>CM022945.1:152903882-153420449 GCA_012931725.1 Litsea cubeba | reverse complement strand
TAAACAGTGAGATCTCTCCGCAGTGCAAAGTCAGGACAAATGACGCTTGTACTTGCAACAGAAATCTCTCAACTCTTCTTGCATGGCTAAGATCTTCTTCGAACTTGGATCCTGGGCCCTGGCTTCTTGGGTCAGTCACGCTATCAAAAGACTCCTTGTTGTCAGAAAGTTGGGGAATGAAGAGCTAGAACTCGTCCAACTACTGGATCTAACTTTCAAACCCTCCTTCTCCTTCAAAAAATCATAGAAGGCGATGAGCTGAAAGTACAGAAGCCTGAACTCCTCAGACTGCCCCTCAAGGACGCTGTCAATCGGCATAAACTCCTCATAGAGTTTGCCGAGGATGGGCAATCCAGTAATGACGCTTAGCTCCTTCAAAGAGAACCAATCTCACCATCGTCACAACGAAGGTTATGGTTTGTGGGAGGAATGATTCCAGCATAGCCATGAAGGCCTCGTCGGAAAAGATCACGGTCTCCCTAAAGGCACGGACCGCATCAAAAATCCCGGCTTCCTTCAAAACGGCGCCACCAATCAGCAGGACGCGATCAGTCTACGACTTCCACTCGGAGTCAGCATTGAAACGGCCACGGAGTCGAAAAGGCTTGATCCAATTGCTGCCGTCACTGCTAAAAATACCAAGGCCCACTGGTCTCAAATCGACCAACGGATAATCAGAACACTAGTAGCCGCTGGATGGCATCAACAGGTCCATGTCAACAGGCGACCTCTCCGTATATCCAGGAGAACTGCCAACAAAAACCCCGGTCTTGATTACATTTGTCCTTTTCACCCAGCTTGGAGGATCTTCCCTCTTAGAGCATGTGGGGACAAGGCTCATGATCGAGACGGTGCGATCAAACGTCGACCGGGTAGCAACAGTCTTCTTCTCACCATCTGCTATGAAAGAGAACTGAAAACTGCTCCTCTGGTATGTCATGTCATCAGGGACTACATCACCAAAGAAGAAGGTAGGCTTGGGTAAAACACTCTGATCTTCCATCACCCATGGACGACTGCTTATCATGATCTTATAGAATTCTTTCCCTTGAGAGTGATCAATCGCTGCCTCATCTCATCTCTGTTGAGGGAGTCACATTCTTCCAGATTTCTCTCAACATACTGGACCTTCTCAAAGGCCTGCTGAACGGCTGGATTAGAAGATCTAGCAGATCGACGAGGAGCGCTTGTAGCAGGCTCTTTACCCTTGTTCGTTCTGGAGGAACCACCTGCAAAGGATGGAAAAGAAAAAGATCAAACATCAAAATGACAGAATCTCGCTAAAAAAATTTTGGCGAAATTTTGACATGATGACGGGGCAATTCCGAAGAAAAGGAACTATCCCGAAAGAAATAGAAAGCTTGAAGATGGGCTCAACAATGCTGCGAGCTCCGAAACTCCAAACTTTCGAAGCCTCAAAGTCCTCGCAAAATCAGGAAGGGCTCAACATCGCTGCAAGCTCCAAATTCCCAAATTTGCGAAAACTTTCAGGTATGCTATCACATCATGCTACAAATTTAATTTACTATTGAATGCATGCATGAACATCTAGGTTTGCCAAAAAAAAGGGGCATTATCATGATGAGCAAAAGAAAACAAAAAAAAAGGAAAAAGAAAAGAAACTTCTCAAAAAAAAAAGAGGGGAAAGAAAACAAGAAAAAAGAAAAGAAACTTTCTCAAAAAAAAAAAGAGGGGAAAGAAAAAAAAAAGAGAAAAGGAACTTTCTCGAAAAAAAAAGGGAGGGAAAGAAAACAAAAAAAAAAAGGAAAAAAAAAGGGGATGGCCCACAGGCCACGTGGCCGTACGGCCAGATCCGTACGCCCAAAAAAAAATAAAAATAAAAAAAAACAAGAAAAAAAAGAAAGAAGAAAAGAAAGCAAAAAAAAAAAAAAACGTGTGAAAAAAGAAGAAGCAAACACGTAAAAAAAAAACAGAGAAGAAGAAAATAAATAAAAAAAAAGAAAAGAGAACTTTTATTTTTCCTACAATGGAGTTTTCTTGAAAAGGGGAACTTACTTGAAGCCATTGATGGAGAAGAAGAAGAAAAGTCTTGAAGATCTTGAAGAAGAAGAACTCTTGGTCTTGAAGCCTCTTGGGATTGTTGCAAAAGAAAGTAATAAGAGCAAGAGATCTAACCTCCTCCTTGCTTTTATAGAAGAGAGCAAACCAAAGAAGGAAAGAAGAAAGAGGTAAGTGTTACTAATTAGTAACCTTACCAAAAGAAAGAGATTAGAAGGATTCTTTCCCAAAAGAAAGATATCTTGAGGGATTCTCTCCAAAAAAGAAATCAATGAGGGATTTTTTCCAAAAGATAGAAATCAATGAAGGATTCTTTCCCAAAAGAAAGATATCTTGAGATATCCCATCCCAAAATAAACGGAACATGAGAGATTCTCTCCAAGTAAAGATATTCTTAGATATTCTCTATCCAAATGAGATATTTTTGGATATTCTTTACAAAAATGACACCATATGAGATTCTAAGCCATTTCAAAAGCTTAAGGTCCCATGAGTTAGCCCACATGAGCCAGGTTTGACCACCTAGGCACAAAAAAAAAAAAAAAAATTTGGGCTTTTAGTCAAAGAGAAATCCCTCTTACCAAGAGCATACAAAAATGGTTTCATGCCTCTTTTGAGTTGATTCAACCATACAAAGAGAATTCCAAGCCCCATGAGCTTCCAAAAATCAAACCATCCAGCCTCATATACCAAATTGAGCCAAAATATTGAAATTGACATTCCACAAAAATCAAACCAAATCCTGGTCCCCTAACTTGCCACATACAGCTTGTTGGGTCACAAGACCAAAACCAAAAACCAAAACCTGATCCCCTAACTTGCCACATATAGCCTGTTAGGTCACAAGATCAAAACCAAAATTGATCTCCCAACATTCCACATACAGCTTGTTGGGTCACACGGTCAAAGCCAAACCCGACCCCCTAACCTGCCACATACAGCCTGTTAGGTCACAAGGTCAAAACCCAAATCCACATCCCTGATGTCATCTTCAAAACTTTGCCTCGAGATGGTACGTGATCCCTTTCACTACCATAAAATTCCCCGCTCAAAAGGCTACAAATACCAAAAAGAAAGACTGCTCAAAGACTTTTGGTCAAGTCACAGGCTCTCCTTCAAAAATCTCTTCGAGGCACATCGACTAAAAAAGTTAAGTAACTCGTCGTTGTACCTCGAGGGGGCATTTGTTGACACCAAAAATGTCACTTTGCCTCTTCAAGATCCAAAGAGCTACATGAAGTCGCAACCTGCCATAAATAGGCAATGCTACTATCAAAAAAACAAATCTTATCAGAATCAAACAAAAACTGCAAGATCCTTCAAGACAGCCAAAAGAGGAGTACACAAGAAGTTTCGGGCCATTTCAAAATCATTTGGCCTAACTTCGCTTCTCCGACAGCCGAAAAGGAGCTCTCGGCGGCGAAAGCATCGGAGACACCAAATCTTCGATCAGAGCCGATGGATGGTCTCAAAATACAATCCAAAAGGCTCCACGTCAAGTTCCGAGTCAAACCGACAACGTTTGACCCTACATCAACCCTCGAACAGCTAAATCAGGTCTCTCGGCGGCAAAGCTCTCAGGGACCATGGTTTCCAAGACAGAGCCTATGGATCATCTTAAAATGACTCCAATGGGTTCCCTATCAAATTTTAAGTTAATCGAACATCGGTTGACCGCACATCAAACCGCGACATCTTCATCGCGACAAAAGCGAGTCTACTGGTGATAGGACCCCAAACGGCTTCAAAACTCAAACAAAAGCCTATGGTTGGTCTTATTTATTGCTCAGGAGGCTTCACACCAAATTTCAGGTCATTCCGACATCGTTTGACCTAGTTTCAGCTTCTAACAGAAAATCAGCAGCTCTGCGCGACAAAGTCTTCGGCTTTCTCAGGAAATTAGAAACTTTGCAAACCAAAATGCAAGGATTCTTATCAGGTTTCTTATAGGGAAATCAAGCCAATAAATGGTCAAAAATGTCAACGAAAAATACAGAAGAAAAAAGAATCGAAAAACAGCAAAAACGGACACAAAACGGGACAAAAAGGGGGAAAACCCCCCAGGGTCGCAGGCCTAGAGCCCGGGATCGCCGGGAAGGCCCCGGAAACCCCGGATTTTCACCAGTTTTTTCGCGATTCGAAGCGTCCGGCCTCTGGTAGTTCCAAACTCATACTTTTGAGACACCAAATCCTCTGACATCCGTCAAAAACACGGGTCAATCTTCAAAAGTATCGAAAACAACATTGATCGCCACCCGGTCAACCAAAAAAGTGTGCTTTCTACCCGACCGATCGAGAAATCGACAGGACAGATGGCACTGACCCGCTGTTGGCACCAACACCTGAAGTCACATGGTAATCCGATGTCGATCTACATGAAGATCCATCGATGATCATTGCCAGAAGAATCCCAAAGACGCGGCACGGCCTGCGACTCTTCAACTGCTCGGCGACCACTTAATGCGATTAATTGACTAGCTTTATTACAGTCATTAATCCATTTCTTTGGATGGACCAATCAGAAGCAAGCATCCGGGAGTTACAAGTCAAGAGATTCATGGCATTTAACCCATGAAACTCCTCCCATCATGGCGATTAAAGGCGATTAAATGTCCTCAATCTCCTCCGGCCAATCAGAAGCCAAGAAAAAGGAGTTACAAAATAAAGAATTAAATCATGTAACTCCTCCCATCATGCGGCTTAATGACAATAAAAGCCCATAAACCCTCCTAAATGGCTACCGAAAAGCCTATAAATAGGAGAGCTCTCTAAGAAAAAAAAACGGAGAAAATCACAAACACACAGGCAATAGACTGTAGAAAATCCGGAAACTCAGACAGAAAGAGGCATCAGAAATCTAAGAGAGAAAACTCTGCAGAAATCCTACACCGACCACCGCTACAAGGTGACAAAAGTCCCTTGGGGGTACCCCCCCAAGGTCCTTGCCTTCTCCTTCTGCCTCCAATGGCTTAGATGTGGCTTTTCAGCCCGTCTACTCGGTTTTTTATTGGACATAGGACCTCCTTTTGGTCTTTGTCCTCTAAAAACTTGAGGTTATAGCCAAGCCAAGCGAATCAATAGCATCCTCTGTTCTCATCTGCATGGATGATGGCGAGGCCCACATATGGCTTGCGACCGTCAATCTGAACGGGTCCCCCATAATCTCCTGAGAAGTTAGATCCTCATTTTCTTGCTTTTCATTGTAGTTTGTATTTTTTCAAAAGAGACAAAAATCACAACTCTTGTCTTTCATTATTGATAAGGATTGTAAATCGGCTATAAACGCCAAAATCGGCTATAAACGCCAGAAGCTATACCAAGTCGGCTATAAATGCCAAAAAAATCGCCTTTTACGGCAAACCAAGAAAAATGTCTCTTTTCTTAAATATATGTGCAATGGAAAACTTGAAAGAAGTTGATTTCTTTTTTACTTGCGAAGGTTGATCTCCGGATCATCACTTGCAATTCCGAGTAAAATAGAAAATCTGGCACACCCACACAACAAAAATGTTGATGCGCGCCTCTGCCCCCGGTTACGAAAGGGTCGGACCCAACGGACTACCACGTCCGCCGACCTCGGTAGAACCGAGCAGAAGCGCTGTCCATCATGCAAGGATGTTCTATTGGAGATGGCCGAATGTTGACTTACTCCATTGCTTGAGGGAATTCTTCAAGGCCTTGAGTTTTTGGGCAAGGATGAATTGAGGGGTGCCAATTATAGTCGTATCCCAGCTGGATTTTACTACATCTAGAAATGAAGGATGGAGTAGCCATTTGTTTTCAAATTTGAAAGGAGCATTGGAGGTAGGGAGTTGGTTTTGGTAGTCTAAGAGAATTGGGCTATGGTCAGAGGATATCCTGGGAAGGTGATAGAGTAAAGGGTCAGGGTATTTAGCCAACCATTGGGAGTTAACTAAAGCTCGGTCAAGTCTTGCTGCCACATAGGATAGGCCTTGCCTGTTGTTGGACCAAATGTATTTGTTCCCTGAGAAATGGACTTCAGCCAGGCCAGCTTGCAGCACAGTTGTTTGGAAGTCTCTGAGAGTGGAAGGGTTTGATTGGCGGAGGCTGAGCTTCTCTGGATGGGAGAGGGTTGCATTAAAGTCCCCTAGGACACACCAGGGGAAGGTAGTTGTGGAAGAGTCTATGATCACTTTCCAAAGTTCCTTTCTTTGGGAGGGGTTGGTGGAGCCATAAACACCTGTGATAAGGTTAGAGAGGCCTGAAATTGGATTGAAAAGTAGCATAGAAAGGTGTTGGGATTTAGGGTTTAAGGTTCGAGATCTCTATATTGGTTCACTCAATCAATCAAACCAAAAGTGTGCAAAAAATAATAACCTACGCAGCGGAAATAAAATCACAAGCACACACCACAAGGACACCAAATTTAAGGTGGAAAACCCAAACCGGGTAAAAAACCACCAATCCGAACTGGATCTAATCAAACACTATGAATCTCGCAATTACAAGAAACTCAGATTTCTTACCTAGATATCCCCTATCTAAAGACTGAAGTTACCTTGTGTCGCATCACGCTTCAACGACATCACACTGTTGATTGCAACAGATCCAGCGCTTAACTCCTCAAATCTTCTACGCAAGAAGATGATCTTCTACAAGGGATGCAGAAGAACTTGGCTCTCTAGAGTACTTGGCAACACAACTCTTCAAAAATCTCTAGAGAAAATTTCTCTCAATTTGATCACTAATTCAGAACTTGAGAGATGATCCATATGTTTTCTTTGGGTTGTGAGAAACACCCAATATATAGCTTCAAATTCGTGCTTAAGACTCCTTGTAATTATCCACTTAGAAAAGAGAGTTTTCTCAAACTTTCTCTCAGAGTTCGGATCCAACTGGGCTCTGCGTGTCACCCTCGCTATAGCGAGGATGATCCTCGCTATAGCGAGGTATGATTCTGCCTCGGGATAGGACCTGACATCCTATTAAGGCATCTGCAGCCTTTTTTGACTTTTATACCTTACAATCTCCCCCTTTTGGCAATTCTTGGATAAATCCTCCTAGAACAATACAATATGATCTACCCAAAAGAAAAATCCAAAATACATTGAATTTTAAAACAAAAAAAATCAACACTGTAGACCTTGAATTGCCTTAGCTTGTAGAACTCCTCCTGGCTTCATTCTTCTCCCCCTGAATTTGTCCATAATTGACAAACAAAAATAATCATGCAGCTTCTGTCAATCTGGTTGCAATAGCTCCCCTTCAATTTTGACTCCCCCTCATTATGATCTTCGTATCAGCACTGGGGGTGGGAGCTTGACCTCATTGATCAGGGCTTTTTATGATTAGCCACCCACACTTTTGTAGTTGGAACTTTCAGCAGAGTGTGAGCAAACTCCTTAGGCAAATCAGATTTTCTAACCCAAATTGGAGTCGTCTTGGGTGGAGAAAAATTATTCCGCCATTGCTTGGTCTTGGGTAGACTTTGCAGCTTCTTACAATGGGGACGAATATGTCCTTTCTTTCCACAATGGTGACAAGTGGATGTGCGTGCAGTGCGTGACACATTCTTTTTCTTGATACTACTCGACACATTATTTGAAAGTGCAGTATCTGGAGTAGCATGTGCAACACTTGAAACAAAAAATTGTTTTACCTTTAGCTTTTAAAGTGGATGCACCATGATCATAACCAAGACCGCTTCTGTCAAACTGAGACTTCTGACTACAGAAGATATTTGTAAGAGTCTTCGAACCAGTGTTCATCTTGTTTAGTGAAGCTTGTTTCATTTCTAGCTCAGACAGAGTGATCTTCAATCTTCCTTCCAAATTTTCTTTTTCAGCTTTAACAGTCTGCAACTCCATCTTTATATTCTCAATCTCTTATTCAGCCTTTTCAAGTTTTTGACTCTCAGTGGTCAGATTTTCTGCTATGCAATTCTTCTGACTTTCTAAGAGATAAACTTTCTCAAGTGCTTGCTCTAATTAAATCTTCAATGCAGAATTTTCTTCTTGAACAACTTTAAACTTGATAGAGATTTTGTAGCCATACTTGGACATCTTAACACAATCAGCATATGTTTTATGATACAACGCTTCATAATCTTTCTCTTGATCTGACATCTCATCAGCATGATCTTCATCAGTATCATTGTCAGATAGAGAATTAGCCATGAAAGCCACAAACTTGCCATTCACAGTTTCAGAAGTTTCAATTGAAGGATCTTGTTCTTCTTCTGATGACTGTTCATCCCAAGTTGTGTTGAGAGCCTTTTTCAATGCACCCTTTTTCTTGTTGGCACACTCATTGGCATAGTGACCATAGCCGTGGCACTCAAAACACTTAGTTCCTTTAGCAGAATCCTTCTTCCCAAATTTACAACTCTTCCACTTGATTTGTTTTGACTTCATGTACTCCTTGAAGTAATTGAACATTTCAGCCATATCATCTTCAGCCTCAGATACAGAATTAGACGCAATTTTCTTTTCAGGCTTCTTTCTTGATTATGAGATGGATTTCAAAGCAATACCTTTCTCTTTTGTTTTTCCTTTATCCAAACGGTTTGCTTCATATGTCTGAAGATTTCCAACCAGCTGGTTGACCTTGAGGGTATCAAGATTCTTGTTTTCTTCAATAGCATCAACTTTAGAATCGAACCTCGAAGGTAGAGACCTCAAAATTTTCTTGACAATCTTATTTTTTCGAATTTCCTCACCCAGATTGAAAACATAATAGACAATATCATTCAGTTTTGCATAAAATTGATCAAAGGTCTCATCTTCTTCCATCACGATGGTTTCAAATTCTTTAGTCAGCCTTTGCAATTTAGATTGCTTCACCGTGTCTGTACCCTCATATACTGTCTGTAAGCCCATGCTTCTTTTGTAGTTTTACAAGTGGAAATCCTACGGAACTCTTCAGCAGACACTCCATTGTATATACTATTCACTACTTTGTTATTACAATTGGAGGCATGCTTCTCATCCTATGTCCATTCAGCTTTAAGTTTAGGAACAGTTTGTCCACTAACTACAATTGTTGGTCTGGAGTAGCTCTCCTCAACAATATCCCATACATCATCATCAATGGACTTAAGGAACCCAATCATCCTTTGCTTCCAATATGCATAATTAGAACCATCTAGCAAAGGGGGCTTAGAAGTTGATGTTCTTTATCGATTGAACATCATTCTAGAAATCTCTTTAGATCAAACACAACAAATTATAATAACCCGCTCTGATACCAATTGAGGGTTTAGGGTTCGAGATCTCTAGATTGGTTCACTCAATCAATCAAACCAAAAGTGTGCAAAAAATAATAACCTACGCAGCGGAAATAAAATCACAAGCACACACCACAAGGACACCAAATTTAAGGTGGAAAGCCCAAACCGGGTAAAAAACCACCGATCCGAACTGGATCTAATCAAACACTATGAATCTCGCAATTACAAGAAACTCAGATTTCTTCCCGAGATATCCCCTATCTAAAGACTGAAGTTACCTTGTGTCGCATCACGCTTCAACGACATCACACCGTTGATTGCAACAGATCCAGTGCTTGACTCCTCAAATCTTCTATGCAAGAAGATGATCTTCTACAAGGGATGCATAAAAACTTGGCTCTCTAGAGTACTTGGCAGCACAAATCTTCAAAAATCTCTAGAGAAAATCTCTCTCAATTTGATCACTAATTCAGAACTTGAGAGATGATCTATATGTTCTCTTTGGGTTGTGAGAAACACCCAATATATAGCCTCAAATTCGTGCTTAAGACTCCTTGTAATTATCCACTTAGAAAAGAGAGTTTTCTCAAACTTTCTCTCAGAGTCCGGATCCAACTGGGCTCTGCGCATCACTCCTCGCTATAGCGAGGTATGATTATGCCTCGGGATAGGACCTGACATCCTATTAAGGCATCTGCAGCCTTTTTTGACTTTTATACCTTACAGATGAGAAGTCTGAAACTGAGATGGAGAGGTGATGAGAAGATTTAGAGATGCACCATGCATTGGAGTGAAAAGTATCAAAGCCTAAGCTATTCAACTGAAGAAAAGAAGTGGAGGTGAATGAGGTCAATGGTTCAGAAATAAAAATGAGACCAGGGGAGTGCTTGAGAGCCATGTTTGCCAAAGCTCTTTTAGTAGGGTTATTGGCTATACCCCTACAATTCTAGTAAAGGACTTTTAACATGGGGAAGGTTTTGGGGAGGTGACTCTGCCTCTAGACCTCCTAGTGACTGGACCTGTGGATGAAGCTGTAGAGGAATTTTTTTTCCCTTTGCCTGGTTTGAAGATGTTGGGTTTACCTCCTGATGTAGCCAAAAGAGGACTGAGAGAGTGTGATGTTGTGCAAATGGGCCCAGGGGTTGAAAGCCTTTATGTTAGGATACTGCACTGAGAATTCAATGGCAAAAAAAATATCCGCTAAAAAGTGATCGACAATAGCCAGGACCGGGAGACTCTTTTTGTAATTGGATGTTACATTTGTGATCTGAAGACCATTTTTCTTGACACTCTCAGAAAGATGTTGGTTAGTACAGTGCCAGCTGTAATAAATATCAGAATCAAGAGATGTTGAGAACTTGCATTCCTTTGATGAAGGAGATTCTGACGTGACATTGTCAGCTTTCTTTTCCAATTCGATTCACACTCTTGTTAAAGCTGACGGGTAGTTGGTTGGAATGGTTGTAGGCGGGAATAGAATGGAGACCGGAATGAGTCTGGAATGGAATGAAGCAGGAATAGTCATTACCATTTCAGCGTTTGATACGCTGGAGGAATCAACCCACTGATTTTTGTTCCTGCGTTTGGTACGCAGGAATGATGCCAGGAATGAAATAAATTTAACATAAGTATGACCAAAATACCATTGTTAGATGATATATGGATTCTATTATTATTCTATAGGTGGGGTCCACACAAGTTCTCTTTTAGAAGAGTAATAATAATATTGTGAGTGCAAAAAATGTGACTCACAAGAATAGGGGGTGCCTGCACGGACTTATCCAAAGAGACTAGGAACACTGATACTTGCGCCTGAAGCCTGAGAAAAGGAAGAAGTATAGCGGGTCAGAGGACCCTGGCCTGAGTGGCGCAAGGCTCTCCGATGCCTAAGTTAGTGTATGAATTAAGCAGAGATGGAGATTTTTGGGGAAGAAGATGGCATACCAGAATGGTGTATTCGTTGGCCCCCTTGCTTGTGAATTGTTCTTGTGTTTATATAGAGGAAGAGAAGAGGTAAATGGGTGGTTGACTGTCTTGTCATAGCCCACTCTGTCAGGTACTAGGGAGGCGCAGTCCCATCGTAGCCTACTTTTCTTTAATTGTAGTCCCATCGAGCCTGTCTTGTCCCATCTGGCCATATCCTGGCGCCTTGGGAGCTGTGGATGGCGATCTATCAGGAGATATGGGCTGAGCTCTTGTTTTGTCGCACGTGCCGTAGCATGCTTGAGCGTCCATGGGAGGACAACTGTCAGTGCTCTGTACTTTTACTGAGCTGAGGCTCTTTGGCCGAGACGGAGTGTCTCGCCGAGGTGAGGGCCTGACGGAGATGGAGGGTCCTGACACTGTTGCCGAGGTGGTGGGGCCTGGCACTGTCGCCGAGCTGGGGAGCCAAGGTCGGGGACGACTTGGCTTGGCTAGAGACTTCTAGCAAAGGTGCCATGATGGAGCACTAGGCCGAAGTGGGATGCTTTGGCCGAAGTGGATTCTGCCGAGGTGAAGTGCCTGGCAGAGATGGACCTAGCTGGTGCGGGAGCCCGAGATGGAGCATTTGGCCGAGGTGAAGTGCCTGGCTGAGATGGACCTAGCTGGTGCGGGAGCCCGAGATGGAGCATTTGGCCGGGACTCTGGTGAGTTTGGGAATTTCCCCACACAAAGCCCCCCAGCTTCTGAGCTCATTAGACTTCTCTTTGAGGTCAGAAGCTAAGTATCATGGAGGACAACACTTGTGCCTTGGAGCTGTTTGTCGTTTGAGATTGGTGGTATTCAGTCAACTGATTCGTCACCAACTGAGAGACCGAGACATGACCAGCTAGCTCGTCACCAGAGGTGCAGTCTCGTTGGAAGTGTTCTTGTGATGCTGCCGAGGGGGCCAGCATTACTGCCAACCTGAAAACTGGCACTGATGCCGAGCTGAGGACCGGCACTGCTGCTGAGCTGGGTGCAGTTGAGAATCGAGATGTGCTCGCTGCCGAGACCAGCATGAGGCAGAGGAGGTGATGTGGAACAGTCTCTTCGGCATTCGAGTTAAGCTGCCATGGGCTGAGGTGGAGACCTGGAGCAGTCTCTTTGGTCGAGGTGGAGGAGGCTGGACGGTACGCCAGAGCAGCCTTTTTGAGAAGCCTGTGCTGTTTTTCTGCACTTATGTGCTTGCATTGTTTTGTCTTTCGACGACTGTTATTAGCCGAGATGAACTGTCATTGGCCGAGATGAACCGTCATTAGCCGAGATGAACCCAGAGTCTCGAGGATCTAGGCTGTGTGAGCCTGAGTCTGGGATTGATCTCGGGGGGTGTATGAACCCAGAGTTTTAGGGAAGACTGGATGTGTAAATCCGAAGTCAGTCCCAGGGTATATGAACCCAAGGGTTTTAGGAGCGACTGGATGTATAAATCCTACGTCAGTCTATGGGCACATGAACCCAAAATTTAGGGACGACTGGATGTATGAATCCGAAGTCTTCCCAAGGTGTATCAACCCAGGGTTTTAGGAGCGACTGGATGTATAAATCCTAAGTAAGTCCATGGGCACGTGAACCCAAAATTTAGGGACGACTGGATGTATCAATCCGAAGTCTTCCCAAGGTGTATCAACCCAGGGTTTTAGGAGCGACTGGATATATATAAATCCTAAGTCGGTCCATGGGCGCGTGAACCCAAAGTTTAGGGAAGACTGGGTGTATGAACCCTAAGTCAGTCCCTTTGGCACTAGCCCAGATGGAGAAGCCTGGACGGTACGCCAGAGCAGTCTCTTTGGCACTGGCCGAGACCAACATGAGGCCGAACCTGTGTGAAGCGCGTAGCTAACACAAGGGCGACACCAACATGAGGTCGTGAAATGCGGTCGAGACCAGCATGAGGCCGGAACAAGCGTGAGGCGGAAACTAGCATGTGAACGGACCAGCATGAGGTCGTTAAATGCGGTCGAGACCAGCATGAGGCCCAAACCAGCGTGAGGAGGAAACCAGCACGTGGACGGACCAAAATGAGGTCGTTAAATGCGGTTGATACCAGCATGAGGCCAAAACCAGCGTGAGGAGGAAACCAGCACGTGGACGGACCATCATGAGGTCGTTTGGAGGCCAAGAAGCCTGGGTGTATCTACCCAAGGATTTGGTTGCCCTGTTGCCGAACGCGAGTCACGCGTGTGTATAAAACCATCCCAGGGTGAGCTCGGTGGCTTTGGGTGACTGATGGCGGTAGAGGACCTTGCGATCAAGGCTGACAGCAGAGGACCGTGCCATCGAAATGACGGTAGAGGGTCGTACGATCGAAGCCGACAGTAGAGGGTCGTGCCAGTGTCATCGAAGCTGACGGCACCATCGAAGCTGACAGGAGAGGACTGTGCCGCCGAAATGACGATAGAGGGTCGTGCGATCGAAGCTGACGGGCGGTCAAAGCTGACAGTAGAAGGTGGTGCCAGTATCATCGAAGCTGACGGCGCCATCGAAGCTGACAGTAGAGGACCGTGCCATCGAAATGACGGTAGAGGGTCGTGCGATCGAAGCTGATGGGCGATCGAAGCTAAGTGATGACAGGAGATGTCTAGCTGCCTCCTGAGCTGGAAGAGACTTCTGCAGAGCTGTGGGCAGCTAGCGAGCTGGAGACATCCGCCGAGCTGGAGACGACCGCTGAGCTGGAAGCTATCTGGTCGCTTTCGTAAAGGTTGAACTGCTCCTGGGCTCGGGCTTCGTCTGCTTCTTGCCTGACGAATCAGTTTATCCTGGTCATCAGTGCTGCCATAGTGACCACGGGATACATGGCCAAGTCCCTCTGAAGCTCGTTGCCTGGTAGGAGGGCTTGTTGGAAAGACAGGACTGCTATTGCATCTGAGGCATTCTCGATCTGGCTATAGACAGCCCAGAACCTTTTGACGAATTGCGTGACGCTCTCGGTCTGCTTCATTCTGAGGGCCATTAGGTTGGCGGCTGACTTGGGGATGACCCTGTGAACTTGGAACTTCGTCATGAAGGAACTACGGAGCAGCTGCCAACTTTTGATCTATCCTTGGGGGAGTGCGCAGAACCATTTTAAGGGGAGGTCCCCGAGGCTGGAAGAGAAGACTCTGCAGTTCAGGTGGCCTGCACCGCCCCACACCGACATCCTCTGAGTGAAGTGCCGGAGGTGTGCTGCTGGGTCCTGTTGACACCAAAAATGTCACTTTGCCTCTTCAAGATCCAAAGAGCTACATGAAGTCGCAACCTACCATAAATATGCAATGCTACTTCCAAAAAATCAAATCTTGTCAGACTCAAACAAAAACTGCAAGATCCTTCAAGACAGCCAAAAGAGGAGTACACAAGAAGTTTTGGGCCATTTCAAAATCATTTGGCCTAACTTCGCTTCTCTTGCAGCTGAAAAGGAGCTCCCGGCGGCGAAAGCATCGGGGACACTAAATCTTCGATCAGAGCCGATGGATGGTCTCAAAATACATCCAAAAGGCTCCACGTCAAGTTCCGAGTCAAACCGACAACTTTGACCCTACATTAACCCTCAAACAGCTAAATCAAGCCTCTCGGTGGCGAGAACCACCGAGGCCATTACTCATCAGATAGAGCACATGGACGGCTTCAAAATGCTTACAAAGGGCTACACGTCAAATTTCAGGTCATTTCGATAACATTTGACTATACTTTGATGCTCGGAAGCCAAATCAGGCCTCTCGGCGGCGAAGCTCTCCGGGACCATGGTTTCCAAGAAAGAGCCTATGGATCATCTTAAAATGACTCTAATAGGTTCCCTGTCAAATTTCAAGTCAATCGGACATCGGTTGACCGCACATCAAGCCGCGACATCTTCATCACGACAAAAGCAAGTCTACTGGTGATAGGACCCCAAATGGCTTCAAAACTAAAAAAAAAGCCTATGGTTAGTCTTATTTATTGCTCAGCAGGCTTCACCCCAAATTTCAGGTCATTCCGACATCGTTTGACCCAGTTTCAGCTTCTGACGGAAAATCGGCAGCTCTGCGCGACAAAGTCTTCGGCTTTCTCGGAAAACTAGAAACTTTGCAAAATAAAGTGCAAGGATTCTCATCAGATTTTCTACAGGGAAATCAGGCCAATAAATGGTCAAAATGTCAAGGAAAAATATAGAAGAAAAAAGAATAAAAAAACAGCAAAAACGGACACAAAATGGGATAAAAGGGGGAAAAAAAACCCCAGGGTCGCCGGCGACCCTAGGGCCCGGGATCGCCCGGTGGGCCCCGGAAACCCCGTTTTTCGTCGCTTTTTCGCGATTTGAAGCGTCCGGCCCCTGGTATTTTCCAAAATTCATACTTTTGAGACACCAAATCCTCTGACATCCGTCAAAAACACGAGTTAATCATCAAGAGCATCGAAATCTACATTGATCGCCAACTGGTCAACCAAAAAAAATGTGCGTTCTACCCGACTGATCGAAAAATCGACAGGACAGATGGCACCGACCCGCTGTTGGCAACCAACACTTGAAGTTACATGGTCATCAGATGTCGATCTACAGGAAGATCCATCGATGATCATCGCCAGAAGAATCCCAAAAGACGTGGCACGGCCCGCGACTCTTCAACTGCTCGGCGACCACTTAATGCGATTTATTACAGACACTCCCACGTCCGCCGACCTCGGTAGAACCGGGTAGGAGCACGGTCCATCAGGTCCGAGGTTCCATCGTAAACGACGAACCTCGGGACTTTGAAATCTTCAGGAAGGGGGAAGCTTCTGATCTCTGGAGAGAAGGGAGATGTGGCGAAATCGTCAGAGTTCACCCGAACTTGAGCGAAGCCGGCCATCTCCATGTGCTGTCGTACTGCTTGCTCTATGCGTCGATCAAGCCACTCTCTGGAGTCGCGGTTGTTACCCGAGCTTTTGCCCTGGGCCCGGTTGCTTCTGTTGTCCTTCAGGGTGCGCCTTTTGGAAGGTAGAGTCGAGGTCGAATCCTTAGAGGATGAACCCGATCGAGTATCCTGTTGTTGGATGCTTGCTGGGCCAGATCATGCTCCTGACCTTTCCCGGCGGGGGACCGTCGGCAGCTGTGTCGACAGTGTCAGTGGTTCCTTTCCCTTTCTGGTTCTTTGAGGCATGGTGTTTGGGAAGATGACTTTTTGTAGCCGTTCCCCACAGACGGCGCCAATTGTAAGTGCAAAAAATGTGACTCATAAGAATAGGGAGTGCCTGCACGGACTTATCCAAAGAGACTAGGAACACCGATACTTGCGCCTGAAGCCTGAGAAAAGGAAGAAGAATAGCGGGTCAGAGGACCCTGGCCTGAGTGGCGCAAGGCTCTCCGACGCCTAAGTTAGTGTATGAACTAAGCAGAGGATGGAGATTTTTGGGGGAGAAAATGGCATACTGGAATGGTGTATTCGTTGGCCCCCTTGCTTGTGAATTGTTCTTGTATTTATATAGAGGAAGAGAGGAGGGAAAGGGGTGGTTGACTGTCTTGTCATAGCCCACTGTGTCAGCTACTAGGGAGGCACAGTCCCATCGTAGCCTACTTTTCTTTAATTGCAGTCCCATCGAGCCTGTCTTGTCCCATCTGGCCATATCCTGGCGCCTTGGGAGCTGTGAATGGCGATCTGTCAGGAGATATAGGCTGAGCGCTTGTCTTGTCGCACGTGCCGTAGCGTGCTTGAGCTTCCATGGGAGGACAGCTATCAGTGCTAAGTACTTTTACTGAGCTGAGGCTCTTTGGCCGAGACGGAGTGTCTCGCCGAGGTGAGGACCTGATGGAGATGGAGGGTCCTGGCACTGTTGCCGAGGTGGTGGGGCCTGGCACTGTCGCCGAGCCGGGGAGCCGAGGTCGGGGACGACTTGGCTTGGCTAGAGACTTCTGGCAAAGGTGCCGAGATGGAGCACTAGGCCGAAGTGGGATGCTTTGGCCGAAGTGGATTCTGCCGAGGTGAAGTGCCCGGCTGAGATAGACCTAGCTGGTGCGGGAGCCCGAGATGGAGCATCTGGCCGGGACTCAAGTGGTACCAGGATGCTTCCCAACTTGCTCTTAAGGGAGAGGTTGAGGGTTCGAGTCATGGGGAGGCCCCTGGGGATGGAAAATCTACCCTAGGATAAATGCATGATTAAGGAGCCACGACTCCCGAAGTGTATACAATAGGCCCGGGGCCCTGGGCCCCGCTTATTCCCCGGTGGGGCGATAGGTATAAGAGAATGAGATCCTTCCCCTACAAAAAGGCCGGCCTTTTTGTAGGAGACGCGAACCCGCGGCTGAACCCGACTGCCAGTGGGATCGCCACTTGCCGATGCCCACAAGGCTGGTCTCCCCACATGAGGTCTTTTGTTTATTTGTCCCCCCGTGCATATAGCGACCGGGGAAAGCCTCCCCAGGACTCGAACCCGAGACCTCTCACTTTAAGAGATAATCTAGGAGAGTCCTGGTACCACTTGGGCCACCCACTGGCAGTCGGGTTCAGCCGCGGGTCGCGTCTCCTACAAATATGTAGATTATATTATTATTATCTAAGTGGGGCCCACACAAGTTGTCATTTTGTTCTTAATAATAATAATGTATAAATTATATTATTATTATATAGGTGGGGCCACACAAGTTCTTCTCCTTTATAATCTTATAATAATAATAATAATAATGGATAGATTATATTATTATTATATAGGTGGGGCCCACACAAGTTCTTCTCCTTTATAATCTTATAATAATAATAATGATGATGATGATGTATAGATTATATTGTTATTATATAGGTGGGGCCCACACAAGTTCTTCTCTTTTATAATAATGGTAGATGTGAAACAAGGGTATTTTGGTCTCAACGAAAAGTAGAAAGGAATGGAATGGTCATTCATTCCCATTCCCAATGGAATGACCATTCCTTTACATAGGGGAATGAGATTCCGGAGGTAATGGTCATTCTGCCAATTTTTTGCGAACCAAACGCTGTAATGACCATTCCGTTGGAATGACCATTCCATTCCGACCTTCATTACAGCGAACCAAACGCTACCTACACGGGCGTATGCACAGCACAGTCGGCCCATGAAATGTCATGGGCCGTGCCCAGTTCGGCAGGGTCTTGGCCCAGAATGGCCCACAATTACACGTCTCTCGCAGTCTCATATTGGGTTGTGTGCTCTGGAGGGCCGGCCCTCTGACTTTTTTTTTAATTCTTTTTTATAAATGTCATTAAAGCTTGTATTAGCCCATAAATATTACTCATTGAAAATTGTTTTGAGGCAATTAATACCACATTGAAGCTTGTATGTAGGGGTGCTCATGGATCGGACAAGCCCAGCTCAGCCCTCTTTGGCCTAGACTTGATGGGCTGGGTTCAAGCCTTTTATGTGGCCCTTTTCATAGATGGGCCGGGCTTGGGCTCAGTGGTAGAGAGCCTGAACCAGGCTCATATATAACAATAATTAAAGGGGAGAGTTCAACAAATGACCTCTCAAACTAGGTGATATACCCAGACCAATTGAGCTACAACCTAGGGCATAATAAGAAATGCTTTTTCTAATTTTATATCTCTAACATGGGCTGGGGTTGGGCGCGGGCTGGGCCCGAGATAGCTACTTTTGGCCCAACTCGAGCTTGGGCTTATAGTCTAGAAGTTGGGTCGGCCCTGGGCATTCATCAGCCCGCCCCATAAACACCCCTACTTATATGATGTTATAAATACTATTCATTGAAGTTTATATTGGTCAATTTTCACATCCTCATCCCATGAATAAGCATTTTAAATGGATCCACTATCCCACCAATATCGATAAGTCTGTCCACCCACTAACAAACACATAAGTCTCCCCTATTCCTAAGCATGGCTTCGATGCATCTGGGTTGTGGCTTACCTGGCCATGGGCTGGGCCGTGTGGAGCAGGTCATTGTGCCTGCGAGGGCTGCGGCATGTTGATTGGCGTGTTGGCCCATTTTACAGCTCTATCTATCGACAGAATTACTTTCCCTTTTAAATTCAGCTGCACTCCAACCACCATAGAGCACAAAAGTTTTCTTCTCTTCCTTTGTTACATTTTACACAAATGAACCCCCCCCCCTATTATCTCTTGGACATTTTGACTGTAGGTTTCACAAGCCACAGGTTTTTTAATAATTTAGAGTGCTTGAAGGAGAGATAAAACTGTTAAGAAAAGACCTAAAAGTTCAATCCTTCTCTCAACCTCAGAATAAAAAAAAAAAGAAAACATTATTATTATTATTATTATTTTGCTTACTTGAAAATTTCTGAATGTCCTCTCTCAAAGTAGAATCACAAAATACTCAAGACAAAAGAGCATTTTGAAATCCAAAATTATGAAAAATCTACTGGACAAAAGTAAATTTTCAATTTGTTAGCTTAGCAAACTCTCACCATCTAAATCCAATCAAATACGAAATTGAGAATCCTAAAGACAACAAATGCATTTTTGTCAAGAATTCCCAGTAAGAGGAATCCCCAAAATGAGAAATGCTCTGAAGTAATCAGGCCCGTATGTAACAACATAAAAAATCAGTGTACCAACCATTGAATATCAATACGATTGGAGAAATTCTCTTCCCTCTCTGTTTTATTTTTTCCTGTTTCACTGCTCATATAAATAGTGAATAGGATACATAAAAAGGAGAATTTGCATGGAATTCAGGTAGGGCTGTAGTTGAGTTTCACAAAATTGAGCTGGGCCTTTGAGAAACTAAAATGTTTGTTTGCGTCTTTCTAAATCGGATGCAAATGATTTGGTTGGTTTATAAATAAAGGTTCAGATAACCTTGGTTACACGTGAGTCACAATTGTCTTTGGTCTTTTGTCGTTACTAGTTTTATTAGTAATTTAAGTTGACAATGAACCCATGTTATCATACCGATGGTCTTCTTATTAATCTTTGTGAAACTCACCCATGCGCCATCAAAATCAGTTACATGCACAAACAAAAAAGTAGCATCTACCTTTACAAGTTTTCCTTTGAATGGAGTCCAATAAGCTGATGGTTTGATTGACTAAAAAATCTGTATGTCTTTTTCGTACAATATAAATCAAATACTACATATTGAAGTAAAATTTAAGAGGGTGACTAAATCCATGGTAAAATGTATGTGATATAAGTGAGTTCGATCAAACAAAAGGGTTGATATGGAATAAAAAATCTTATTTGGGTGGGTATCAATATAATACTAGAGATCATCTTTTATTAACATTAGTTTTTGTGATGATGTGGGTATCGTTGAGGTGTTTGCTACAACACGACTAATTGTCAAAGTGGCGTCCGTTAATCTCACACAAATGCATACCGAGCAAATTTGAGGTGGTATCACACATTAGATGTGAGAAGCAAACCCATCTTATGCCACTCCATTTACTCTCAGGAGTTTTTGTTGAAGTTATAGATAATTTAACTGTTTTTTTAGGTAATTAAAGTGACTTGAAGTGTGTTTGGATAGGGAAATTGGGAGAATGTTCACCGGAAAAGATATTTGTAATTTCTCCTAATATTATCCCGTCTAAGTTTAAAATCTTTTTCTAAATGACATTTTAGAATTTAAAATGTCAAAATGTGCATGAAAGATTTAGAATTTCTGTTACAAAAGATTGCAAAGCTACGAAATTTCAAAGGAGGCGAAATTTGAATTTTCAAAGGAGGCGAATAAGGAAATTCCAAAGAACTTTTCATTGGTGGTGGGGCCCGAGGCAACTTGTAGAATTCAATGACAAATGTCCCAAAGGAAAATCCAAGTGATGCAAGTGGGAATCTGAATCTGGAACCTGTGAGTGATTCAGGTATGACATAGTCAGGTGATGACTACGGGAATCTTGGATTCATGTATTGGAGAATGCAAAACAGCTGTGGAGAGATAGGGACCCAACTATGACTAGTTAATGTGCCGCGTTTACTTACTGAAAAGTTGTTGGGGGTGTTCTCAAAATATGGAGAGTCAAGGGGTAAGGTGCGTCAAATCTTATTGGGCCTGATCTTCCCGTTAGTGCGGACTAAAAAAATACGGAATCTAAATATTGAAAAGTGTTGGAAAGGTATATTGGATTTTACTTAGCTAAAAAACATCACAACATACAATGCAGTATAAACGTTTTTTTTTCACATACATTTTCTGTTTTGAATTTTCTATTTTATTTTATTGTAGTTTTACAGGTATTTATATTTTTAAGTTATTCTAAAAATATCAGAATTTTAAGTAGATGGTCACCTCAAAATAGATGTTTTCGAGATTTTCTAAACTAGGGTAGTTTTTGGATATTTTGGGTAATGTATCAGAAAGTAGGTTTGCTCTGAAAAATAAAAAAACCAATATAAAGTATTCTTATTGTGTTGGGAATTTTAAGAAAACATATTTCTTAAATCCTTATAAAATAGGGAAGAGAACAAATATTTAATCTTGACATGATATCTAGCTTGTGATATCCTAAGATGGCGTGAATTTCCTCTTCTTTTCTTCATCTCAGATTGGAACCTTGCAAATCTCCTCTTCTTCGCGGGAATCCAATGTCCTCTTCTTCTTCAACCCAAATTGAAGCCCCTACAAATCTTCTCTTCTTCATCTCGGGAATCCTCATATTATCTAAAAAATCATATGTCCAAACTGATATGACATTTTCTATTCATTTGGTCTTCCCTATTTGGGGAAAAGAGAAGGAGGAAGATGGAGAAAACTGGTTTTTTCGCATGGAGAGGGTCGATATCGATATCGACTCTCTAGTTTCACAAAAAAAAAAAAAAAAAAAAGAAAAGAAAATGGAAGTGGGTATAATGCGCACCTTTTTTTTTTTTTTTTGTCGGGGGGGGGGGGGGGGGGGGGGGGGGGGGTTTGCTAGTTCAGAGTATATTAGAGGCTGGACCCGGATTTGTTTGGGAACTTCACTAGTAGAGTGGAGTAAAGTAAAGTCTCAAATAGGGAAAGAATAAAATATAAATGGGTTATGATGATATATATTTTATCTTTAATTATTTAGTAGGAAATCTTTTGGAGTTTTATTTAAAAAGTATTTTTTTTTAACTTTTATTGGAGAAAGGAGGTTTTTTCTTCTTTTACTTTCTTTTTTTTTAAATGAGAAAAACTTTAAAAAAATGTACTTTTGATGTCATCTTTTATCTGAAAATTGAAAACTTTACTTCACTTCACTCTAATACTGAAGTTCCCAAGCATACCCAAGTTTAGAATCAATTGGTTATTCAACTGAACGAGTGAAGTTCCCAAGCAGACCCAAGTTTAGAGAATCAGTTGGTTATTCAACTGAACATATAGCTTCATCGCATCAGGCAATGTCACAGTCATGTGGTATTATAGACTTTTTTTTTGGTTTAAAGGGGTAATTTTATTAAGAAAAAAGAAGAGAAAAAAAACAAAGGCTCAAGTAGCCCCAGAGATAGAGGAATACAAAAGGAGATACAAAATAGCCAGAGAGGCAGTTAAGTATCATTCTGAGAAATTCTAAAATAATTGAAGAGGGAACTTAGCTGGTGACTGCAAAAAGGCTTGGAAATCCTCTTCATGGCAAAGCACAGATTTTCCTGCAGGTGAGAGATGATCTGGTTGATTGTAGGACACTAGTCTTAAAAAATGGCAGCATTTCTTGCCAGCCATAAGGCATATAAAACACTGAGGAAACTCGACACCATGAATTTCTTCCCAGCGATGTCATTGCCTCTGGAAAGCGCTTCCCAGATAGACGATGCAGAAAAGGATGGTGGTTGCTGGACATTTGCACAGTTGAGAAACCAAATCCATATTAAGCGGGCCAGAGCACAGGAGGAGAAAAGATGGCTGATTGAGTCTTCACCATAGAAGCAGAGGCTGCATCTGGAAGCTAAGGAGAAGCCAAGGCGCTGCAGGTAATTATCTGTAGGGGTTCTGTTTAGCAGAAGGCGCCACCCAAAACAGCTAACTTTGGGGAGAGAGATACCATTCCAAATCAAGCTTGGCCATTGAAGCATTGGCTCCCTAGTCCTGATAGAGTTCCAAGCTTCTTTGAGAGAGAGCAAACCGTCTGGGGCCTGTTTCCAGAAGAGATGATCTCTGACAGTAGGACTGAAAGAGAGAAGAGAAGTCGCATTTGCAAGCAGGTCAAGAACTGCAGAGGAATGGTTCAGAGGAAAATGCCAAGAGCCAGAGTGATAAATGCTTGCAAGTCGCTGGTCCGGAGGAAAATCCAAATTAGGAAAAGATGCAAAAATGGGCTTATCTCCACTCCAAGTATCATGCCATAGGTTGATCTCTTGACCATTCCCAACAGTCCAGGCACTACCCTGGTGGATGAAGTGAGCTAGGCGGTGAATTCTCTTCCAAATGCATGAGCCATAGTTAGTGTTAGAAGGGTCCCAGATGTTGCTGCTTCTGAAGTAACGGCTCTTAAACCAAGAAGACCAGATGGTGTTCAACGTAGCTGCCTGCCAGCCAAGCTTGATTAAGGACGCTGCATTAACTTCAGCAATCCTTCTAATACCAAGGCCACCTTCCAACTTCGGGAGGGTAACTTGAGACCAATTCACATAATTAATCTTGAAGGTAGTAGCATTTCCGGACCAAAGAAAGTGTCTCATTAGACGTTCAATAGCTTTGCAGATGGAAACTGGAAGTGGAAGGATGGCAGCTGAGTGAATGGGGATAGAGGAGAGCACATGTTTGATTAGGATTAGGCGACCGGCAAAGGAGAGAGTTTTGGCTTTCCAAGCTGGCAGCCTAGCATTAATGGAATCTAGAAGAGGGAGGAAATGAGCTCTTTTTGGAGAACCAAAAACTATAGGGAAACCCAAATACTTAAGTTGCACCATGCTCTCTTGTAGGCGAAGGATGGAGCAGATCCTAGCCTTTCTTCGAATGCCGCATTTGCCAATGTGAAGCTGGCTCTTAAGGAGGTTAAAGTGCTGGCCAGATGAGGATTGGTATATCTCTAGGAGGTCTTGCAGAGCAAGGACTCCAAAAGTGGCTCCTTTCATGAGGATGATGATGTCATCAACATAGAGCAGGTGGCAGGGGGTAGAGGGGATAGTGGAGAGGGGAAGGATGATGCCTTGAGCTTGAAGGTTATGGAGGTGGAGGCTTAGAATTTCTTCTGCAATAATAAACAAGTAAGGTGATAATGGATCACCTTGTCTAAGACCACAGTAGGAGCTGAAGAAACCATGGGGCGATCGATTGATGAGGACTGAGCATCTAGTTGTACAAACACACTCTTTCATAAGGGATATCCAGGCTTCAGAGAAGTTGAAGAACCTGAGAGCTGAGAAAAGGAAAGTCCAATTGAGTTTGTCAAAGGCTTTGGAGATGTCTAGCTTTAGGCAGATAGTTCCTTTGCTGAGCTTGGATTTAAGTTTTTGGAAGAGCTCAAAAAATCCAAGGCTGAATGGTGGTGGATGGAGCGGCCTTTGATGAAAGCTGCCTGGTTTGTGGAGATCAGCTTTGGAAGGATGGTGGTTAGTCTTGAAGTTAGGATTTTAGATATGGTCTTATAGGAGAAGTTCAGTAAGCTGATAGGTCTGAAGTCTGCAAAAGTATCAGGGTATTTGGATTTTGAGATGAGAGCAAGGAAGAAAGCATTGGAGGATTTCAGGATTTTTTTTGTTTGAAAAAAGTGCTGCACAGCCTTGATAACTGTCTGGCCTATAATTTCCCAAGCTGAAGTGTAAAAGGCGCCGTTGAACCCATCAGGCCCTGGAGAGCTGTTCTTTTTTAGGGCAAAAACCGCTGCTTTGATCTCTGATTCTTCTGGGATGGAAGTTAGCATAGAGTTTTCCGAATCTGAGACCTTGGGGCTGTCAGTCTGGAATAAGATGTGGTGGAGCTGACCATTGTGGGGTTTGAATAGGTTGGAGAAGTAATCCACTGCTTGAGCTTGAATGATGAGAGGGTCATCTGTCTGGGAACCATTGATAGAGATGTGGTTAATACTGTTGAAGTGGCTCCTGGATTTGGCAGATTGATGGAAGGATTTTGTGTTCATATCTCCCTCTTTAAGCCAAGTGATTCTGGACCTTTGTTTCCAATGTATCTCCTGAGCTTTCAGGGCATCATGGAGATGAAGCTTCGCTGACATGAGGTCATTCCAAAGGGAATCCGAAGGAGAGGAGTCAAAGCTCTGTTGGCAGCTCAAGACAGAAGCCTCTGCAGCTTGGATGTTAGAATGGATTTGTCCATAGGTAAATTTGCTCCAAAGTTTTAGAGCCTGCTTGAGAGTCTTGAGCTTATGAGCAAGGATGTACTGGGGGTTCCCGTCCACAGGGGCATCCCAGCTAGATGCAACAACCTGAAGAAAGGAAGGGTGGAGGAGCCATTTGTTTTCAAACTTGAAGGGGGCTTTAGGGGCAGGGGGAAGATTGTTGTGGTTCAATAGAATGGGGCTGTGGTCAGATGAAAGTCTAGGGAGGTGATGAATAATAGGGTCTGGGAAGCTTGCCAGCCAAAGGGAGTTAACTAGGCCTCTATCTAGCCTAGCTGCTACATAGGAAAGACCTTTCCTATTGTTGGACCAAGTGAATTTACTCCCAGAGAAGAGTATATCTGTGAGGCCTGCTGTCATAACAGCCGATTGGAAATCTTTAAGAGAGGAAGGGGTGGACTGGCGAAGACTGAGCTTCTCATGATGGGCAAGGATAGCATTAAAGTACCCAAGGACACACCAGGGGAGGGAGGTAGTTGAGGTATCAATGAGGGCTTGCCAAAGATCTTTCCTAAGGGTGGGGTTGGTGGAGCCATAAACTCCAGTGATGAGGGAGGAAAGGCCAGAGGCAGGATTAGAAAGGAGCATAGTGAGATGTTGGGAGGAAGCATTGAAGACTGAGATGACTAGGTGATGGGAAGATTTGGAGAAGCACTAGAGGGTAGGGGCAGCAGGGAGGTTATAATGGAAGGTGTCAAAACCAAAGGAGGAGAGGCCGAGGGATTGAGTAGAGGAGAAGGGGGTCATTGGTTCAGATAAGAAGATCAGGTCTGGTTGGTGATTTCGGACCAGGTTAGCCAGAACTCTTTTTGTAGGCAAGTTGGCTATTCCCCTACAGTTCCAGAAAAGGGCCTTTAACATGGGGAAGAGGGGGGGGGGGGGGGGGGGGGGGGGAGGTGCGCTTACTTCTAGACCTCCTGGTTACCGGGATATGGTATTATAGACTCACTGTAAGTCACAGTAACTGAGTACATCTAAGATCACTTGACAGCTACTTTCAAGGGCATTCAAAGGGTACTTAGAAGAAATCAAATGCTTAAGGGCAGTTACCTTCCAAGAAGGACCCATTGGACATAAAGAAAAGAATGACATCAAGAAAAAGAATAACGACACAGCTATACTGATAAAATATGGAGGAGTCTAAATATTGAAAAGTGTTGGAAAGATATATTGGATTTTACTTAGCTAAAAAATATCACAACATACAATGCCGTGTAAATGTTTTTGGGACGTTTTATTGGCATACAAAATTTTACTCTTCTCACACAAGGAATTTATATTTTTCTTTTTTACATTTGTACCCCTTTATGAAATGACCAAAATATTCATTCTCCCACCAAAACTCAACAAAAAAAAAAAAAATACATACATACATATATATATATATCTCTTTTCACGCACAAACTCATCTTCTTCCCTATCCCATTCTCCCACCCATCTCTCTCTCCACTTCCCTGTTGACACCAAAAATGTCACTTTGCCTTTTCAAGATCCAAAGAGCTACATGAAGTCGCAACCTGCCATAAATAGGCAATGCTGCTTCCAAAAATCAAATCTTGTCAGAATCAAACAAAAACTGCAAGATTCTTCCAGACAGCCAAAAGAGGAGTACACAAGAAGTTTCGGGCCATTTCAAAATCATTTGGCCTAACTTCGCTTCTCCGACAACTGAAAATGAGCTCTCGGCGGTAAAGCTCTCTGGGACCATGGTTTCCAAGACAGAGCCTATGGATCATCTTAAAATGACTCCAATAGGTTCCCTGTCAAATTTCAAGTCAATCGGACATCGGTTGACCGCACATCAAACCGCGACATCTTCATCGCGACAAAAAGCAAGTCTACAGGTGATAGGACCCCAAACGGCTTCAAAACTCAAACAAAAGCCTATGGTTGGTCTTATTTATTGCTCAGGAGGCTTCACACCAAATTTCAGGTCATTCCGACATCGTTTGACCCAGTTTCAGCTTCTGACGGAAAATCGGCAGCTCTGCGCGACAAAGTCTTCGGCTTTCTCAGGAAATTGGAAACTTTGCAAAATAAAATGCAAGGATTCTCATCAGGTTTCCTACAAAGAAATTAGGCCAATAAATGGTGAAAATGTCAAGGAAAAGTACAGAAGAAAAAAGAATCGAAAAACAGCAAAAACGGACGCAAAACGGGACACGAAAGGGGAAAAACCCCCCCAGGGTCGCAGACCCCTGCGACCCTGGCCCAAGGTCGCAGGCCCCTGCGACCCTGGGCCAGGGTCGCCGGCGACCTTGGAACCCGGGGTCGCCGGGAAAGCCCCGGAAACCCCAGTTTTCGCCATTTTTTCGCGATTCGAAGAGCCCAGCCTCTGGTACTTTCCAAAATTCATGCTTTTGAGACACCAAGTCCTCTGACATCCGTCCAAAACACGGGTCAATCATCAAGAGTATCGAAAACAACATTGATCGCCACCCGGTCAACCAAAAAAAGTGTGCTTTCTACCCGACCGATCGAGAAATCGACAGGACAGATGGCACCGACCCGCTGTTGGCAACAAACACCTGAAATTACATGATCATCTGATGTCGATCTACATGAAGATCCATCGATGATCATCAACAGAAGAATCTCAAAAGACGTGGCACGGCCCGCGACTCTTCAGCTGCTCGGCGACCACTTAATGCGATTAATTGACTAGCTTTATTACAGTCATTAATCCATTTCTTTGGACGGCCCAATCAGAAGCAAGCATTCGGGAGTTACAAGTCAAGAGATTCATGGCATTTAACCCATGAAACTCCTCCCATCATGGCGATTAAAGGCGATTAAATGCCCTCAATCTCCTCCGGCCAATCAGAAGCCAAGAAAAAGGAGTTACAAAATAAACAATTCAATTTTGTAACTCCTCCCATTATGCGGCTTAATGACAATAAAAGCCCATAAACCCACCTAAAAGGCTACCTAAAAGCCTATAAATAGGAGGGCTCTCCAAGAAGAAAGGACATCACAGAGAATCAGAAACATCAGAGAAAAAAGCACAAACACACAGACAGAAATCCAGAGAAAGGAAAAAGAGGGAAAACTCTGCGGAAGTTCTACACCGGCCACCGCAACAAGGTGACAAAAGTCCCTTGGGGGGTACCCCCCCCCAAGGTCCTTGCCTTCTCCTCCTGCCTCCAATGGCTTAGATGTGGCTTTTCAGCCCGTCTACTCGGCTTTTTATTGGATATAGGACCTCCTTTTGGTCTTTGTCTTCTAAAAACCTGAGTTATAGCCAAGCCAAGCGAATCAATAGCATCCTCTGTTCTCATCTGCATGGATGATGGCGAAGCCCACATATGGCTTGCGACCGTCAATCTAAACGGGTCCCCCACAATCTCCTGAAAAGTTAGATCCTCCTTTTCTTGCTTTTCATTGTAGTTTGTATTTTTTTCAAAAGAGACAAAAATCACAATTCTTGTCTTTCATTGTTGATAAGGATTGTAAATCGGCTATAAACGCCAAAATCGGCTATAAATGCCAAAAAAATCGCCTTTCACGGCAAATCAAGAAAATGTCTCTTTTCTTAAATATATGTGCAATGGAAAACTTGAAAGAAGTTGATTTCCTTTTTACTTGCGAAGGTTGATCTCTGGATCACCACTTGCAATTCCAAGTAAAAATAGAAAATCTGGCACACCCACAAAAAAAGAAATGTTGATGCACGCCCCCTTGCCCCCCGGTTACGAAAGGGTCGGAACCAACGGACTCCCACGTCCGCCGACCTCGGTAGGAACCCGAGCATCCGGGGCGCGGTCCATCAAGCTGGCTCCACCCGGTGGGACCCGTTTATTTGAGAACACGATGCTAGAAATGAAATATTTGCATATCATATATTTTGCTCTATGCTTTTATTTCTTTTCTCGATTCCTTGGCTACTTTATAATTGGTGGCCTATGTTGAATTCCGCATCTAAAAAAAATGAGATAAGATTTTTTGTTTGGAAATTTCTAATTCTTTGAATTTATTTTCATTCTTTCTCTTTTCAAAAAAAAAATTTAAAATAAAAAAAAATCAGATTTTTCATTTTGGATTCAAAATTGAGAAACTTTGATCCTCTCCCTTCTGGGCACTGGCGCTCACGGAAACGTTGAGACCGTGTTCGGATCGGGGATTGGGCCATTGTTTCTCTTCGATGAGTTCATTAAAGATCTAAAAAAAAATAAATAAATAAATATATATATATAAAATTTCAGATTTTTCATTTTGGATTCAAAATTAAGAAACTTTGATCCTCTCCCTTCTGGGCACTGGCGCTCACGGAAACGTTGAGACCGTGTTCGGATCGGGGGTTGGGCCATTGTTTCTCTTCGATGAGTTCATATATAAAAAAAAAAAAACAAAAAAATATATAAAAAAAAAAGGACATAGACCACTAAGGTTAAACC
This sequence comes from Litsea cubeba, assembly GCA_012931725.1. Taxonomy (NCBI): domain Eukaryota; kingdom Viridiplantae; phylum Streptophyta; class Magnoliopsida; order Laurales; family Lauraceae; genus Litsea; species Litsea cubeba. Next base: position 153,390,744 of record CM022945.1, on the reverse strand, counting down.
AACTGTGTTCTTTGATCATGGTTGATTCAAATAAAAGCCTTGTCCAGAGTGTGGAGACAGCTTGACTGTTCTAGGCAAGGGTCCTCCAAACGGGTTCATTAAGTAATCCTACCCTTACCTAGGGGCAATTCTATCAATCAAGATTTCATAAGACCGGGTTAGGAGGCCTATGTGTACTCTCTCGTCTTTGAAACAAAAAAAAAGAAATAATAATAAATCTTTTTAAAAAAATAAAAAATAAAAATTTTAAAATAAAAAATAAAAAAATAAAAAAAATTTTTTAAAAAAAAAATCTTAAAAATAAAAATAAAAAAATACAAAAAAAAAGATTTAAAAAAAAAAAAAATCTTCAAAAAAAAAAAATCTTCAAAATCTTCAAAAAAAAAAAAACTTCCGTCATTTTGGGTTTAGATTGGAGAAATCTTGGTCTTCTCCTTTCTGAGCACTGGCGCTCACGGAAATCGTTGAGACCGTGTTCAGATTGGAATGCCTTTTGCTCTCCTTGATGAACCCGATATTGGCTTTTAAAAAAAAAAAAAAAAAAAAACTCGTCATTTTTAGATTCAGATTCGAGAAATTATGGTTCATTTCTTTCTGAACACTGGCGCTCACGGAAATCGTTGAGACCGTGTTCAGATTGGAATACCATCTGCTCTCTTTGATGAATCCAATCTTGACCTTTCAAAACAGAGAATCTCATCCCATGGATGCGGTCTCAAAACATTTGTGTCTAGCGGTACTAGTACGCCCTTTCAGGGTCTACTGTATTGCGACCGGCACATCTGTAACTCCAACTTTATATTCTTCTTACCTCGAGCAAGCTCTGCTTCTCGATAAGTCGAATTTAAGTTCACAATTGCTTCTAGCAGTCACTGGGATGCCCATTCCGGGCTTACCATACCTGCGATCAGAACAATTGTACCCTCTATGACATTTTGCCTTTCTCATATTGCTTGGGTCATCTACCTCGAGCAATTTGAAAAGACGAAACCATAGAACTTCCCATTTATGATCATTATATTCTTGTGATTACTAATGGATGTGGTCTTGTTTCAGAAATTTTCAAAAAAACTAACAATGGCAGCATCGCTCACCATTACCTTCGATGAAAACAAGCACCAACTCATGCTTCAACAGAAGCAAACCACGCGCACCTACAAGCGCCCCATCAGCTGCCGAAGTGTCAACTCCCTCGGCAACTCTCTGAACTCCGGGTCGACCTTGACTCCCCGGACTATCGTCTTTGGGACGCTGGGACCATTCCCACTTCCTGAGGAACAAACTGCTCCCTCCAAGAAGCAGAAACTCGCCTCTCAACGTGTCACTACCGTGACACCAAAGGCGAGCACGAGAAGGCCTGAAGCCCGTGGCAGCCCCACGAAGCCTCAACATGCAAACAACCAGGTCTACTCCAAGACTTGGTCCCCAAGACCTTCACCAAAACAGAGAAGGTCCCAGACATCCACTAAGCCAGCATTCCTGGCCCCACTCAAGGAGAACCAGTTCTATCCTCTTGCCTAGATGAAAGAGGAGAGACCCATCTCCAACCTGACTTCCAAGACAACCCAGCATGAGCCGGCTTGTTCCTACAAGCCCAAAATCAAGTCACGCATCACAAGGCCTCCACAAGCACCTGCTAAGGCCTACATACCTGCAGTTCGACCCTTCATCTCTACAGGGGCCGAACTTAAAAAATTCAAAGCTTCGCTGCAACTGGCGAAGGATAGGGTTCGCATCCTGTCCTTGCCCAGCTACAAAGAAGACAGGCTCGGCTGCTGCGCCCGAGGGAGCACATCCTTCATCGTCAAAGCCCAGTCAGAGCTGACCGAAGCTCAAATTGCTCGTCGTATACGCCGCCGCGCGTCATACCGACAAAAGAGACTAGAGAAGCAAAGGACCCAGCCTCCCACACTTCAAGTCTCTCCCAAATGGGTCGAAAAAGAAAGACCCAACCAAGTTGCTGCCGTCCATATGGTTGGAAAAACCAGAAGGCGCCAAAAATCAGCAACAAAAATCCATGTCCGACGTCCGATGACCCGCAGCGTCTCCAGGACAAGAAGACATTCAGAAGAATCCCCTGCTCCTTCAAGCAAAGGACAGCAGAGTGATCCTTCCTCAAGCTCCTCTTCAAAAAGAACGAGCCCCAGCTCAGTCACCAGGACAGTTTCTTCGTTCGAATCACGAAGGATGAGTGTCTTGGCTACAAATTCTGAGCCACCACCCCGCAATCCACCTCCAGAAGATGCGATCACCCGCATCCAGCAGTTGGAACAGGGCCAGCAGAGGATTGAAACTCTGATGGAAAACCTTCTCCTCGCCTTCCAAAATCAGGCGAACAATGAACCTCCTCCGAATCATCAAGACGACGAGGGTAAATAGAGAAGAAAATGAGTCACACGCCCTTACCAAAAAGGACGTAGACGGTATCCTCGCCAAAGCAAAAGAAGAGGATATAGTCAAGGAGCATGGGATCAAGCCACCATATCCCTTATGGATGGACTCAGTCCCGTTCCCCACCAAATTCAAGCATCCTACTCTCCAAACATATACGGGGAAAGGATCAGCCAGACAGCACGTCATCCACTTCAAGATCCTGGCGGGAGCTATCGCGGATCAAGATGCACTCAAGATCCGCCTCTTTGCAAGTACCTTAAAAGGTACGGCCTTCGATTGGTACTCGACTCTGCCGGAGGACTCAATCCAAAACTGGGCCATGTTAGAGACACGCTTCCTGACTCACTTCAAAGGTGAGGATCACCCCGCTACTATGGCTCAGCTGTGCAGCCTAAAACAGGGGGAGAATGAATCAACATATGATTTCATCACAAGTGGAAAGCAATGGCATACAAATGCTCTGATGTATTGCCACAAGCGTCGCTAGTCGACATCTGCCGAAACAACATGAGAGCCAGAATCCGCTCCATGATCATCGGCAACAAATCAAAAAACCTGGGAGAACTCCTAGAAGCTTCCATGGAAGCTGAAACGGTGATTAAAGACCTCAACAGTCAGAAATCATCAAGAAAAGAGGCCAACCGCCGTTGCAACCTCTAAACCAAGAAAAAAGAGGTCCTCAATGTGCAGACCAAGTCAACTCCTCAGCCACCAAAGAAAGCTGAAAACAAAGCTGTTGGTAAGAAACCTGAACTCTCTGATGCCTTCAAAAAACGAGTAGAGAAGAAATACCCGTTTGATGAAGATGTTGATGAAATCTTCGGGGCTCTTGTGGCAAACGGCAAGCTCACCTTGCCTGAACCAAAAAGACCGGGTGATGTCGGCAAAACCAACGATCCTCGGTACTGTCCATATCACCAGATGATCTCGCATCCTCTCAATCAATGCTTCGTTGTGAGAGAGAAAATAAATGAGATGTGGAAAAAACGGAGTCATCACCTTTGACAAAAACTATGGGTCTGCCTCCGTCAACATGGTGACATGTGGACAAACATCAAGATCACCGAAGAAGAAGATCACTACTTCCTTCAAGGTGATAAACTCAATCGAAGCGTCCGAGGAAACTAGTTCCTTACCCGACACCAGACGGACAAACCGATATGGGTACAATCCCGATCTCCTGGAAGATGAAAATTGGGAGGTCGTGAAAATAAAGCCTACAGCTCAACAGCGAAGGCAGGCTAGGAAACATCTCCTCAAGCTCAAAACGGCAAGAGAAGACCCAGCCAAAACTAGAGGTCAAAGAAAAGGCAGAGCTTCCTCTACCGGCTTTCACTGGAGGTACAAAAACATCCCTTCCAGAGACTTCAAAGGGGGTAAGGAAATTCACTCTCAGTGATTTCATGCCACCTCAATTTAAAGAAGCCATGCAGGAGGCATCATACTCTTGCAATTCAGTAGCTGGATTCCTCCATTGATGGATACGAATCCAGTGACAACCGATGATGGATCGAATCCAACTACACAGATGAGTGGGAGGAATCCCTTGAACCAGGAGAATATCTCTCCGATGAAGAATGGGTTCCTGAGCCTCATCTTATGCCAGTAATCTTGTATAACCCCCTACAGCCACAAGGAATCCTGGTCTGATGATGAAGAAGACCAAGAAGCTGTACAAGGAAAATGCTGCTGAACCAGCACCTCTCATCACTCCAGTGGAAATCAACAATGTTGAGCCACAAAGAGATGATGAAGAAGAAGATCCGGCTCCCATACCTGATCTTGAAGAATATGCAAGGATCTTGCAGCGACTCGCTCTAGAACAAGAGCAAGAACGCGTCAACGAGCCTCCTTGCAATCCAGAGCCTGAAGTCCCTGAAGACCACCAGGTACATTCCTCCCTTAACTCCTGAAAATGGAGAAAATTGCTGGATAGACGATCCTCTCACATCCGAGGATGAGTCTGACTCCGATCAGGCAACGTCTCCCGTCAGAGCTCCTGTAATGTGATAATTCGGGATTATAGCTCTTCCGAAGCATCGTCTGATGAGAGCACTTACACTCCGGTGACGCCTAGCAATATATCTTCTGGAGCCACCTCGTCTCACGTGACTTTCACTGAGATGACACCCTCTCAGGTTTCTTCTCCTGAGACTGTGACTTCAAAGTTCACACCCTTCCTGACTGAAGAATTCCCAGCCATTGATGCTTGGGGACAATGAATTAGTCAACGAAGAAGAAAGATTGCTGGATGCTGTTCAGGACTTGTTCCCGGAAAATGCTCCATGCAACACAATCACTGAGGATGGAACTCTGCTGCTGATACATCCTCAGCAAATGAAAAACGACAGCCTCTTGATCCTGAAGACAATCTTCCAAACGAGACCCTTCTCAAGAAGCTCTCGAAGTTGGTAGAGGCACCCGCTCTGGCCGGGACTACCACAAAAATTTACAACCAATCTTCCTTTACATATGTAAATCCTCGGGAACAGATGTTGTAAGCGCCCCTAGTGGCAACAATGATGAACATGCAGGCCCTAAGGAGGCTTTCAAGTATGACTTGATTGAACACTTCAAGCACCTACCTGCACGTCTACACATCCTAGATTTGTTGCGAATGTCTCCGTACACTCGTGATAATCTCATTTCGGAATTACAAAAGCTGAATGAGGATGTCGACAAACATGCCCCGCAAGTCCTCCAAATTGAAATGGATTACCGGGTCAAAAACTCAGAAGCCTCCTCAAAGGGAGAAAAGAAGAAAACTGAGGGATCATGCATTGAATGCCTCTCGGTTAAAAAAGCAGCCAGTGCAACCATCGCCTTCACAAAGGATGACCTCCTACTTGGCGAAACCAGGCATAACCGACCCCTGTACTTCACAGGGTATATCAAGGAAATGCCTATGCATAGAGTTCAGATCGACCCAGGTTCTGCACTCAACCTATCTCCACATCGGCTCTTGAAGAGTTGGGCATCCCACCCAGCAAACTGAGCCACACATCTGTATCTATCTTTGGATACGATGGGAGTACTCAAAGGCCTATCGGCAAAATCAGGTTCAAATTGCAGATAGGTGATCTTATCTCTGAGGTCACAGTGTATGCAATAAAGACCCCTTCATGCTACAACATCCTTCTCGGACGCCCTTGGATCCATGAGAATGGTGTTGTCCCTTCAACTCTACTCAATGCATCAAGTTTGTTGGCTGACGACGGCATGATACATCGAGTCTTTTGCGGACAGAAAACCCTTCAAAGGTAAAAGAAATCCACTTCGCAGACTCACAGATGTATGAAGGTGAAAAAGAAGAAGAGGAGAGAACACACAGCATCCTTTGCCGAAAATCTCCAGAAAGATAAGGCAAAGCTCCCTCTAACAATCACCGGAAGAAAATAAAACCATCCGGTAAATCTGAAGAGAGCACTCAAACTCCTCTTCATCATCTCCCTCAAATCTTCAAAGCCTTTGGTCATCACAAACTAAAGTGAAGAAGGGCAAAACAAAGCCTGGGGGCAAATTTGTTGTTCTCTTTTGTGTCTATCATGCAAGAGACACGGACTCGGATTCAGAGCCAGAGACGACACATCGTCAAGCCAAGCTGACACTCAGCAAGTTCAGCCTGCTCTTACTCCAATGGAGACAACTTCTGACATAGAATATCCTACGTCAGCTTCCTTCGGTGTTCCAGCAACTTTCAACAAAGGAAAAGCCGATCTTATTCCTAGTAGATCGGATGCTTCTTCATCAAATTCCAATGCTTGAACCTTTCCAAAATAAAGGTACGCCTCAACTATCCTTATACAGTTCTGTGGCACAAGCTATTATGAAGAAAATGGGCTATGACGCTCAAAACCCAGTCGGTTTGGGAGAAGGACGCGGTATTCTCACGCCATTGGGGCCCGTCTTGACCAAAAGCCAGCTGGAAGATTGGAGACTCTACGGCTATGTAGAAAAGTCTTCACACGGGTTAGGTATGATCCTGACACTCCCTTGAGACAGTTGACACAAAGGCTTAAAAGTCAATATACTGACCAAGCCTCAACATCACAAATCCATGAAGACATCGATCTCCCTAGATATCTCTTTGATGAGTCACCTGATAAAGATCTAGGAAATGAAGAGGAGTTGTCCGATGGCACAGACGTGTGGACTTCTGACCCAGAAGAACCCTCATCTCCAAAAGAAGTAGCCTACTTCGACTCGGTTTCAACAGGTGATTGGGATCATCTCATAGCAAGCCTTGGGAAAATTACCGATCAAGAAGACCCGTGGAAAGGAACAAAACCTTGGTCTGGAAATGCCCTTGAAACCCCAGAAGGTTTCGTTGAGCTGGAAGCCTCCGAAAATATTGTGGAGGAACCACCTTCGAACCTTCCAACAGAAGATCCTGTTCAAAAGATAGACTTGGGAACACCAGATAACCCACGTCCTGTATTCATAAGCAAGAATATAAAGGATGATGAGTTACCCGAGTATATCGCCTTTCTTCGTGAGTTCGTTGATTGCTTTGCATGGTCTTACGCTGAAATGCCAGGCTTAGACCCCAAAATAGCAGTTCACAAACTCAATCTTCAAGAAGACATCAAGCCTGTCAAGCAAGGCCAAAGAAGATTCCGTCCAGATGTGATGGATAAAATTGAACAAGAAGTTCAAAAACTCAAAAGCGTCGGCTTCATCCGTGAGGAACACATCCTGAATGGTGTGGCCAACATTGTGCCCGTGACAAAGAAAAATGGGCAGATCAGGGTCTGTATTGATTATAGAGACCCTGAATGGCGCATTGCCCAAAAGATGAATTTCCGCTCCCCATACCAGAGGTAATGATTGATAATACCTGTGGATTCGAAGCGAATGACATTCATGGATGGTTTCTCTGGCTACAATCAGATAAGATGCATCCTGAGGATGAAAAACATACATCCTTTCGAACCCCAATTTGGCGTGTATTGTTACAACTGTCATGCATTTGGTCTGAGAATGCTGGTGCCACATATCAGAGGGCTATGATGAAAATATTCCAAGATATGCAGCACAAGACGGTTGAATGTTACGTTGATGACCTCGCCGTCAAAAAGCAAAGAAAGAAGATCATCTCGAAAACCTTCGAGAAGTCTTCCTCCGGCTTCGCAAACACAAACTGCGAATGAATCCATTGAAATGCTTCTTCGGCGTTCTCGTCGGGTAAGTTCCTCGGATTTTTAGTTCGGAAAGCTGGAATAGAGCTTGACCCCATAAAAGTCAAAGCCATTCTAGAAATGCCCTCTCTAAGAACCTTGAGAGAACTCAAAGGGCTTCAAGGGAGATTAGCCTACATCAGACGGTTCATCTCCAATCTTTCGGGGGAAATGCCGTCCATTCTCCCGATTGATGAAAAAAGGTGTAACTTTGTTTGGGATGCTGACTGTGAAGCTGCTTTCCAAGACATCAAGTCATACCTGACAAAACCTCCAGTGTTAGCTGCTCCTACCACTGGAAAACCATTCATCTTGTACACAAGAGCCCTTGATCACTCTCTGTGAGCTCTGCTTGCGCAAGAAAATGATCAAAGAAAAGAAGCTGCTCTATATTACCTCAGCCGCATGCTAGTAGGTGCAGAGCATCGCTACTCTCCAGTCGAAAAAGAATGTCTTGCAGTGATGTTCGCCGTACAAAAGCTGCGTCACTACTTGCTTTCCAATACAGTCTACCTGTCTCGAGGGTCAACCTCTTGAAGGTCCTTGTCACAAAGGCAGGTTCTCTCAATGCTCGACTGGCAAAATGGGTCCATCCTTCTGTCACAATTTGATATTATGTATGTACCACAAAAAGCAATCAAGGGCAAGCTCTAGCGGACTTCCTCGCAGAGCATCCATTGCCTAAAGATTCTCCACTCAGAGATGATCTCCCAGACGAACCAGTCTACAATGTGGAGACTTCTCACAAAGTGCCTCCTGGGACATGTACTTTGACGGTGCAACCAGGACAAATGAAAAAAGACAGCTGATCTCGGGAGTTGGCATCCTCTTTGTTAGCCCCGACAAATACATGATTCCACACGCTTTCTCGCTACTGGAACCATGCACAAACAATGCAGCTGAATATCAAGCTCTGATCTTAGGATTGGAACTCGCCATCGAATCCGGTATCACCATGCTGGAAGTCTTTGGGAGACTCTCAACTGATCGTCAACCAGATGAATCAGAAATTTGAAGTCAGGAAGCCAGATTTGTTGCCCTACTACAACAAGGCACAATCACTTTTGCAAAAAGTTTGACATCTGTCACATCACCCACATTCGTAGAGGTGAAATCATACGTGCGGATGCCCTAGCCGACTTGCCGCATCCATGGCAATCCAGGAAGGGGAAAACATGCAAATCACAGTGTGCGAAAGAAGAATCCTTCCTCCTCTTAACACACACCAAGCAGTTGTTGAATGCCACCAAGTGTCGGAAGTCGGATTTCAATCCTTCAACTTCAATTGGAGACTAGAGGATCCGTTCATTGATTACATTATGTTCGAATCCTACCTGAAGATCCAAAAGAACGGGTAAGCATCCAAAGGCGAACCCCAAGCTTTCATTTGGATATTCCTTCAAAAATCCTTTACAGGAAATCCTTCAACGGAGTACTTCTACGCGGCTTGTCACAACAAGAGGCTGAAAGAAACACTCAAAGAAGTTCATGCTGGTCTTTGTGGAGCTCATCAGGCTGGACCTAAGCTCTATGATCAGATAAAAAGGTTAGGATATTACTGGCCTACCATGGTAGCTGACGCAATGCAATTTGCTAAGCGCTGCCAACAATGCCAAGTTCATGGAGATTACATTCACATGCCTCCAGAATGGCTGCATCCTACAGCGATCTCATGGCCTTTCGAAGCCTGGGGTATGGACATTATAGGTCCTATTTCTCCCCCTTCAAGCAAAGGTCATCGCTTCATCTTCGCCGCTACGGATTACTTCTCCAAGTGGTCAGAAGCATTTGCGTTTAACGAAAAGAAGACCTCATCAGTCCTTCAGTTCCTGCGCACCAACATCATTTGTCGTTTCGGCATACCCAAAAGATTCGTCCATGATAACGGACCACAGTTCCGGGATCATCGATTCTACAGGTTCTGCGACAAATACAAAATCCAAGCTGTCCTTCAACTCCATACAATCCGGCAGCAAACGTGTTAGCAGAAGCTTTCAACAAGACACTCTGCAAAATCCTCAAAAAAAATGGTCTCTAATCACAAAGAGACTGGAGCGACAAAATGTCTGAAGCTTTGTGGGCCTATCGAACCACCGTTCGAGGACCAACCCATAGCACACCATTCTCCTTGGTCTATGGATGCGAAGCTGTCGTGCCCTTGGAAGTACAAATTCCTTCCTTGAGGGTATCCTTGCAAAATGACATGACTCAAGAAAGCAATGTCAAATTGCGGCTCTATGAGCTGGACAATCTCGATGAGAGACGGCTCGAAGCTCAACAAAGCATTGAACTTTACCAAGCACGCATGGCAGGATCTTTCGATAAAAAGGTCAGGCAACGCGCCTACAAAAAGAATGACTTGTTCTTACGGTAAAATGACCAATGGTCTTCGCTCACAAGTCCAAAGGCAAATTTGAGCCGAAATGGGAGGGGACCCTACGTCATCGACAAAGTTTTCTCCAATGGCGCATACGCACTCCTAAACATGGAAGGTGACAGATGTATGCTACCCATCAACTGCAAGTCTTAAAGCGGTACTACCCTTGAAGACTTACCCAACTGGGTAAGAGCAATGCCTTGTATGGCCAAACCGGTTTCCAGGTACACGCTCGCTAAACCCACCCTTTTTAGAATTTTCATATCAAATGTTGAAATTTCTAGAAATAAAAACAATGCTTACTTTCATCGTTCATTGTTCAAAAAAAAATATATATCCAAGTTTAGGAACCTTTCCCTAACTTGAACCAAATTTTCAACCCTTGAACCCAAAATTCATGGTTTAAAACAAAAATCCGGATTCAGGATTTCCACCCTAGTCCACCCTGCCCTTTTACTGCCAAAATGGTTTTAGGTCAAAAACTTATGACCCTCGTGTCTTAAACAAAAAAAAATGGTTTTTCAAAAACCGCGAGGAAGCGACGCTTAGTCGATACTCGCACAAATCGGAAGCAAGCGAACCACGTTCGACACTTCCAAAATCGCAGGGAAGCGACATTTCGTCGATACTTGCAAAATCCAAAACCGTGGAAATGCAACATTTCAGTTGATATCCACAACCCAAATTTCAAAGGTTCGAAAAAACCTACAAAATCGTGGAAACGCAACATTTCAGTTGATATCCACAACCCAAATTTCAAAGGTTCGAAAAAACCTAAAAAAACTGTGGAGACGCAACATTTCAGTTGATATCCACAACCCAAATTTCAAAGGTTCGAAAAAACCTAAAAAAATGTGGAGACGCAACATTTCAGTTGATATCCATAACCCAAAGGTTCGAGAAAACCACAAATTTCAAAAATCGTGGGGAAACGACATCAAGTCAGTACCCGCAAAAACAAAATTTTTGAAAAACAAGGATGCGACATTCCATCGATACTTGCACCCAAATCCGCGAGGATGCGACATTCCATCGATATTCGCAACCGAATGAGCAAGGATGCGACATTCCATCGATACTTGCAAGAACATTCAGCAGGGAGGCGACTTTTAGTAGATACTTGCATTTTTTTTTTTGAAACCCAAACCGGCTATAAATGCCATCAAAACAGGCTATAAATGCCACAAAACCGGCTATAAATGCCATCAAAACAGGCTATAAATGCCACAAACCGGCTATCAATGCCACCAAAACAAAACCGGCTATCAATGCCACAAACAAAAAAAACTTGGGTTTCAAAAAGAAAAAAAACGGCTATCAATGCCACCAAAACAAAACAGGCTATCAATGCCACCAAAAACCGGCTATAAATGCCACAAACCGGCTATCAATGCCACCAAAACTGGCTATAGATGCCACAAAAAAAAAACTCGGCTATCAATGCCACAAGAAAAGCTGGCTCTCATGCCAAAATTGGCTTCCATGCCACAAACAAAAACCTGGCTTTCATGCCAAAACAATTACTTAAGATTTTCACAAAATGACAACCTTTTGATCAAATCCCATTTAGCAATTACTTTTATCACAAAAAGATTCAAGTGAGCGTAGGGATAAAAAAAAAAAAAGGCATCCCATTTAGCAATTACTTTTATCACAAAAAGATTCAAGTGAGCGTAGGGATAACAAAAAAAAAGAGAGAGCATCCCATTTAGCAATTACTTTTATCACAAAAAGATTAAAGTGAGCGTAGGGATAACAAAAAAAAAAGAAAGTGTTCACAAGCACTACACAAAAAAAAAGGAAGTACCAAAAAAAATACAAGTGGTACCAAAAAAAAAAAAGAAAGTGTTCACAAGCACTACAAAAAAAAGAGTACCAAAAAATACAAGTGGTACCAAAAAAAAAAAAGAAAGAAGGATGGTTTCTGTATACAGGAGCTCAATCAAAAACGGTCTCCAGCCAAGAGTTTAGCTCCTTAAGCAAGCTTTTGGCTTCATCCGTCAAGGATTCCAAGGCACGCTTCTTCAGGAACCTGCCATGAGATGCTGGGGGTGGGCTGTAACCCTTCTTCTGCACTGGGAAGCTTCCTTCGAGCGGTTTTCCATTGTTTGTCCTCATCAGACTTCCTTTTGAGAACTCGAAGGGCATCCTCAACTCGGTGAATCAGAGCAGTCTCCCTTTCACGAGCCTCTGTTATTTCAGTCCACTTGGCAGCGACTTGTGCCTGCAGATGCTCAAGACGTTTCCTGGCCTCATCGACCTCCCTATCAAGGATTTTAAGGTCATGTGTTAGCCTAATGATGGTTATTTCTTCTAAGTTCCTCTCTCGGACTGCCTGCTTCTTGCTTTCTGTAGCCTCATCCAGGTCAGATTGAGCCTTATCCGCAGGGTCCGAGAACATCTCCTTGAAGAACTGATCGTCAGGAAAACCCATGGTCTCAAACCACTTGTCACCCAGCTCAATGATCCTATTAACGATCGCCCTGGCATATGTGACATCCAAACCAGCTTCTTCAGCATCACCGAGAATCTCACGCACATGCTGGATCATGCTAAATCCGGCTTCCAAGTGCCCAGAAAAGAGAGTCTCAATCCAAGAGCTCAGAACTCGCACCACCACCTTCTTCGCAAAAAGAAGAGATGGCCCAGCTGAAGATTCGCCCAACTCCGTTGTTCGGCTGCTCATGTCATCATCTGTTGAAAGAGTAACAAAAGAACTCTTTCCAGTTGAAGCTGCTCCTGCTCGGGAAGGAATCTCAGCACGAGGAATCTCCTCAACATTGTCAGAACTGGTCCCAGGAGTCTCTACCTCTGGATTAACCTCTGGCAATCCCTTGCTCTGGAAGCGACGGATCCTCCTCTGCCACTTCAAAACCTGCAAAGGAAACACAAAAAGGTATGAATATATCCTGTTTGAAATCATTATCAGGGTTATAACTCTACAAAATACCTTCTTCGACGACTGGCGGAACACTTTCTTCCTCCATGAACTCATCGGAAGCATCATCAACATTTGCATCCATCGATGGTTCAAAGTCATCAGAACCCTGTGGCAAGTCAGCTGACAAAAAAAAATGTTAGCAAAACAAGTCACAAACTCAAAAAAAAAAGAGCAAAAGAAGTCGTACCAATTGGAGATTCTGGATCTACTCCAAAGTCCCTCGATTCTTCTTCAAGTGCCTCGACAGGATCCATCACCACCTCATCGGTTGGGACCTCAGGCATCACCAAGTCTTCCTCTGCTGAAAAAAAAGAAGAAGAAAAGCAGAAACAAGAAGCAAATCATAACATGGAAAAATCCCATGAAAAGAAATGGAAAGAGAAAAAGGAAGAATCATACCTTCACCGACTGTCTCTTCTTCTCGGCTTCTCTTCTCTGGAGGCTCGTCAGCATCCACTGGCACATCCTCATTGATAGTAAGAGGAACTTCCAAGTCAGGGAGATTCCTCATGCTTGCCCTTGTTGCGATGATGACTCCTCCCCCTCTTACCTCCGGCGGGTTCGCTTCTTAGAAGAACCTACCCTGCTGTCAGAGTCAGGTTTCCCACTTGACTCCTCACTGGATGGTCTGCTCTTGCCAGTAGACTCCACGGAAGCTTGCCTCTGTGCCGCTTGCATCCAAGCACCAAGTTCGGCTTCCTCCTGTTCTAGCTGCTCCAAAGCCTCATCAGGTATTTCTCGAACAGCTTCAGAACCAATGACGCCCTGGTCACCGAGAAAGCCTATCCTGTGCTTCTCTCCAGAAAGGAAGGCCCAAACTTCCTCTCGCCGGACGCCATCCGACTTTCCAAGGCCCTTTCCAGATGCCAGCTTCACATCAAGCTCCCTCTTGGAAAGCCCCCGATATGCCGAAAAGCTCTCCGCGAACCACTTCGCAAAGCCGGCAGTCCGGGAAGTCAGTAACACAGTATAAGAAATCATGGCTGTAGTATCTTCAGCACTATAGAAAGCCCATGCATTTCTCCCGTCCTGTAAGCCTCCAAAGCGCTTCACCATGCTTGAAGGCGCTCCAACAACGCCTTGAGAAAAGCCCAGCTGCAAAGTAAAGCGAGAGGGTACATACGGCTGGATGTCGACGAAAAATGTCTGCGGTACACCATTGTGCCGACACGTATGCTAAAAAGCCACTCTCTCTCTGCATTTGTCAAGGAATAATGCCTTCCCGACACCCGCCCTGGTAGAGTCTCGGAGGGCACCAAAATCAAAAGCCTTCTTACGCAACTCCGGAGAAAGCTTCACTGAAGATTGCCCCATCTCGACGTCCCTGAACCGTCGGATTCCTCATGCGGGCAAACAAAAGTGATTCGGACACGGCTTGCCCTTAGCCAGTCGAATCATCAGAGGATCATCATCCTGTGCAGCACCACAGCCGATGGAAGCCAGGACAGTGGTATACATACCACGAATAAAAGATTATGGCTGAAATACCCTATTCATGGGAAGCCCAAGCCGAACCAAAAAGCAGCAGCCTGCAGTTCGTTACACAGGTAGGAGTAAAGAGCTGGCACCAAGCAAGCTGCTCTCCAAATGCCCATCTGACAAGCCGGAAAAAATACAATGCGGCCTGATGTGCGTTCCATCTCCTCCAGCAAAAAAGCCTCACCAAGCCAATAAGTGAGGTAAACAGCGAGATCTCTCCGTAGTGCAATGTCAGGACATATGGCATTTGTACTTGCACAGAAATCTCTCAACTCTTCTTGCATGGCCAAGATCTTCTTTGAACTTGTATCCTGAGCTCCAGCTTCTTGGGTCACGCTATCAGAAGGCTCCCTGCTATCAAAAGGTTGGGGAATGAAGAGCTAAAACTCTTCCAACTGCTGGATCTAACTTTCAAACCCCCCTTCTCCTTCAAAAAATCATAGAAGGTGACAAGCTGAAAGTATAGAAGCCTGAACTCCTCAGACTGCCCCTCGAGGACGCTGTCAATCGGCATAAACTCCTCATAGAGTTTGCCGAGGATGGGCAATCCAGTAATAGCGCTCAGCTCCTTCAAAGAAAAACCAATCTCACCATTCGTCACAACGAAGGTATTGGTTTGTGGGAGGAATGACTCCAGCATAGCCATGAAGGCCTCGTCGAAAAAGATCACGGTCTCCCTAAAGGCGCGGACCGCATCAAAAATCCCGGCTTCCTTCAAAACGGCGCCACCAATCAGCAGGACGCGATCAGTCCACGACTTCCACTCGGAGTCAGCATTGAAGCGGCCACGAAGTCGGAAAGGCTTGATCCAATTGCTGCCGTCACCACTGAAAATACCAAGGCCCACCGGTCTCAAATCGACCGACGGATAATCAGAGCCCTGGTAGCCGCTGGATGGCATCAACAAGTCCATGTCAACAGGCGACCTCTCCGTATATCCAGGAGAACCGCCAACGAAAACCCCGGTCTTGATTACATTTGTCCTTCTCACCCAACTTGGAGGATTTTCCCTCTTAGGGCACGTGGGGGCAAGGCTCAGAATCGAGACGGTGCGATCAAACGTCGACCGGGTAGCAACAGTCTTCTTCTCACCCATCTGCTGTGAAGGAAAACTGAAAACATCTCCTCTGGTATGTCATGTCATCAGGGACTGCATCACCAAAGAAGAAGGTAGGCTTGGGCAAAACGCTCTGATCTTCCATCACCCATGGACGACTGCTTACCATGATCTTATAGAATTCCTCTCCCTTGAGAGCAATCAGTCGCTGCCTCATCTCATCTCTGTTGAGGGAGTCGCACTCTTCCAGATTTCTCTCAACATACTGGACCTTCTCAAAAGCCTGCTGAACGGCCGGATTAGAAGATCTAGAAGATCGACGAGGTACGCTTGTAGCAGGCTCTTTACCCTTGTTCGCTCTGGAGGAACCACCTGAAAAGGATGGAAAAGAAAAAGATCAAACATCAAATGACAGAATCTCGCTAAAAAAAAAATCTGGCGAAATTTTGACATGATGACGGGGCAATTCCGAAGAAAAGGAACTATCCCGAAAGAAATAGAAAGCTTGAAGATTGGCTCAACATCGCTGCGAGCTCCGAAACTCCAAACTTTCGAAACCTCAAAGTCTCCGCAAAATCAGGAAGGGCTCAACATCACTGCGAGCTCCAAGTTCCCAAATTTGCAAAAACTTTCAGGTATGCTATCACATCATGCTACAAATTTAATTTACAAATTGAATGCATGCATGAACATCTTGGTTTGCGAAAAAAAAAATGCATTATCATGATGAGCAAAAAAAAAAAAAGAAAAGAAAAGAAAAGAAACTTTCTCTAAAAAAAAGAGAGGGGAAAGAAAACAAAAAAAAAAGAAAAGAAACTTTCTCTAAAAAAAAAGAGGGGAAAGAAAAAAAAAAAAAAAAGAGAGGGCTGGCCCATAGGCCGTGGCCCACAGGCCACGTGGCCGTACGGCCAGATCCGTACGGATCTGTCCGTACGGCCCACAAACAAAAAAAAAAAAACAACAAAAAACATGAAAAAAAAAGAGAAAGAAGAAAAAAAAAACGTGTGAAAAAAAAAAGAAGGGGAAAACACGTGAAAAAAAAAGAAGAAAAGAAAAAGAAAGAAACAAAAAAAAAAGGGAAAGAAAGAAAGATCTTTTTATTTTTCCTACAATGGAGTTTTCTTGAAAAAGGGAACTTACTTGAAGCCATTGATGGAGAAGAAGAAGAAAAGTCTTGAAGATCTTGAAGAAGAAAAGCTCTTGGTCTTGAAGCCCTTTTGAGATTATTGCAAAAGAAAGTAATAAGAGCAAGAGATCCAACCTTCTCCTTGCTTTTATAGAGGAGAGCAAACCAAAGAAGGAAAGAAGAAAGAGGTAAGTGTTACTAATTAGTAACCTTACCAAAAGAAAGAGATTAGAAAGATTCTTTCCCAAAAGAAAGATATCTTGAAGGATTTTCTCCCAAAAAGAGATCTATGACGGATTCTTTCCCAAAGAAAGATATCTTGAGATATTTTATCCCAAAAATAAAGGGATCATGAGAGATTCTCTCCAAGTAAAGATATTCTTGGATATTCTCTATCCAAATGAGATATTTTTAGATATTCTTTACAAAAATGACACCATATGAGATCTAAGCCATTTCAAAAGCTTAAGGTCCCATGGGTTAGCCCATATGAGCCAGGTTTGACCACCTAGGCACAAAAAAAAAAAAAAAAAAAAGAAAAAAAAAGAAAAATTTTTTGGGCTTTTAGTCAAAGAGAAATCCCTCTTACCAAGAGCATACAAAAATGGTTCCATGCCTCTTTTGAGTTGATTGGACCATACAAAAGAAAATTCCAAGCCCCATGAGCTTCCAAAAATCAAACCATCCAGCCTCATCTACCAAATTGAGCCAAAATCTTGAAATTGACATTCCACAAAAATCAAACCAAATCCTGGTCCCCTAACTTGCCACATACAGCCTGTTAGGTCACAAGACCAAAAACCAAAAAACCAAAACCTGATCCCCTAACTTACCACATACAGCCTGTTAGGTCACAAGATCAAAACCAAAATTGATCCCCCAACATTCCACATACAGCTTGTTGGGTCACACGATCAAAACCAAACCCGACCCCCTAACCTACCACATATAGCCTGTTAGGTCACAAGGTCAAAACCCAAATCCACATCCCTGATGTCATCTTCAAAACTTTGCCTCGAGATGGTACGTGATCCCTTTCACTACCATAAAATTCCCCTGGAAGCTCAAAAGGCTACAAATACCAAAAAGAAAGACTGCTCAAAGACTCTTGGTCAAGTCACAGGCTCTCCTTCAAAAATCTCATCGAGGCACATCGACTACAAAAGTTAAGCAACTCGCCGCTGTACCTCGAGGGGGCATTTGTTGACACCAAAAATGTCACTTTGCCTTTTCAAGATCCAAAGAGCTACATGAAGTCGCAACCTGCCATAAATAGGCAATGCTGCTTCCAAAAATCAAATCTTGTCAGAATCAAACAAAAACTGCAAGATTCTTCCAGACAGCCAAAAGAGGAGTACACAAGAAGTTTCGGGCCATTTCAAAATCATTTGGCCTAACTTCGCTTCTCCGACAACTGAAAAGGAGCTCTCGGCGGCAAAGCTCTCCGGGACCATGGTTTCCAAGACAGAGCCTATGGATCATCTTAAAATGACTCCAATAGGTTCCCTGTCAAATTTCAAGTCAATCGGACATCGGTTGACCGCACATCAAACCGCGACATCTTCATCGCGACAAAAAGCAAGTCTACAGGTGATAGGACCCCAAACGGCTTCAAAACTCAAACAAAAGCCTATGGTTGGTCTTATTTATTGCTCAGGAGGCTTCACACCAAATTTCAGGTCATTCCGACATCGTTTGACCCGGTTTCAGCTTCTGACGGAAAATCGGCAGCTCTGCGCGACAAAGTCTTCGGCTTTCTCAGGAAATTGAAAACTTTGCAAAATAAAATGCAAGGATTCTCATCAGGTTTCCTACAAAGAAATTAGGCCAATAAATGGTGAAAATGTCAAGGAAAAGTACAGAAGAAAAAAGAATCGAAAAACAGTAAAAACGGACGCAAAACGGGACACGAAAGGGGGAAAACCCCCCAGGGTCGCAGACCCCTGCGACCCTGGCCCAAGGTCGCAGGCCCCTGCGACCCTGGGCCAGGGTCGCCGGGAAAGCCCCGGAAACCCCGGTTTTCGCCGTTTTTTCGCGATTCGAAGAGCCCAGCCTCTGGTACTTTCCAAAATTCATGCTTTTGAGACACCAAGTCCTCTGACATCCGTCCAAAACACGGGTCAATCATCAAGAGTATCGAAAACAACATTGATCGCCACCCGGTCAACCAAAAAAAAGTGTGCTTTCTACCCGACCGATCGAGAAATCGACAGGACAGATGGCACCCGACCCGCTGTTGGCAACAAACACCTGAAATTACATGATCATCTGATGTCGATCTACATGAAGATCCATCGATGATCATCAACAGAAGAATCCCAAAAGACGTGGCACGGCCCGCGACTCTTCAGCTGCTCGGCGACCACTTAATGCGATTAATTGACTAGCTTTATTACAGTCATTAATCCATTTCTTTGGACGGCCCAATCAGAAGCAAGCATTCGGGAGTTACAAGTCAAGAGATTCATGGCATTTAACCCATGAAACTCCTCCCATCATGGCGATTAAAGGCGATTAAATGCCCTCAATCTCCTCCGGCCAATCAGAAGCCAAGAAAAAGGAGTTACAAATAAACAATTCAATTTTGTAACTCCTCCCATTATGCGGCTTAATGACAATAAAAGCCCATAAACCCACCTAAAAGGCTACCTAAAAGCCTATAAATAGGAGGGCTCTCCAAGAAGAAAGGACATCACAGAGAATCAGAAACATCAGAGAAAAAAGCACAAACACACAGACAGAAATCCAGAGAAAGGAAAAAGAGGGAAAACTCTACGGAAGTTCTACACCGGCCACCGCAACAAGGTGACAAAAGTCCCTTGGGGGTACCCCCCCCCCAAGGTCCTTGCCTTCTCCTCCTGCCTCCAATGGCTTAGATGTGGCTTTTCAGCCCGTCTACTCGGCTTTTTATTGGATATAGGACGTCCTTTTGGTCTTTGTCTTCTAAAAACCTGAGGTTATAGCCAAGCCAAGCGAATCAATAGCATCCTCTGTTCTCATCTGCATGGATGATGGCGAAGCCCACATATGGCTTGCGACCGTCAATCTAAACGGGTCCCCCACAATCTCCTGAAAAGTTAGATCCTCCTTTTCTTGCTTTTCATTGTAGTTTGTATTTTTTTCAAAAGAGACAAAAATCACAATTCTTGTCTTTCATTGTTGATAAGGATTGTAAATCGGCTATAAACGCCAAAATCGGCTATAAACGCCAAAAATCGGCTATAAACGCCAAAATCGGCTATAAATGCCAAAAAAATCGCCTTTCACGGCAAATCAAGAAAATGTCTCTTTTCTTAAATATATGTGCAATGGAAAACTTGAAAGAAGTTGATTTCCTTTTTACTTGCGAAGGTTGATCTCTGGATCACCACTTGCAATTCCAAGTAAAAATAGAAAATCTGGCACACCCACAAAAAAAGAAATGTTGATGCACGCCCTCTTGCCCCCCGGTTACGAAAGGGTCGGAACCAAACGGACTCCCACGTCCGCCGACCTCGGTAGGAACCCGAGCATCCGGGGCGCGGTCCATCATTCCCTTACACAATGGTCTTGGGTAATTCATCTTCCTCCATTTTCTACTCTTGGGCAACTCAACTTCCTCTATCTCCTTCATCTTTCTTCCTTCTTGTACTCTCTCTATTTTCCATTCAATCTATAAGGATTTCTAGTGCAATGAAGGAAGGAAAAAAAAATCAAATGGTGCCTTTCAATCAGAGCATCAGTGGAAAGGTCTATTTCTTTGTTAATTTTTCACTATTTCCCATTTATTTTAAGCTTTTCACGCTTGGAACGAGTTGCAGGCCCCAATATGTGCGATCTTTAAGGGCTGAATCGAACGCAATTATTCGGTAGTAATAGACCGAACATAAATTTCATAGTTGGATGTTATATTCCGAACACTTGGATCGTATTTGAACATATACAGCCGAACACTATTAGTATGTTCGGCTATTTTATTCCGAACATATTATTCATTGCTTTTTATTTGTACACTCTACTGGTCTTTACACAGGAAAGTCAGACTGGATCAGACTGTGTGATGGATTATACCGGTGAGTTTATAACTCAAGAGGTAAGACCTACGGTAAATATATTAATCAAATTACCATTGTTCGTTCTTAAATTCTTATTTAATTGGTTTATTATAAATTTCTCACAGTCGCGATTCGTTGATCGGTTGGGCTCATGGTGTAGTAAGGAGAAACGGCTTTGTCATTGTGATTTATGCTTCAAATGTTGCTTGGGTAGGTGTCAAAGCTAGAGTACTCCTTGCATGCGAGAGAAGTGGACAATATAAGCATGATAGGAATAATGAAGAGGGCCCTAAGCAAAAGAAGATCAAACAAACAGGCCAATAAGTACAACCATAGTCCAAAATAAAAACTAGTTTAAAGAGATTCCAAATATTCATAACATCCATTTAAAATAGGAAAAGCATAAGAACAACACTTAAGAGTTTCCGTTCATAATGTGTCTTCAGAATTCTTCAAGTGACCATTCCCTTCCTAGGCCTGCTGCGAGTGTAACTTTGTGAACTCATGTGGAGGTGATGAAAAGTTCGTTGAGCACCAGTAATTTAAACTCCCCGTAACACATGGCTCACCTGTTGAACATGGGTATATAGACCCACGGGTCTTCAACCCAATTAATGGTCCTCACCCATTTCAGGCTCATCATCAAGAGTGAAAGTTTGGGCTTTACAGTATCCTCCACGAGACTCGTGCATACCAATTCATGTACCCGGGGTACACAATCTGTAGGACGCCTTACTGGAACACTCCGGTTCAATGCAAATAGTAGGTGATTACGTCATCCCTCCTAAACTTGGTTGATGTATTGATAAGCGATATGGTAGGTGTCGCGACCCCTGACCGAGACCTCGGGCTTGGCCCGTGACATTTTGCTTAAGTACGGTTTTCCCACAGGTTCCCGCGGTGAGGATCCCGAAGACCGGGACTAACTCACATGATCATGGTTTGTGGAAGCGTGTAACAAAGAGTATTAGCATAAAAACCCCAAGATACATATGTGAAACATTAAGATCAAGATATAATATCAGAAGAAGGAATATCACATAGCATTCCCATCATGATTCAAGTTTCAAAGTTAACCAAAAGTGCGTTAAGTTAGTTACAACCTAGATAAGAGGCCAACAGAGGCCAATACATTGCCAAAAGTACAATTAAAAGACACCCAAGTCAAAATGAAGCGAATCCTCATGATCCCGCCTGACGTCTAGTTGATGTCATCGGGCTGCCACTCTTGAGATGGGGGTGGCTCAACAGCCTCCTCCTGGCGCTCCTCCTCAAAGGCAGCGTCGCCTGCACTTGGGCACCAAAACGACAAGGATCAAACACAACGGTTTGGCAGGTAATCAATTTAGGCATGAGCATGGGTCAATCAAAATTTTGAAGAAACAATGTTAAAACCCTTTTTTTCTGAAGTGAAAACAATTCATGAACAAGAGATATTTCAAATTCACAAAACTAGCATGAATACATATAATATCATGAAAAGTAAGTCCACAAAGAGCCCATCCTTTCTCAATCATACATGATGAAAAGAGTAAGCATGCATGACGAGACACAACACGCAAAACACGATCCCACGCCACACGAGGTAGACGGGGAGGCTGGCCATGGAACCGGAACATACACGATGTGTATACAATATACGACTAATCTGCAGATAATCCACATGTTTAAGGACCCCTGGACAGTGGATCAGACTGAAATGGCAGTCAAAGCTCAGTGGTATTCACTTGGATTCATGAATGCACAAAACTCAACGATACATATACTAAACAGGTCGAACTAAAGGGGAAAATCACTTGTCAAACGAGGCACGGCAAAGCTAGCAAAATAGCATAATTTATTTGCATACGAACTTAAGAAATGATCCCCTTTGTTTCTTGAACAAATCTTCGAACGGGCTTAAACTTGAAATTCAAAACGAGTACACGCTGATATTCATTGAATCAAACTGAAGTCTAATCACGAAGTCCATCAAGCATATGCTAAGACCATTCATTGAATTTGTGTAATTGAAACCCAAATGTTGGAAATTAAAACAAATTGGTGTCCTTGAAGTTAGAATACATCTCGGATTTTCCAATTGCACAATGTCAAGTTAAAACTCCCAGCATAGTCTAGTTTTCAATCCTCACGAAACCCACAAAAGAACACAACTCAGCCTTGGAAGTAGCCCAAGTTCGCTTGAGCGGTCGGTTGACCGCTCGAGCGGACACGTCACAGAAGCTGGTTCGCTTAAGCCGACCTGAGGGTCGCTCGAGCGGACTCGTCACGGAGGCTTGTTCGCTCGAGCCTACCCAAGGGTTGCCCAAGCGGACAAGCTTCTGCTTGGGCTTACCGAGTGCAGAAACTGCACTCCCTTCTTCACAATTTCTGATCTCTTCTTCTCTCCTTCTCCAATCTGAACCACCTTCTAAATCCTTGAGCCACCATGCTCTCCATGGGATCCAAACCAACATTTTCAAATATTCACATCCTACTAACCCATTCATTCTCCATTCAACTCATAAAAACAATTCCATGTACTGAACTAACATAATCTTATCAACCCAAAATAGAATTTCAGAAATTGGGAAAGCCATTAACATCAATATATGTAGAGAACTGAAACTAATAATTTAGAGAGTCTAAACATAGCATAAATTATGAGTCTAGACATTAAAATCATGCATTTTATGAAATAGAATTCAATCCATATCAAACGTGCACACAAATCCTATAAAGATTACTTGCCTTTGCCCAAAATGCCAATCAAAACTCTCCTTAAGAGTCCTACCCACGAGCTAAGCCAAAAAGCTACAAAAACCCCAAGAAATCATCTCAAAATCCAACCAATTTGAAAACAAGGAAACCCATTTCGAAAATGAGTTTGCATGCATGAAGAACAGTTCCTTGGGAGTTCAAAAGGCTCCATTGGAGAGGTAGAGAAAATCCCTTACCTATAGCTAGCCAAATAAGAAGAAATCCATTGGAATAAGGTGGAAAAGTTGCAGAATTTTTGCACAAAGAGGGTCCAATTGTAGCTTGAGATGAGAGGAAGAAGATGGTGGTCTCAGATTTTCAATTGAAGCTCTCTAGCTATGTCATGCAATGTGGAGAAGTGGAGGGGGAAGAAGCTCTCCTCACATTTCAAGTCCTAGAGAAAAGTTGCAGAATGAACGTAAGAGAGGAGGAAGAAATACTTAAGTGTTTTGAAAGTGGGGCCAAAAAGGTCTAAATCTTACACTGACTAAAACACAATCTTGCGGGTCCCGGATGAAATCGACGAAGAATGATAAAATGATCATCGGAAAATCTAGTTTTTGAAAAGTATAAATTTGACATGGTTTTGAGATTTCAAAATTTGTGCCAGATTTGAGTGTGAAAAGTCAAATTTACCCCTTTTGGGCCGAAACTTAGGTTTCTGGGCTTCAAACACAGACGGGCTAAATACCAAAGTTGTAGCAAATAATAAAACCATTGAAATGAAATCAAAATCGCGATTAAAATCAGAAAACCAGAATTATCCTCCCATGCTTACACGCGCACTCAAGGCCTCCCTGAGCTTGTCTGACTAACACTAACCGCTCTCAAAATTCCCAAACCTATGTCCAAGACTAATATTCTAACCCAACGATCACTGAACCCACTTAAGACTAAATACTCACTTAATTAGCACTAATCGGCCTAATCTGGGTCGGAGTCTAGCATCCTCCACCCCTTAGGGTATTTGGTCCATAAAATAAAATAATTTTACCTCTGGCAACAAATGTGGATACTTCCTCTGAACTTGGTCTCTGAATTCTCATGTTGCTTCTTCCGGCTCGTGGTTTTCCCAAAGTACCTTGACCCACTGAATAGTCTGATTTCTGAAATCTTGCTCCTTAGTTTCAGTGATTATGATCGGCTTTTCCACATACGAAGCATCTTCTTGAATCTCCAAAAGCTCGTGTGGAATTACATGAGAAGGACTATGAACATATTTCTTGAGCATGGAAACGTGAAATACGTTATGTACCATGGAGAGCTCCGGCAGTAACGTCAATCTATAGGCAACATCTCCGATCTTTCTCAAAATTTCATATGGGCCAATAAACCTTCTTGACAATTTGCCCTTTTGTCCAAACTTCAGAGTTCCTCTAACTGGTGAAACTTTCAAAAATACCTTATCGCCTACTTGAAATTGAAATTCCCTTCAGCGAGTGTTAGCATAACTGTTCTGTCTACTTTGAGCGACCTTTAGCCGTTCCTGAATCAGCTTGATCTTGTCACTTGTCTCTTCAACTATCATCGGTCCATGAAAAGTACGCACACCAACTTCCTCCCAGCAAACCAGAGTTCCGCATCTTTTGCCATAGAGTGCCTCAAAAGGTGCCGTGCCGATGCTAGAATGGTAGCTGTTGTTGTAAGCGAACTCACAAAGTGGCAAGTACTCATCCCACTGAACCTTGAAATCTAACTTACAGGCACGTTGCATATCTTCAAGAGTCTGTATTGTCCGTTCTGATTGACCGTCTGTTTGTGGATGGTACGATGTGCTGAACTGGAGTTTGGTACCCATGGACTCAAGAAGAGTTCTCCAAAATCTCAAAACAAATCTCTTACCTCTGTCTGAAGCGATGGAGATGGGCCGACCATGCCTACTAACGACCTCATCGACAAATAATTTTGCAAGTGGTGCCATGTGCATCATATTCCTTGTCTTCATCGGAATGAAGTGAACAGACTTCGTAAGTCGGTCTACATTAACCCATACTGCATTCTTCCCCTTCTTGGTATTTGGCAAGCCGGGGATGAAATCAATAGTGATGTACTCCCATTTCCACTCTGGAATCTCCAACGGTTGCAGCAAACTTGGGGGTTTTTGATGTTTTGCTTTAATCAACTGGCAAGTCAAGCAACGGGATACAAAAGCTGCTATCTCTCGCTTCATGTTGTTCCACCAGAATCTGTTCCTCAAATTGTGGTACATCTTCGTGCTGCCCGGATGCATGGAGTATCTTGTGCTATGGGCTTCAGTCATTATCTCATTCTTTTAATCATCAACATTTGGCGCACACAACTAATCACGAAAATACAATATTCCGTCCAAAATTCTAAAATCTGGACGCTCTGTAATGTGTTCCATAATCTTTGCCAAGTCTGGGTCTTGTAACTGACTGTCTTTAATCTTCTGGATGAAGGTAGGCTTAGACATGGTCATATTTGCTAACACCACACCCTTTCTGAGTGGCTGCACTTCCACTCCAAACTATTCAAAATGCTAAAAAACACCAACTCCTCTCAAGCTGGCCATGATCATTGATTTCCTGCTCAATGCATCAGCTACTACGTTCACTTTCCCCAGATGATACTTAATCGAAAAGTCATAATCTTTGATGTATTCCATACACCGTCTCTGCCTCATATTCAATTATTTCTGTAAGAACAAGTATTGCAAACTTCGGTGGTCTGAATGGACTTCAAATTTCCATCCGTAGAGATAGTGTCTCCGCATTTTCAAAGCAAAGACGACTGCTGCCAACTCCAAGTCATGAGTTGCATAGTTCCTCTCATTATCTTTCAACTGCCTTGAGCCATACGCAATCACTTTGCCATCTTGTATCAATACACAGCCTAGTCCCACATTCGAAGTATCTGTAAAAGTAGTAAATTTGCCACTGCCCGACGGTAATGTGAGGATTCGAGCTGTGGTTAATCTTCTTTTCAACTCTTGAAAACTGGTTTCACACTGCTCGGTTCAAACAAATGGAACACTCTTTCGGGTCGATTTTGTTAAAGGTGCTGAATGGATGAAAAACCTTGGACAAATCTCCGATAATAGCATGCTAACCCCCAAAAGCTTCTAATTTCGGTCATACTGCTAGGTCTCTTCCAATTGACAATTGCTTCAATCTTGGTTGGATCAACTGCTAAACCCTCTCTTGAGATGATGTGGCCTAGAAAAACAACATGCTCTAACTAGAATTCACATTTGCTGAGCTTTGCATACAGCTGGTTTTCTCTCAAAAGCTGCAATGATGTCCTTAAGTGTTCTTCATGATCCTCCTAACTCTTGGAATACATGAGAACATCATCAATAAAAACCACCGTGGAGTGATCCAAGTACTGTACAAAGACTTTGTTCATGAGAGCTATAAATACTGCAGGTGCATTTGTCAGGCCAAAGGGCATCACTAAGAACTCGTAATGCCCATATCTTGTTCGGAAAGCTATTTTTGGCACATCTGACTCTCAAACCCTCAACTGATGATGTCCGGACCTTAAGTCTATCTTGGAAAAATACATTGCTCCATGCAATTGATCAAACAATTCGTCTTTTCTGGCAATGGATACTTGTTCGTGACGGTCACATGGTTCAATCTTTTGTAGTTAATGCACATTCTCAAACTACCATCCTTCTTTTTCACAAAAAGAACTGGCACTCCCTAAGGTGAAACACTTGGCATAATAAAACCTTTGCTCAACAAATCTTGCAACAGAAGTCTTAATTCACCTAACTGTGCTGGAGCCATCTTATAAGGTGCAATAGAGATCGGTGATGTCCTTGGAAGGAGCTCAATTATGAACTCAACTTCTCTAATTGGTGGCAATCCCGGGATTTCTTCTAGAAAAACATCAAGAAATTCGCACACAACGGGGATTTCCTCCACCCTTGGGACTGTTTATCGTCCATGATAAACGCTATGAATGTTTCACGACCACTGTTCACCAATCTGCTAGCTTTCAAAGCTGAGATACAACTGGTATGAGTTTTTTTCTGTTCCCTTGCACTAACAATTCTGCTTGTGGCCCCTGTAATCTGAATGTAATGGTTTTGCTAAAATAGTCCATGGTAGCATGATAGGTCTCTAACCAATCCATGCCTAAGATGATGTCAAAATCATGCATGTCCAGAATGATAAGGTTGGCTAGTAAATTAACATCTCCTAACATTATTGAACAACTAGGGTAATAGGTTCTACAAACAACTTGTTTATCTACTGGTGTGGTGACAGTCAAAATAAAATCAAGTTCGCTAAGTGGTGCATCAATCATCTTGGCAAACATAGGAGATAAAAAGGAATGTGTAAATCCAAGATCAAATAAAATATGTGCTTCTACTCCACAAACAAGAAGTTTATCTTTGACCACGTCTCCTGCAGCATTCGCATCCACAAGGGTTGAGATGATATGCACGTCCCTGTTGCGGTGGTCTGTTCTGCCTAGCTTGTGCATTTCGGTTTTGCTGTGGAAGACGAGCATTCTGATTCTGCCTTGCTGCTGCTGCTGAGGTGGCCTTGCTTGATTTGAATCGGTGCTTGATTCTGAGGAGCTGCTTGCTTCTGCTACTGGTTTTTGTTACCTTGAGTCTGGAGTTATGGGCAATCCTTGACTGCATGGTACATAGCCCCATATTTGAAGCAAGCACTTGTAGCTTTACGACATTCGGTAGTTTGGTGGTTCTTGCCACAGTGGCCAAAACCCTGTCTTGCTTGATTCTGGTCCTGTCTTGCCTTCTTGCTATGCTGTTGCCTCTTATTCTAATGCTGGTGGTACTGCTTCCTGTCCTGGATGATCTGATTGTTGATGTCTTCAAACTAGTAGGCCTATTTGACAGCTTCATCAAAGGTGGCTGGTGGGACTACTCTCTAGCATCCCTCATAATAATTGGGTTCAGCCCTTCTAGAAACTTGGTTTTTTTCTGTTCCGTATCAATCAACTCAGTGGCATATCTAGCCAGCCTCTCGAACTTGGTAACAAACTTAAGAACTATCATGCTGCCTTGCTTGAGTTGCTGGAATTCAATAGCCTTCTGTCTCTTGACATGGGAAGGGACATACTTGTCAGTAAACTATTTCTTGAAGGTTTCCCAAGCATCATGATTGGCCATAGTCAGATACAGTTCCTTAACCGTCTGCCACCATGAGTCTACAAGCCCATAAAACAAGGAAGGTATGAGGTGAACTTTCTGGCGCCCTGTGCATGTAAAGACATTACAAATCTTCTCAGTATTTGCTAGCCAGTCATCTGTAGCCAACGGGTCTTCTTGTCCAGAGAATTCCTTAGGTCCCCTCTTCCTGAACCTCTCAAATAGAATATTAGGGTCATGGTCCCTGTTATTGATCACGATATTAGGAACCAAAGGCTGAACTGGCTGAGGCTGAGGTCTGTTCTGTAGGACATCCAGAAGTTGTCTCTGCACTTGGGCCATTTCTTCATCCTTTTTGGCCATTTGCTCTTGGAATCTTGATAGAGTTTCATTTGCTTGCCTTTGTTGTTCTAACATAGCCTGCATAAGTTCTTGGAACTGAGTAGCTGTAGGGGTGTTAGCCGGATCTGTTTCATTGTTATTACTGCCTGAAACATGATTTGCTAGAGCTTTTCTTGGAGGCATGACGCTGCAAAATAAAATGTTAGTACACAATAAACATGTTTTGGTTGGTACCTAAGTCTCAAGCTAAATGAACTAACGAGCTCACGAATCCTCGCCATGCTCCTAGGATTTCTAATTTCTTTTAAGTGCCTTAAACAAGTCCCGCTTTGATACCAGTCCTTTCACGACCCCGGACTGAGACCCCGGGCCGGGCCCGCGACATTTTGCACAAGTACTATTTTTCCACAGGTTCCCGTGGTGAGGATCCCGAAGACGGGGACTAACTCACACGATCATGGTTTGCGGAAGCGTGTAACAAAGTGTATTAGCATAAAAACTCCAAGATACATATGTGAAACATCAAGATCAAGACATAATATCAGAAGAAGGAATATCACATAGCATTCCCATCATGATTCAAGTTTCAAAGTTAACCAAAAGTACGTTAAGTTAGATACAACCCAGATAAGAGGCCAACAGAGGCCAATACATTCCCAAAAGTACAAATAAAAGACACCCAAGTCAAAATGAAGCGAATCCTCATGATCCCGCCCGACGTCTAGTTGACGTCATCGAACTGCCACTCTCGAGCTGGGGGTGGCTCAACAGCCTCCTCCTGGTGCTCCTCCTTAAAGGCAGTGTCGCCTGCACCAAGGCACCAAAATGACAAGGATCAAACACAACGGTTTGGCAGGTAATCAATTTAGGCATGAGCATGGGTCAATCAAAATTTTGAAGAAATAATGTTAAAACCTTTTTTTTTCTAAAGTGAAAATAATTAAAGAACAAGAGAAATTTCAAATTCACAAACTAGCATGAATACATATAATATCATGAGAAGTAAGTCCACAAAGAGCCCATCCTTTCTCCATCATACATGATGATAAGAGTAAGTACGCACGACAAGACACGACACGCAAAGCACGAACCCACGCCACACGAGCTAGACGGGGAGGCCAGCCGCGGAATCGGAACACGCACGATGTGTATACAATACACGACTAATTTGTAGATAATCCACATGTTTAAGGACCCCCGGACAGTGGATCAGACGGAAGTGGTAGTCAAAGCTCAGTGGTATTCACTTGGATTCATGAATGCACAACACACGACGATACATATACTAAACAGGTCGAACTTAAGGGGAGAATCACTTGTCAAACAAGGCACAGTAAAGCTAGCAAAATAACATAATTTATATGCATACAAACTTAAGAAATGATCCCCTTTGTTTCTTGAACAAATCTTCGAACGGGCTTATACTTGAAATTCAAAACGAGTACATGCCGATATTCATTTAATCAAACAGAAGTTTAATCACGAAGTCCATCAAGCATATGCTAAGAGTATTCATTGACCTCTGTGTAATTGAAACCCAAATGTTGGAAATTAAAACAAATTGGTGTCCCTGAAGTTAGAATACATTTCAGATTTTCCAATTGCACAATGTCAAGTTAAAACCCTCAGCATAGTCTAGTTTTCAATCCTCACGAAACCCACGAAAGGACACAACTCAGACTTGGAAGCAGCCCAGGTCCGACCACTCGAGCGGACGCGTCACAGAAGCTGGTTCGCTTAAGCCGACCCAAGGGTCGCTCGGCTTCTGCTTGGGCATGCCGAGTGCAGAAACTGCACTCCCTTCTTCACAATTCCTGATCTCTTCCTGTATCCTTCTCCAATCTGAACCTCCTGCTAAATCCCTGAGCCACCATGCTCTCCAAGGGATCCAAACCAATATTTTCAAATATTCACATCCTACTAACCCATTCATTCTCCATTCAACTCATAAAAACAATTCCATGTACTGAACTAACATAATCTTATCAACCCAAAATAGAATCTCAGAAATTGGAAAAGCCATTAACATCAATATGTGTAGAGAACTGAAACTAATAATTTTGAGAGTCTAAACATGGCATGGATTATGAGTCTAGATAATAAAATCATGCATTTTAAGAAATAGAATGCCATCCATATCACACATGCACACAAATCCTATAAAGATTACTTGCCTTTACCCAAAATGCCAAACAAAACTCTCCTCAAGAGTCCTACCCATGAGCTGAGCCAAGAAGCTACAAAAAAAACTCAAGAAATCATCTCAAAATCGAACCAATTTGAAAACAAGGAACCCCATTTCGAGAATGAGTTTGCATGCATGAAGAACAAGTTCCTTGGGAGTTCAAAAGGCGCCATTGGAAAGGTAGAGAAAAGCCCTTGCCTATAGCTAGCCTAATAAAAAGAAATCCGTTGGAAGAAGGCGGAAAAGTTGCATAATTTTTGCGCAAAGAGGGTCCAGCTGTAGCTTGAGATGAGAGGAAGAAGATGGTGGTCTCAAATTTTCAATTGAAGCTCTCTAGCTATGTCATGCAATGTGGAGAAGTGGAGGGGGAAGAAGCTCTCCTCACATTTCAAGTCCTTGAGAAAAGTTGCAGAATGAACGTAAGAGAAGAGGAAGAAATACTTAAGTGTTTTGAAAGTGGGGCCAAAAAGGACTAAATCTTACACTGACTAGAACACAATCTTGCGGGTCCCGGATGAAATCGACGAAGAATGATAAAATGATCATCGAAAAATCTAGTTTTTGAAAAGTATAAATTTGACATGGTTTTGAGATTTCAAGATTTGTGTCCAGATTTGAGTGTGAAAAGTCAAATTTACCCCTTTTGGGCCAAAATTTAGGCTTCTGGGCTTCAAACACAAACGGGCTAAATACCAAAGTTGTAGTAAATAATAAAACCATTGAAATGAAATCAAAATCATGATTAGAATCAGAAAACCAGAATTATCCTCCCATGCTTACACGCGCACTCAGTGCATCCTTGAGCATGTCTGACTAACACTAACCGCTCTCAAAATTTCCAAAGCTATGTCCAAGACTAAAACCAATCATATCCTAACCCAACGATCACTAAACTCACTTAATTAGCACTAATCGGGCTAATCTGGGTCGGGATCTAACAGTAGGCACGTGCAGTCGAGCCTCGCGTACAGCAAATGGCAGTTGAGGAATAGTATGGACTCTCCCAAACTGCCTGAGTAACCTATTCAGATGATAAGGCTCAATAACATCCATGCGTTTAGCGCACCTACAGTAGTATGCCACCTCATTGAAAGGATGATGGCACCTAACATCATGATATGGGTCCTAAGTGACCTAAAAATAGTGAAAACAAGCATAACACATGAAAATGCATGATACATATTAATAACTTGATGTGATTAAATCTATACATGAAAAGTTTGCATAATTACCAAGTCAGTGCTCATGGAATCAAGTCTCTCTCGTATTGCTTGCAAAGGAGCAGACTCCCTATGAGGGACCTATCGATGGATTCGGGGCTGGTTGGCCCGATAATAAATGTTTGGAGTCGGAGCCAAACACTCGAAGTGCTCGTACACCCACGCTTCTAGTAGCTTCAAATAACCGGCTATTTGTTTCACTTCATCCCAGGATGCTAAACCCAACTGCCTATATAAGTATGCCAACGCAGCATTACGCCATGCAAATGAACGTATGGCCTCCAAATCCACCAACAGAGTAAGATATATGATCGGCACCCGTGTGCCACTCTTATTTAAGAACAACGTACAACCCCATAAATACAAAAATTACGCTGTTACTGCACGATCAACCATCTCATGTCCACCATTAATGTCATATACATCGGCAAACCTTTCCCTTAACCACTCCAATATATCATATTGGCCCCGCACCTGCATAAGCTCTTCTTGTGTCTCTATGGGTTCTACTCCTAGTGCATTCAGAATGAGTGCTTGAGCTTCCTGATATGTCATTCTTTCATTATAATATACGCACCGCCTCGTCACCGGGATCCATATAATGGATGCAACATCAACTAAAGTGATAGTCATCTCAACAAATGGCACGTGGAAGGTGTTATTCTCAGGTTGCCACCTTTCCACAAAACCTGACACAATTACCTTATTGATGGAGCGGAATGATGCAGTCACTAAGGGAGCCAACCTCGATCTAGATACCAACTCTCTAAACCTATCAGACTTATTCAATTGCCACAATAGTACTTTCTGGCCATGACTTAAGCACTCCAGTGTTCTTCGGTCCAGCATTCAACCAATGATACATTATTGAAGAAATAAACAAATAAATCAATCTTGATTTGAAATAAATAAAACACACTTGTTGATGCCAAATGTACCCCGCTATATGTGTATCAAAGCTGGTTAATAAGAGCCCACACCGGTTGCTCTTCCATCTCGGGTTGTTCTTCAACATCCTCCTCAGCTTCAAACTCAGGGACCTCCGGTTCTTCTACAAGCTCTTCCACTCAGTGGTGGTGTCTCTTATTTGAAGCAGTAGGTCACACTCTAGAAATACTTGGTCGATCTATATCTGAAATATAGCCAAAAGTGTTTGCAAAATAAAATAAGTAAGCATTCGTTAGTAGACTGTCCGGCCCTGAACATTCGAACAACCATCATATGTTCGGACACTAAAGCTCACACAAATAATTTATGTATGGTATCATAAATCCGAACAAACTTGATTTTTTTGTTGAAGAACTTCCGGACATACAGTCACTGGTCGGCCTCATAGAGACCGAACTATCACGATTTCAATAAAAGAAAAAAAAAAACGTGCGATGCAACATAAAACTGAGAACAAATGCGTGAAAAAATACTAACATTTTTTGTAAAAGCTTATATTGAATGAAAGTCTATCGCCCATAACAAGTTTTCATGAAAAAAAAGTAATCTAAGGTGGATGAAATGGTAAAGAAGAAATGGGGAAGAAGAATGAAATAGTAATGATGGAGAAAAAGAACTACCTTTGGCAGATGAGATGGTGTAGAGGACTGGAAACATCGTGGGATCGCCAGAGAAGCCAAATGCCAGAGATGTGGATAGGTCCGGTTATGTGACTTGTGTGTAGGAAGAAAGGGAAAAGGATGTGTGTGGAGGAAAATGGAAGGATAGGTTATTTGAGGATTCTTGGTGTGTGTAGAAGAAATGATACAGTTTTTAAATTATAATGATGTGTGTAAAAAGAATTTGTGTGGGAAGAGAAAATTTTTGCGTGGCAATAGAAGCTCCCATGTTTTTTTTATATAAATTCTATGTTTTGAGTTTTCAATTTTATTTTATTGTAGTTTTTATGGTATTTATATTTTTAAGATATTCTAAAAATACTAGAATTTTATGTAGATGGTCACCTAAAAAAAGTCACCTCAAAAAAGATGTTTTGGAGATTTTCAAAACTTGGGTGGGTAGTTTCTAGAAATTTTGGGAAATGTATCAGAAAGTATGTTAGTTCTGAAAAATAAAAAAAATGAATATAAAGTATCTTTATTGTCTTGGGATTTTTAAGAAAACATATTTCTTAAATCCTTATAAAATAGGGAAGAGAACAAAAATTTAATCTTGACATGATATCCAGATTGTGATGTCCTAAGATGTCGTGAATGTTCTCTTCTTTTCTTCATCTCAAATTGGAACCTGCAAATCTCTTCTTCTTCCTCCGCGGGAATCCAATGTCCTCTTCTTCTACATCCCAAATTGAAACCCCTACAAATCTTCTCTTCTTCATATGCAGGAATCCTCATATTATCTAAAAAATCATATATCCAAACTAATATGACAGTTTCTATTCATTTGGTCTTCCCCATTGGGTTGAGTTTAGGGAAGAGAGGAGGAAGATAATGGAAAATTATTTTTTTCATGTGCAGAGGGTCAATATCGACCCTCTCATTTCACACAAAAAAAAAAAGAAGAGAAAAACAATGGAAGTGGGTATAATGTGCACCTAATGTGATTTTTTTTGGGTAAAATCCTCAAAATCGAATATAGTTTTACAAAGACATAAGTGGTCTTGTGAAACTCCTTTTTTTCTTTTTTGGGTGGGTGGGGGGGGGGGGGGGGGGTGTTGTTGTCACTTTTTGTATGAAATCTTTTTGAATTTTTTTGTTTAAAAAGTGATTTTTTTTACTTTTTTTTAAAAGGAGGAAATTTTAGAAATGTGTAATTTTGATGTGATCCTTTGTCTGAAAATTGAAGCCTTTTACTTCACTCCACTCTACTAGTGAAGTTCCAAGTTTAGAACCAGTTGGTTATTCAACTAAACATATAGCTTCATCACACCGTAACTTTCTTTGCACCACTGATTTAATTAAAGAAAATCAGATAAAATGTGAAATTTAATGCATCTATTCAGTGTGAATTGGGGCCGCATCTTACATCATTCTTTTCCGACATAAATAGATCATTCTTTGATCATTGATTATATTATATGTGTTTTTGTAGGGAAGTACAATTTCTTGGGCCCCCGGAAGAAATAAATCAATTAAAGAATTAAAGAGGAAAAACCAAGTTTTTGAAGATCCACATGGGGTCCACACTACCCTTGTTTGAAGATTCAAATCAAGCCAATCAAAAAAATGCAAAAAATCCAACCATATGAAGGATGTCCAAGGCAAGGGAAATTCAAGCATTGCACACACAAGTGGGGCATACTTCTATTCCATGTTTGAAATTAATTTCAGGTTTGAGGGGATCTTTTCATTCTTCCTTGCTTGAAATGAATATCCAAGGCTCTCATCTCACCATTCATCACCATCACCATCTTCATCAAGGTTCCATGAGCTCCCCTCATATATACCCTTTTCAACTATTCTCTCGTTCTCCTTCCACCTTAGGTAAGAGCTTTATGTTGTAGGAGTTAGGGTTTGTGATTTATTAAGTTAGAAATGTGATTTACCAACTCCTTACTTTCTTTTCTTTTGTTTTAGTGCTAGGACTTTGAGTTTGAGTGGGGTTTTCCAAGAGATTGAGCTTTCAGTGGGTTTTGACCTAGGGTTTTCTCTCTTTGAGTTCTTTTCAAACCAAGGCAAGTGTATATACATGATTTCATTCTTTTATTGATGATTCAAGTATTGCATTTCATGTTGGAAGGGCTACATAACGTAACTGCTGTCAAAACATAATGTAAATGAAACAATAGTACCTGAGTGTTGATGACTACAACTGTGATTTGTTGGTGGAATCGAAGAGCAGCTTATGGCAGCAGATATGTGACCGAGGCACGTCTGATGACGCTCTCTTTAGGACGAGTTCCGCCCCTTAGGATAAAATCTAGGCGCGAAGGTTCTCAGCAGAACCGCCCCCCAGGATACAACGGCCTTCCTTGATTCAGGTCTGGTCGCAACACAGCCCGAAAGAGAAGACTCCTTTTAGAATGCTCAATACTCACAGGAAAAACAGTAAAGAGAAGAAGAAAAATAATTTTCTGTACCTTTTTTAGAATGGAAGACTCCTAATTTATATTGTGATTAGAGACCGTTGGGTCATTAATCCTCATTAAGTCACAACGTTAAAACACATTAAAATAGCGATTAAAATTGGTTTAATGCTCAACATTTAAAAACATTAAATCAACGATTAAACAGTGTGGTCGGCGGTCATGCTGAGCTCAGCTCACTGAGTTCGGCCATGATGGCAGCTATCATGCTGTGTCTGGGACCGAAATGGTCCTGAGTTCGGTCATCATGCTGAGTCCGAGACCGAGACCGAAATGGTTCCGAGTTCGGCCATGCTTAGTTCGGGACCGAAATAATTTGGTTTTTTTATATATAAAAAAATAAACTAATGGCAAAAAGGTTGTCATATCTATACGGGTCCCTCTAGGCCAACTGGCCTGGTTTGCACCCCCCTGCGCGCGATATACACGTAGGATGCACGTCGCGGACGCACGCCCGGTTAAACGTTTTCCGGACCCAGGACCTCGGGTCAAGCTGGCTCGCGTGCGCGCATAGGGCCCATGGCAAAAGCCTACAGTAGTTGTTAAAGTGTAAAGGAATGGAAACACTTATAAACCATCTTCAAAAGTTGAACTTTAGCAATGTGGGATTGGTTGTTTCCAATAGCCTACACTACCCATAAAGCAAAAAGTACTAAAGGACAAAACACCTTTTACAAAGAACACCTTAAGAATGTTTTGAAACACAAAAAAAAAAAAAAAAAAAACCCAACAATCTCCCCTCTATTTCAAAATATTCAATGGGCATCTCATTGGTAAGGTGGCAGAGCTTGAACCTTACCGTCATGACATCATTTTAAACTTTTAGGAGTTGGAGTGAATAAAGTCTTGAACTTTAACTTTTTATATCAGTTCAGAATTATGTCAAGATTTGATCTTGGAGTCAAAAGGTCAGCACTTTACGACCATGTGCTTAATCCCGGATTCCATGAATGCTCTAGAGAATCTGCCCAAATTCTCATAGGAAGCAGCCCCACTTCCATACTCATATAGGTGAGTCTATCAAGAGTGCTCCTGCAGCTGTGCACCCCACCATCTAGGCTATAGATCTCATTAAGGATTAAATCCAACCTCATTCGCTACAGGTTATGTGCCAATCATCAAATTAATATTACACAACAGGGATAAGTACAGAGTAAACATACTCTATAGGTCAATACTACACATCATCGGGATAACTTGTTTTTCCCATTGAACCTATTTCTCGGGATCTCCGGTCATTAGGTTAGGTTCCCGCTATTGATGATTTATGGGCTTAAGACCCATCCCTTTAGTTGTTTCTTTTGTTTTTTTCCCTTGCAAGGCCTTTTGTCAAAGGATCTGCTAAATTATCCTTTGATCTCACATAATCAATTGAAATTACTCCTCCACCGAGTAATTGTTTCACATAACTATGTTGTAGACGCACTTGTCTAGACTTTCCATCGTACGTGGCATTGTTAGCAGTAATAATTGCTGCAGTGTTATCACAATGAATAATAATAGGAGGAATTGGTTTAGTCCACAAAGGAATATCAAATAATAAATTTCTAATCCATTCAGATTCCATCGCAGCAGCTCCCAGAGCCAGGAATTCTGAATCCTTAGTGGAATGAGGAATTGCAGTTTGTTTCTTTGATTTCCAAGATACTGCAGCACCTCCCAAAGTGAAAATATATCCACTTGTAGACTTAGAATCATCTAAGTCTGAATTCCAGTCAGCATCGCTGTAACACTCAACTACAGCTGAATAACTTGAATAACACAATGCATAGTTTATGGTATGCTTTAAATACTTAAGTACTCTATATGTAGCATTCCAATGTGTAGCATTAGGATTACTAGTATATCTACTCAATTTACTCACTGCATAAGCTATATCAGGCGAGTACAATTCATAGCATACATCAAGCTACCAATTACACTAGCATAAGCAAGTTGAGATACACATTCACCATCATTTTTCACTAATTTAATATTTGGATCAAAAGGAGTAGACACAGGTTTGCAATCAAAATAATCATATTTTCTCAATATTTTCTCAATATAATGTGACTAGGATAATTTAATTCCAGAATCATCTCTTATGATCATTTGCTTCTCCCAAGTCTTTCATATCAAAATTTTGAGAAAGAAGACTTTTTGTTTCCTCTATGCATTCCAAGCTAGATCCAAATATTAGTAAATCATCAACATATAAGCATATTACAATTGTTGAACAACCATCGTATTTATAATAAATACATTTTTCAGCCTCATTTATTTTAAAGCCATTAGAAAGAATAACCTCATCAAATTTCATATGCCACTATTTAGGTGCTTGTTTTAGTCCATATAAGGACTTTATTAATTTACACACCTTTCGCTCTTGTCCTTTTATGACATATCCTTCTGGTTGATCCATATAAATTTCCTCTTCCAAATCTCCATTTAGAAAAGCAGTTTTTACATCCATCTGATGTATTATCAAATTATGAATAGCAGCAATAGCAATCAAGATTCTAATAGAACTGATTCTAGACACAGGTGAATAAGTATAAAAAAAGTCTATTCCCTCTTTTTGTCTAAAGCCTTTGGCTACTAGCCTAACTTTATATTTCTTTATTGACCCATCAGGCCTAAGTTTTTTCTTGAGAACCCACCTGCACCCTAAAGGTTTAGTACCTAAAGGTAAGTCAGTTAATTCCCATGTATTATTTGCTAAAATGGATTCAATCTCATCATCTAATGCTTCTTTCCAAAAGGCAGCATCATGTGCAGTCATAGCCTCCTGAAAAGTAGATGGATCTTCCTTTACTAGATAGGTTTCAAAGTCAGGACCAAAACTAGTAGCAGTCCTTACTCTCTTACTCCTTCTAGGTTGTGATTCTTCTTCCTCATGAGTTCCTAGAACTCTTTTGGATGAAGAAGGTTCTGAGGTAAACTTAGTCTTAAAAGAAAAAGAGTCTTCAAAGAAGTCTGCATCTCTAGACTCAACTAAGGTTAGGTCTTCTAATTTCATGAATCTGTAGGCAGCACTATCTTGTGCATAGCCAATGAAAACACACTCCCATGAGTGGGGTCCTAATTTAGGCCCTTTTGGATCTACTATCCTGACATGTGCTAAACACCCCCAAACTTTAAAATATCTAAGATTAGGCTTTCTCCCTTCCCAAATCTCAAAGGGTGTTCTATTAGTCTTAGAATGTAAAACTCTATTTAAAATATAACAAGCAGTCAACAAAGCTTCACCCCACAAATTTTTAGGACTACCAGATGCTATTAACATAGAGTTAACCATTTCAATCAAAGTCCTATTTTTTCTTTCTGCTATTCCATTTTGTTGAGGTGTATAAGGGGCAGTACAAGTTCTCTTAATTCCTTTAGATTCACAAAAATTTTAAAAATCTTTTGAGGTGTATTCACCACCTCTATCACTTCGAAATAACACAACATTTTTATTCAATTTATTTTCAACTTCAGTTAATAAATTTGAAATTTAGATAGTGCTTCATCCTTAGTTCCTAATAAGTATACATAAGTATATCTAGAACAGTCATCAATAAAGGTAATAAAATAATATTTACCACCTCTAGTCATAGTATTACTTAGATCACATATATCAGAATGAACTAGTTGAAGTATTGTAGATTCCCTTTCTACATGTTTAAATGGCTTATGAGTAATTTTTGATTGAGAACATATTACACATTTCTTATGATCATCTTCATATTTATCAATTAGTCCATCATTACTCATATTTTTCATAGTTCTGAAATTAATATAACCTAATCTACCATGCCATTCATTAACTGAAGCAATGATATAAGCAAAAGAAGATGCAATATTATTATTGACAATATTCAATTTAAACACAGTCTCACATGCATAACCCTTACCGACAAATACACCTTTCTTGGTGATTACAAACTAGTCGGATTCTATTACCTGTTTAAATCCGGCCTTATTCAGAAGATAACCAGACCCAAGAGTTTTTGTCAATTCTGGTGCATGGAACACGTTCAGCAATGTTACTGTCTTCCCGGAAGTGAACTGAAGTTCAACCTTCCCTTTACCGATTACTTGTGTAGTAGTGGTAGTTCCCAGAATGAGCTTACAGTCATCTTTATCCTTTTCATATGTCTTGAAGAAACCTCTGTCAAAAGTGACATGGGTGGTTGCACCGGTGTCAATCCACCATCCTTCACTCTTTCCTGTGCTGACAGCATTTACCTCAGAAATAACAGCAACAAACTGTTCTGCTTCAGTAACATTAGCTTGAGGCTTGGTGGTGTGAGATTGTTGTGGACATTTCTTTCGGTGACGACATTCTCTTGCAAAGTGTCCCGGCTTGCCACAAACAAAGCAACTGCCTTTAGCCTGTGGCTTGACAGTCCCTTGATTTTTACTGAACCTTTTGTTCTGGTTTTGCTTCGGATTCTTTTTCTTAAAGGAATGATTAAATTGATTATTCCTGCCTAGATGTTGATCAAACTCCCCTTTCTTTTCAGCATCAACTTGGGGTTTGGATTCAGCTAAGTTAATTTTACCACCATTCTCAGCTAAATCCTTTTGATCACTGTTCCGGGCTTCTTCCTCAATTCTCAAGTAGCACTGAAGGCGCTCCAAATAATAATCCTTTCTCTTGTGTCGAAGGGTTTTTTGTATGTCCTTCCAAGTGTTTGGTAATTTTTCAATAATTATCGCCACTTGGAATTGTTCATCAATTCGGATCCCTTCTTTAACAATTTCATTAACAATGGTTGTAGATCATGAACTTGAGGAAGAATGGGCTTATCATCTACCATCTTGAAATTCAGTTGCAATGGCGGGCTAGATTCTTTATTGGGGCTATGGATGAAGATAAGTGATTGCCTTTCATTTGTCTAGTAGTTCTAACTTGTTTTCACATGTTTATGTGCTTAGTGATTTAATAGAGTAGTGCTTAGGTTATTTTTATTCTTTTATGAGGTGAAGGAAGTCTTGGGTTTTAGATTTTATAATTAAAAAAAGGGGTTTTGAAAGTTAAAATTTTCCAAGTAAAAAATACTGATTTGTCTTTGTTTGAAGTAAAAACTGGAACACGTTAGGGTTACTTGATAAGTAATTGGTGGACGCTTATTAAATTTCTATGCTCTAATCACTTTCATTAATTGGTAGATTTCATATTTCTAAATTAGTTGCTTACTTTTTTTTTAAATTTATTCAAAACTGTCCTTGAGTGATAGTAAGTTAGTTTCCTTTATATAAAAACATTTTTAATTAGCTCCTTCTGGGCTTGACCTGTTCTTGCCACTATCTCATATAGGCAGCCATGCAATTGCAGTATTTTATTGATTGTATTGATCACATCAATTGTGAGCCCGGATTCAATAATATGCACGTGCTTGCGCTCAAATACATGATTTTGTTTTGGTATATAAGGAGTAGGAAATTCGATGGGTGATGCCGCATGTAGATAGGTATTTTCTCAAAATGAAAACTAGTAAACCCCCCCCCCCCCCCGAGGAGACACATTTAGATAATGCAACCGGGATAGCTTTATTGACATGATTTGTGGAGAGATGGAATGGATAAAGTCCATTTTTAGTCTGTCCACGGAAAAAGGATCTTCTATGAGCATTTGTCCTTCACAAAAAACTCCATTCGCAAAAAAAGATAAATAACAGATCATATTCTTGGAAATATATCTAACGGAGAGAACACTGGTGGAACCAGAGGGACAATGTAAGATATTGAGGAGAGCCAGTGTGAAGGATAGACATGTTAGTTTATATGGACTAAATCCAGTAGATGATGTAATAAATTGATTAATTTCTTTATCTATCAATATATTCTTGCTTTCCTTTCATGAGATGAATGGTATTTTATTACTTATTTGAACATAACCAATACGAGTGACATGATAGTTCATGAGATGAACTGGAGTCCACAAGTATACTAGATGTAACACGTATGTGTGGATGAGATCCACATACGGGAGACATGTGTAGCAAATCTTACACTTAAATATCTTTAGAACCAGTGATGAGATTGGACATCTCCTCTGACAAGGTTGCAGCACTTTCATCACTATGAGATAGTGTGATTTATCTCAATCATCAGAATGTAAGAATTTGGATCATAGTGCTAATACATTAGATGTATTGAAGGACAATGAGAAGCACCTTATGAACACTGTCTTTACTTTGAGGTCTGCTCTCATAATTCCCTAGCAACTGAGACATTAATGAACTCAAGTTTCTATCTATTCATTTGCTTTGAGTCATCAATGAGTGAGGCCAATTTTAAGTCAACACCACGGTGGTTTGGGTACATGGTAGTAGAGCTGTGGGAACATTTAATGGTCAAGATGAAATCTATCTTTAATATCCCCTTCTGCCAATTAATGAATTTATCATTGGTAAGTGCGCACCCATTCCGATTAAGAGTTAATTGGATAGGTATCGATGATCATTATAATTAATTGGGGCTAAAGGATAATAAGATACAGATCCAATTTGGAGGACAGGTCCAATTGATTCATGGATATAGATGGAGGGGCCTACTTATGGTCATAGGAAAGTTTAGGGTCTTCTATGTAATTTATTCCTGAGACTAGAGTTCAATTGCATTTATATAGTGGAGTTATTTGCAATTAATTTTGGGCCCGAATTACACATGAGATGTGGGTCGCGTGTCCCACTTGGAGCCAACTTTCTATGGAATCCCTAGTGGTCCCCACGCTAGCCCAATTATTAGAAAGATACTAATTCTAGTTGAACTCTAAAAGGAAAGTTACTATTTCTATTTGAAGTGAGACTTCAAGTAGTGGTAATAGTAAGTTATTAATTATTAATGGAAGTGAGACTTCTATTTTAATTAGAAAGGAATTAGAATGTTACTAATCATATCTGAAGTGAGACTTCTAATTGTGATATAGTAAGTTGCCAATTATTATGGAAGTGAGACTTCTATTTTAATTAGTAAAGAAGAGGTTGTAAGAATCGCAATAAATAGAGGAGAACCTAGGGAGTGGAGGTCCAATGCATTATCCCACATTAGGATTCACACCCAACACCCCTTTGTGCAAGAGTTGCACACGCCCATTCTCCTCTCCCTCTTCTAGTTCTCTTCCAATTCTTCAATCATTAGAGCTTCTAGTTACTTTCACTTGGAAATCCCACCCATCTTCTTGAGAAAAGAGAATCTGATACGGGTCATAGCGTGGAAGACGATTGGGTCTTGGAGATTCTAATTTGATTCGTGAAAGAGTTCATCATCAAAGAAAGAAACAAATTCTCCATTAAAGCAGAACCGAGCTCCAAAGGTATAATATACTTCCCTGCATGTTGTAGATTTTATTGTTGCTTGCTAGATGCTGTTTCTATCTTCTAGATAGATTTATTTACTAATCATGGTTGATGAGATTGAGCACATGGATCCTGAATTGGGTTTGTAGCCTTCGGAATAGTTGATCACTACATCAAGTTGGTCAAAAGTTTTTGAAACATATC
This sequence comes from Litsea cubeba, assembly GCA_012931725.1. Taxonomy (NCBI): domain Eukaryota; kingdom Viridiplantae; phylum Streptophyta; class Magnoliopsida; order Laurales; family Lauraceae; genus Litsea; species Litsea cubeba. The sequence continues at coordinate 153,347,079 of CM022945.1, read as the reverse complement.
CGAGAGGCTAACCTATTTCCGACAATTGGTATCAGAGCCATACCTCATCTCTAATCATGTTAGATCAGTAAGCTTGTTCTAATCTTTACATGAGATACGAAAAGGATAGAGCAAGGGCTATGTACGGATCAGTTTTGATAGATTTACTTGGTTTATTAGTAGATCTATGTTTGGATAGTCACAAAAGGGTTTAACAATGATGGAATGATGGTAGGAAACCCTTGGAAGCCTTCAAAAGTGTTTTGAAGGTGTTTGGACATGAATTTCAAAGACCCAAAAATCTGGCTTCGTCAACCCAGTTGACCTGGCCTCGTGCTCGGTCGACCGCATGGCTCATGGCCGGTCGACCGAGCCCTCTAGGACAGCAGTGCAGATTTTCAAGTTTTCCAGTTTCGAGTCTATTTTAGTTTCTTGTTTTTCCAGCATTGTTAGTCAGCCTATGTTTGTGATTTGTATGGTAGTATGAGATACTAACTTGCAAGTAATCTTCTCCTCTCCATATGGCCCACAAGTCTTTTGCTTTCTATTTATGGTTATTGATTTATTTGAGGCTAAGTGTAAAGGGCACCATGGTTTCCTTGGTTTCCCATGAAAGGGCAAGGCATGGTGAATTTCCTTATAGCCTTTTTATTTCCATGTTACCTTGTAAGTCTCATCGTAGAGACATAAAAATTTATGTAATTTTCTAAATTTGTAAATTCTGGCGATGTCCAAGACAAAGAAAGAAAGTGAAGTTGGACTCCTACTCAAAGAGTCTGAAGATTACCAAAAGTGTTTTGGAGAACCCCAAAGACCCAAAGTTTTGGAAAGTCTAGAAGTCCAAAAAGTCTATTCCGCTTGGGCCATATGGAGGAGATGACTAGTTTCTATTTTTAGCATTTTTTTATTTATGGATGAATGCTTGATTTAGTATGTTTCCAAATCTGATCCAAACATAACAAGTTACTAAAATTTGTCAAATCAAATTAATTTTTGGAAAGAGTTCTAATTAGTGTTGACGACCCATGAGATGGACACATTGGTAACACTAATCTTAGAAACTGGACTTTTCTTAAATGTAACTTGACTTGGAACCAATCTTTGATCATATCATGAGATGATTTGATATTCATATATATGTAGGCCCTAATACCTTAAAAGGAAATCCTCAGTTCTAATATATTAAGTGGGAGCGGGGCATTTAAATTGAGAAATCCCCATGGTTTTTCCACCATAGGTCCATTGTAAGGAAAGTATTAGCCTCGCGCCATCAAGAGTATGGCCGTTCCCCACGGTGAGCTTTTATTTGTCCGGTTACTAGATATGGATCTCCTTAGGATAGTATTGGTGAGACGTAGTGGGGGCCCACTCCCCAAGGAAGAGCTGCCCAAAACGGTTGTCATACAATACTATCCCGAAGGATTTGCCTCATGTATTTTAGAAACCAAGCTAATCGGGAGTTTTACATTATTTGGTATGAGATACCTAAACAATAATGAATGATGGGGATTATAGATAGTTTAGTCTTAATCCTAATTTCGACCAACTTTGATCCGGACCAATCTAAGTGGCATTTGCACTCCCCAACGAGGCATGCCCTATGGGATTGGAATTCCATTGTATTATGAATTTAGTGGTTATGAGGATTCCCACATGAATTTGGTAGAATACTAAAACCTAATGTCATTTATATTCTTTTATTGAATGTATGGTTATGTGCTATAGTTTATTCAGCATGAATTCAAATACTTTCAATCCACTTGCGACCATCCTCAACCAGAATAAGTTGGAAGGATCCTACTATCTTGACTGGAAAGGAATCTGGTTATTGTCCTGATAGCTTCAGGATAAAAATATGTCCTTACCACACCCTGCCCTGAGGAGCCTGAGCCAGATACACCATAAGACCAGAAAGACCTTTACACCAACTGGACCAAAGACGATAAGATGGACATGTGCTATATGTAGGCATCCATGTCTATTGTTGTACAACACCAACATTAATCCTATAAGATTGCATTCGATATTATATCTAACGTAAAGGAGATGTTTGCGGACCAGGTCAGGCCTGCTTGGCTGGCTGCTAATAAAGTGTTGATAAACACTAAGATGGTTAAGGGAACCCTAGTACAGGATCATATGCTGATTATGATGGACTCATTGAATGAGTTAGATGTACTGGGTGCTACGATTGATGCAGAATCGCAAGTCGACATGATCTTTCAGTCACTACTAGATTCATTCAACCATTTCAAGATTAATTATAATATGAATGATATGAATCTGACCCTAGCTGAGCTGTCGAGCCAGCTAGTAGAAACTGAAGGAATAATGAAGAAGATAAAAGCCCTGATGACAGAAAAGACATTTGCCAAGTCCAAACCGAAATGCAAAGGCCGGAAAGGTAAGAAGAAATCAGTTCCCAAGGGTCCCAAGGTGGAGAATAGTTCTACTGGTGGTGTGGCCAAGGCTAAGGGTACAGGAGCAAAGAAAAAGTGTTTCCACTGTGGTATGACAGGACATTGGAAAAGGAATTGTCCCGATCTTCTGTCTAAGGAAAGGACCTTAGGTATGATTGAGTCACTCGTTTCTGAAGATAGTTTTGCAATTGGTACTTCAGAATCCTGGTATGTTGACTCCAGTGCAACTAATCACATATGTTGCAGGAGTTCCGGGAAACCAAGAGGCAACAGTGGCAGAGGAATCATTGTTAACCTAGGATCGGAAGCCAAGGCAGAAGCAGTGTCAGTGGGAGTAGTAACTCTGTTATTTTTAGATACTAAGTTGATTTTGTCAGATACATTATATGTACCATCTTTAAGACAGAATTTAATTTTAGGTTCTAGTACGGTGAATAAGAGTAATTTTCTATTACTTTTAGTACTGAAATTGTCATAAAGATGAATGATACTTTTATATGTTCTGTCAAGGTAATCAATGGACTTTATTTGTTAAACTCCCACAATGTATGAGATACATGACATCGAGATTAATAATAGACCATCATTAAAGAGGAAGTCACCTTAATCTAAACCAACAAAACTTTGGCACCTGAGGCTAGGTCATATAAACCTAAACAGGATTGACAGGCTAGTGAAAGATGGTATCTTGCCTTATATTGGTGATAGAACCAATGCCTGTCTGCGAGTCCTGTCTGGAAGGCAAAATGACCAAAAGGCCCTTTTCATCAAAGGGAAATAAGGCCAAATATTTATTGGAGCTACTGAATACTGATGTGTATGGACCCATAAATGAAATAGCGAGAGGAGGATACAAGTACTTGATCACTTTCATCGATGATTACTCAAGATATGGATATATATACCTTATGCACCACAAGTCCGAGACTTTTGAAAAGTTCAAAGAGTTTCGAGCGGAAGCGAAAAATCAATTAGGTAAAAGTATAAAGACTCTTCAATCAGATCGAATAGGCGAGTATCTTTCCGCTGATTTTATGGGACACTCATCAGAAAATGGGATTCTATCCCAGTTGTCTGCTCCTGGTATGCCTCAATAGAACGGAGTAGCAGAAAGAAGAAACCAGACTCTTTTAAATATGATTAGGTATATGTTGAGTTTCTCAAGGTTACGTATATTCTTTTGGGGATATATTTTGGAAACTGCAACATATATACTAAACCTCGTACCATCTAAGTCTGTACTTAAGACTCCCCGGGAGTTGTGGGCCGGGCGAAAGCCTAGTATACAACATTTACATTTTTGGGGTTGTCCAGCACACATGCTGAAGGTTAAGACGGATTAGTTAGAATCGAAGTCGGAAGTATACACGTTTATACGATATTCCAAAAGGAACTAAAGGTTGGTTATTCTATAATCCCAGAGAGCAGAAAGTGCTTATTAGCACTTTTGCGGTTTTCTGGAGGTAGATTATATGATTGATCGGAAATCTTTAGAAAAGACTATCTTGGAAGAAATTCAAAGAGTGATCAATTCCAAATCCAAGTATGACCAAACTTGAAGAAAATCCGCCCATACCTGACCCAGTAGTTACATCAGTGCCTCGTTGTAGTGGGAGTCTTGTCAAAACCCTTGATAGGTTCTCGTTTTGGGAAAGTCTTAAGAGGTAATCCCGGAAGATCTGCAACAAGATTCCTATAACTATGATAAAGCAATCAATGACATAGATTCGGGAAGTTGGCAAGATGCCATAAAAGCTGAGATGGAGTCTTTATACTCCAATCAGGTCTGGACATTTGTAGACTTGCCTGCCAATATTAAACCTATTGGGTGCAAGTGGGTCTACAAGAGTAAGAGAGGACCAGATGGAAGAGTTGAGACCTTTAAGATCAGGATTGTTGCGAAATCATATACTCAGAAAGAAGGTATCGATTATGAGGGAACCTTCTCACCGGTAGCAATGCTCAAGTCCATTCAGATACTCTTATCCATTGCGGTTCATCTCGAAAATGAGATTTGGCAAATGGATATCAAGACGGCATTTCACGACAGCCATCTTGAGGAAGACATCTAAATGATGCATCCAGACCATTTTATAGCTATCCAAGAGTAAAGAGTTTGCAAACTGCAAAAGTCGATTTATGGATTGAAGTAGGTATCCCGAAACAGGAACATCCGTTTTGACCAGCCAATCAAGTCATTTGATTTTTATCGGAATTCGGATGAGTCATGAGTGTACATGAAAAAGTTAGGGAGGCAGGGTAGTTTTTCTGTTATTGTATGTGGACGACATCCTTCTCCTAGGGAGTGACAGGGATGCTGTCAACAGTAAAAGTTTTGGTTGGCTAAGACTTTTGATATGAAGGACTTTGGGAGAAATTAGTTATATCATAGAGATCAAACTCCATTGAGACCGAAAAATAAGATGATAGGCTTATCCCAAGCTACGTACATAAATAAGGTGCTAGTACTGTTTGCTATGCTTTGTACTAGACCGGATATCTGTCATGTAGTGGGTCTAGTAAGCAGATATCATTCTAACCCAGGTCCTTATCATTGGACTGTTGTAAGATGTGTTCTCAAATACTTCAGAAGGACTAGAGATCACATGTTGATTTACGGCGGTGATGAGTTGATTCTAGTCGAATATACAAACTCTGATTTCATGTCAGATAAGGATTCCAGGAAATCAATCTCTGGGTTTGTGTTTATGCTGTAGCCGCTTGAGAAGCAGCTAAGGAAGTAGTTTGGCTCAAAAGAGTCCTTATGGAACTTGGAGTTGTACTCCTGGAGCGACAGCCGCTCACAATTTACTGTGATAACAGTAGGGCAGTCGCTCAGTCCAAGTAACCCAGGAGCCAAAAAGCATGTACAAAGGAAGTAACACTTAGTCAGAGAGATTGTACAGAGAGGTGGTATTGCAATCACCAAGATAGCCTCTGCAAACAATTTGATAGATCCCTTTACTAAGCCTTTGACTACCAAAGTCTTTGAGCAGTATGTAGATGGGATGGGCATGAGATGCAACCCTGACCGGCATTGAGCCCAAGTGGGTGATTGTTAGTTTATATAGACTCAATCCAGTAGATGATGTAATAAATTGATTAATATCTTTATTTATCAATATATTCTTGCTTTCCTTTCATGAGATGAATGGTGTTTTATTACTTAATTGCACATAACCAATACGAATGACATGATAGTTCATGAGATGAACCGGAGTCCACTAGTATACTAGATGTAACAAATGTGTGTGGATGAGATCCACATACGGGAGACATGTGTAGCAAATCTTACACTTAAATATCTTTAGAATCAGTGATGAGATTGGACATCTCCTCTGACAAGGTTACTGCACTTTCATCACTATGAGATAGTGTGATTTATCTCAATCATCAGAATGTAAGAATTTGGATCATAGTGCTGATACATTAGATGTATTGAAGGACCATGAGAAGCACCTTATGAACACTATCTTTACTTTGAGGTCTGCTCTCATAATTCCCTAGCAATAGGCTCTCAATCTTGAGACATTAATGAACTCAAGTTTCTATCTATTCATTTGCTTTGAGTCACCAATGAGTGAGGCCAATTGTCGGTCAACACCTCGGTGTTTTGGGTACATGGTAGTAGAGCTGTGGGAACATTCAATAGTCAAGATGAAATCTATCTTTAATATCCCCAACTGCCAATTAATGAATTTATCATTGGTAAGTGCGCACCCATTCCGATTAAGAGTTAATTGGATAGGTATCGATGATCATTATAATTAATTGGGGCTCAAGGATAATAAAATATAGATCCAATTTGGAGGACAGGTCCAATTGATTCATGGATATAGATGGAGGGGCCTACTTATGGTCATAGGAAAGTTTAGGGTCTTCTATGTAATTTATTCCTGAGACTAGAGTTCAATTGCATTTATATAGTGGAGTTATTTGTAATTAATTTTGGGCCCGAATTACACATGAGATGTGGGTCGCGTGTCCCACTTGGAGCCAACTTTCTATGGAATCCTTAGTGGTCCCTACGCTAGCCCAATTAGTAGAAAGATACTAATTCTAGTTGAACTTTAAAAGGAAAGTTACTATTTCTATTTGAAGTGAGACTTCAAATAGTGGTAATAGTAAGTTATTAATTATTAATGGAAGTGAGACTTCTATTTTAATTAGAAAGGAATTAGAATGTTACTAATCATATTTGAAGTGAGACTTCTAATTGTGATATAGTAAGTTGCCAATTATTATGGAAGTGAGACTTCTATTTAAGTAGTAAATAAGAGGTTGTAAAAATCGCAATAAATAGAGGAGAACCTAGGGAGTGGAGGTCCAATGCATTATCCCACATTGGGATTCACACCCAACACCCCTTTGTGCAAGAGTTGCACACGCCCATTCTCCTCTCCCTCTTCTAGTTCTCTTCTAGTTCTTCAATCATTAGAGCTTCTAGTTACTTTCACTTGGAAATCCCACCCATCTTCTTGAGAAAAGAGAATCTGATACGGGTCATAGCGTGGAAGACGATTGGGTCTTGGAGATTCTAATTTGATTCGTGAAAGAGTTCATCATCAAAGAAAGAAGCAAATTCTTCATTAAAGCACAACTGAGCTCCAAAGGTATAATATACTTCGCTGCATGTCGTAGATTTTATTGTTGCTTGCTAGATGCTGTTTCTATCTTCTAGATAGATTTATCTACTGATCATGGTTGATGAGATTGAGCACATGGATCCTGAATTGGGTTTATAGCCTTCGGAATAGTTGATCATTGCATCAAGTTGGTCAAAAGTTTTTGAAACATATCCGAGAGGCTAACCTATTTCCAAAAGACAAACATCGACCATTGCCCACTTAGACTTTGTCACCACCTTGATATTCTGAATTAATTGAGAGATTTGCTAAATCGGAAGTCACGTGATGAGAAACAACTGTGTATGAGTACCAAGATTGATCAGTCATTGAAGATTGATTTGCTACCATACCCATAAGTTTTTGTGGTGGATGATGCCCCTAATACACAAAGTCCTTGCGGTGATAGCAATCTATGGCGAGTTAAATAATCTCAATGATAATTAGGTGTGAGGAATTTGGATGGACTATGTATGGGACCCTGTATGCCTACTTAATGCACAAAAAATAACAAACTTTCCAAAAAATAGTATATAGTGCCGGATATAGCGGGTATGCATTAGTGAAGCCAAAAAATTAATTTTGGGGTGTTGAATGAGATAAAAACCCTAATTTCACAAAAGTCATGCAATGTAATGAATTTTGATCAAATTTGACCAAGATTCCAACTTTGATGCTCAAATGCATGAAATTATAAAATTCTATAAAATTGAATGCAAATTACCTTAAATAAGTCCACAAAGTCACATAAAATGATGAATGAAATCTACAATTTTCTGAACTTATAAAAAATATTAGCCCATGCTAAAATGCCATCCTCTTACTGGCATGATGCTTTCAATACAATGATTTTTCTTATTAATCGCTTGCCTACCATGACTCTTAGAAAATCCTCCCCATCGGAGGTTCTGATTAAGAAAAACAGCCAATTACATTTGCCTATGAGTTTTTGGATGCGTCTGCTACTTAGCTCCATCCATACACTCGAAATAAATTGGAATTCCGAACGGCTGAATGTGTCTTTATTGGGTATAGCCAGAACAAAAGGTTTTGGGTGCCTTGACCCCACTACTGGACAGGTCTACACATCTCGCCATGTGGTCTTTGATGAAAATATTTTTCCCTTTCACAATATTTTATCTCAGAATTTCATTAAAAATAAATCACATGATCCTATACAAGGATATGAACCACTATCTCTTTGGCTTCGTATTGTTGGCACATAACAGACCCAAGTTTATTCATCCCACCAAATGCATCAAATTCACTGTTCCAGCTGATTTGATCATACCACCCTGTCAAGTTATCACCACTAGTTCATCGAATTCCTCTAATTCGGCCAATACGTTGCTGGCACCAATTGCACCTGAACCTGTCCCCACCACTACCAACAACGACCACCTCACAATCCACAAATTTTATTCTTGATAATTCATCCACCATGCAAAAAGAACTTGCATCATCTAGGCCTACACAGCCACTGCCTAAACGACCCTCTCATACTATGCATACAAGGTTTAAAAGTGGCATTTTCAAGATTAAGAAAAAGACATCTCTTATTGCTTCAAAACATCATACTCCATCAGTATATCTTTTCGTCCTTGAGACACAAAAACGAACCAATAATACTCGGGCAAATAAATTTGCTGAATGGAGATAAGTAATGGATCATGAGTTCTCGGTGCACATACCAATTCTCAAGTGGATACTTCTCTTTTTATTTACCATGTACATGGCCACATTACTTATTTGCTACTACATGTGGATGGCATTATTCTCACTGGGAGCAATAGCCCTCTACTACAAAAGTTTATCTATCAACTCCGGGTCCACTTTGCAATGAAGGGTCCCCCCACCCCCACCCTCCCCATATTTAGAGTATATTTTAGATCTTCTACAGAGGATTAATATGCTTGGGGCCAAACCTATAGGATCATCAATCTCCACTCATGACACAATTTTTTCGCCAAAAAGGAGACTTTACTGCATGTACCAAACATATTATGGTAACATTGTTGGTGCGCTAGCTATGATACCTTACCTTGACCCGACTTGACATAATACATGTGGTCAACCAAGTATGTCAAATATTCATGCATGGTCCAACAAATTCTCATTTGACCGCTTTCTGATATTTCTAAAGGGTTCACTAGAACTTGATCTTTATCTTAAGCTTGGCCACTGCGACTTATTGTTTATAGTTGTGTGGGGAGATTTCCAAAGCTCCAGGATTACACTAATCATAGCCATTAGATGAGACTAAGCCTTCTCACGTGCCATCCGCGTGCCAGCCACGTGGCCTCAGACTCACCTCGGCTACCAGGACAGAGGTCTCAGCCGAAGTCGGACAGGTCTGGGCCGCTAGCGCCGAGCTCAGCTACCCAGGTGCCCATCTCGGCTGAAAGCTCGACCTCGGCCGAAGGAGCCGGGACGGAAGCCGAAGAAAGATAAGAACCTCCACTCGCGCCCTACACCCGCCACGCCATCAGACACGTGGAAGAATAGGGGCGCGAGCCAATGAGACAGATGCGACATCCAGCCGTCCACAATCTTCGCCAGATCACTGACAGGGCGGCATCCAGCGGCTGAAGCCAAATCAGGGCAAGGCCCGAGGGTGGATCCGATTGTACCTCTACCGCCAAAGACGTCCAACAAGATCTGGCCCAATATGACGCGCATTTAATGTGATGTGGGCTGATACGACTGGCATTAAATGCAAAGTGGGCTAGAATGGACCGCATTTATTACTTTGTGGGCTGATGATGACTTCCCTATCAAGTCATGGGGCCCACACCAAAATTTCATCCAAAGATATCGTCCAAATCGTCTATAAATAGAGCCTCATTTCACATGCAAGGTACGCACAATCCATACTTGAGAGTCGTTACTCTGCCTCTCTTCTTCCTCTCCATCATTTGTTCCAGTTCACTTACTGACTTAGGCATCGGAGAGCTTTGCGCCGCCCAGGCCAAGGTCCTCTGACCGTTTGCTCTTCCCTTTCAGGCTTTCAGGCAGCTGGTCGTCTTGTTCATTTGGATAAGTCCTGTAAGGCACCCCGATTATTGTGGGTCATACTTTTCTGCACCTACAATTGGCGCCGTCAGTGGGAAAGTACTATCCCAACCTTCCAAACTTTCCCAATCTTCCCAAAAACCATGCCTCCGAAAGCTAAGAAGGGCGGAGAGTCCCAGAGAGCAATATTTGAGCGTCCGGGCCCATCGACGGACGTCCCTCCTCAGGGACGGCCCGGAATGGACCATGGCGCTTCTGCAGGCGAAGAGCGCGTAGGCTCGCGACCCTTCGTTGAGATTCCCTTCCGAGAGGGAGTCGAGACCTCGTGCTCTGATGATGAAGTCGCGCCCTCCCAAAGGCAAAGCTCCAGCAGTGGAGGAGCCACGCCGTGTGCAACCCCCTGATGCTGGAGGTGACATCGCAGCTCAAAACACTCTCCTCCAGGACCAGGAGCGACTAATCCGCCAACTCCAGCAGTAACTGAGAGCGGTGCAAAATGCCTCTCAAAGGCAGCCCTCAGAGCCCCAAGGCGAAAAGAGAGCTGTCCAAAGCAAGGTAGTCCAGCCATCCCGAGAGGATCTAAGAGCCTTTCTGGACCAGAAGCGAAGCCATGCCTACGATGAGGGCTTGAGCAACACCCGTAGCCATCGCGGCCGCGACGGGCGAGCTCATAGCCACCATGGTCGAGGCCATGCAAAGCGGAAGCCAAGAGCGCTAACGCCAGAGAAGGACGATGAGCAGGAGCGACTCGATAAGCGCATCAAGCTGGCTCTTCAGCACAACCTAGAGATGCGAGACCAGCAAGATATCTGTGGCCCCACCGATCTGGGGGCCTCTCCTTTCACCCGGGACATCGAGAGGACTCCCTTGCCCAAGAAGTTCTCAGTCCCACGGTTCGTCCCTTATGACGGACTGTCCAACCCGTCTGCTCACCTCCGCCACTTCTCCCAAATGATGTCCATCTGGGGGAACGAGGGTCATCACAACTGCAAGATCTTCTCCTCCAGCTTGAGCGACCTCCCTCTGAAGTGGTTCTGCGCTCTGCTAGAGAAGTCTATTTCGAGTTGGAAAGAGCTCCAGCTCTCTTTCCTTAAGAAGTTCCAAGCCTATAGCGTCATCCCCAAGACCGATGCTGACATCCTCGCCCTAAAGATGAAGCAGGGCGAGACCCTCACCCAGTTCGCTCGGCGATTCTGGGCAGTTTACAGCCAAATCGAGGATACCAGAGAAGAGGTGGCGACTTTCGCCTTCCAGAGCGCCTTGTTGCCAGGGCACGAGCTGCGGAAAGATTTGGCAGGAGATCCCGCTCCCTCCATGCCGGCCTTGATGTCCCGGATAAAATGCTATATCGCCCGGGAGGAGGACGAAATCCAAGCTCGGGAGGAGGAAGGCCGGGAGATCGCAGGCCCGGAACCCAAGGAAAGGAGCAGCCAGCCCCAGCAGCGGGGTAAGAAGCCATACTAGAGGCAAGATCCGAAGCAGGCCTGGGTCTCCAGTTCGGCGAGAGCCTCAGCGTCCAGGTCTGGGGGCGGCAGGAGGGCCAGACCTCCCTCTGACACCTACCAGACTATGAACATCGTTTTCAAGGAGCCAATCCACCAGGTTATGAACAAAGTCAAGACCCAGCCATTCTTCAGATGGCCTCGTCCCTAGACAGGCGATCCCTCCATCCGTGACCAATCCAAGTTCTGTGCCTACCATAAGGGTAACGGGCACAGGACCGAGGAGTGCAGAACTCTAAAGTTTCACTTGGAGAGGCTCGCCAAGGAAGGCCATCTCGCGGAGTTCGTGAAGGCAGGAGACGTCGGCAGCGGCGGTGGTAGGCGAGCTTACCAAAGCGTGGCCAGGGATCCAGACAGTGAAGACTCTGAAAAGATTATCAATGTGATCCACCTGGCGCCCTCAACTCCCTCTCCCTCAGCTCGAGACACCCCTCAGGCTCGTGCCGAAGCCAGACGGGTCTCGCACGGGAAGGAAGTAATGAGAGCTGAACTCGGGCCAGCGCCCAAGAGACCTCGCCGCGACCGACCAGCAATCTCATTCTCAGATAAATATCTGGAGGGAATCCAGCTCCCTCACAACGACCCTCTGCTCTTGACCATGAAGCTGAAGGACTTCACTTTGAAGAGGATCCTCGTCGACTCCGACAGCTCTTCCGAGGTCCTCTACTATGATTGCTTCAAGAAGATGAATCTCTCAGAAGCTGACCTCACGGAGGTCCGTGCACCCTTGCTAGGGTTATCCGCCGAACCAGTCTATCCCAAGGGTAAAATCACCCTGGAAACTCGAGTGGGCGGAGCCTCTGTGTTGGCCGACTTTCTAGTCGTGGACGCCCCTTCTCCCTACAACGTCATCTTGGGCAGAACGTGGCTCCACAAGTTGGAAGCAGTCCCCTCCTCCCTTCACCAGAAGCTGAAGTTCGTCCTCGAAGGCAAGGAGGGTAAGATGGAAGTGGCCACAGTGGAAGGAGATCAGCAGCAAGCTAGGCAGTGCATGCTGGCCGTAGTCCCAACAGAGAAGGAGCCAGAGCGCGTCAACCTGGCAGAGTTCGAAAAGGATCTCGATGAGATCGGCCGAGATCCTGACAAGAAAAGTATAGAGGACCTAGCCGAAGCCAGGCTCGACTCAGCAGACCCTGACAGATTTTTCCTGATTGGCATGCAGCTGCCAGACGAAGAGAGAGCCGAGCTCTCAAGGTTTCTAATGCAGAACGTGGATGTCTTCGCCTGGACCCCGAGCGAAATGCCTGGGGTCGACCCCGAGGTCATGTGCCACAAGCTCAATGTGGATCCCAACCATAAGCCAGTGGTGCAGAGAGCCCGAAGGATGGGGTTACAGCAGATAGACGCAGTGGTCGAAGAGGTCGACAAGTTACTGGAGGCAGGTGCAATCTGGGAGGTCCAGTACCCGGTCTGGCTGGCCAACACGGTGGTGGTTAAGAAGAAGACAGGCAAATGGAGGGTGTGTGTGGACTTCACAGATCTCAATAGGGCCTGCCCTAAAGATAGTTTCCCCCTTCTAAAGATTGATCAGATGATCGACGCCACCGCCGGCCACGACCGAATTAGCTTCCTCGACGCCTACAGAGGCTACCAACAGATCCCGATGTATGAGCCAGACGTGGAGAAAACTGCATTCAAAACCCCCCGCGGCACTTATTGCTACAAGGTCATGCCCTTCGGGCTAAAGAACGCGGGGGCAACATATCAGCGCCTCGTGACAAAAATGTTCCAGGCTCAGCTCGGCCAGACTGTGGAAGTCTACATTGACGACATGGTCGTCAAGTCCAAGCTCTCCAGCGACCATCTGGCGGATCTGGCCCAAGTCTTCAGCATCCTTCGCGCGTTCAAGCTCAAGCTCAATGCTTCCAAATGCACCTTTGGCGTAGCTTCTGGCAAGTTCCTCGGAAGCCTGGTAACGCGGAGGGGAATAGAGGCCAATCCAGACCAAATTACTGCAATCTTGGACATCCAGAGCCCGTCTACAACAAAGGAAGTCCAGAAGCTCACAGGCATGCCCGCAGCACTCAATCGCTTCATCAGCCGATCATTAGATAAGTGCAGGCCTTTCTTTCAGCTTTTGAGAAAAAATTTAAGATTCCAATGGACCCCTGAGTGCGACCAAGCATTGGCAGCACTCAAAACTTATTTATCTTCACCACCCAGACTCTCTACCCCAACTCAAGAGGAGATTTTGTATTTATATCTTGCGGTCTCAGATCATGCGGTGAGCTCCGTCCTCATCAGAGAGGACGAAAGAGTCCAGAAACCAATTTATTATACAAGCAAGATCCTGCTTGACGCCGAGACCAGATACCTTTTGTTGGAGAAGCTCGCACTGGCGCTCGTCAGCGCCTCCCGCAAGCTCTCCCATTATTTCCAATCCCACACCATTGTGGTGATCACGGAGCATCCACTCCGCTCTATATTCAAAAAGGCTGACTTTTCAGGGCGAATCTCAAAGTGGGCAGTCGAACTGGGGCAGTATGACATTCAGTACCGTCCCCAGACTGCGATCAAAGCCCAGATTCTGGCAGACTTCATTGTAGAGTTTGTCTCGCCAAGCTCGGCTCCGCCCCAGTCCGGCACGGAACTGGGGGGCATAGGGCATGAGCCTGAAGTCACCGAGGTCGAACAAGCTCCCACCTCGGCATGGAAGGTCTTTGTTGACGGTTCGTCCACCTCCAAGCGAGCTGGCACCGGCATAGTCCTCTAATCGCCAGAGGGGCTGGTCATAGAGCAAGCCTTCACCTTGGATTTCAAAGCAACAAATAATGAAGCAGAGTATGAAGCACTGATAGCAGGGTTGAACAGCGCCCAAATCCTCGGAGCCCAGCACCTGGTGATCTTCAGCGATTCGCAACTGGTGACTAGCCAGCTCGCTGGAGACTACCAGGCCAGGGACGATAGGATGGCGGCCTACTTAGCCCTCGCGAAAAAACTGCTCTCTCATTTCTAGACAGCCGAGGTCAAGCAGATCTCCAGAGATACCAACACGCACGCCGATGCGCTTGCAAACCTGGCCTCCGCCGTCAAAGCAGGAAAGAAAAGGACTGTCGAGGTTGGATCGATATCAAGATCAAGCCTAGAGCTCCACTCACCTCGGCAAGTGCTTTGTGTTGATCTCGGCCCGAGCTGGATGGACCCAATCATCTCCTACTTGAGGGACCACCAGCTCCTTGAGGACAAGACTGAAGCCCACCGAATCAGACTCAAAGCAGCTCGATTCTGGCTATCTCCCGAAGGCAAACTCTACAGAAAATCCTTCACGGGCCCCTACCTCCAATGCGTCCATCCGACCAAGGTGGACGACTTCCTGTATGAGATCCATGAAGGAATCTGTGGCAGTCACATCGGAGGCCGATCACTGGCCTACAGGGCAATAAGCCAAGGTTACTGGTGGCCCTATGTAAGATCCCGACCCCAGTTCTTTTGTTTAGTATTGTTTTAGTCGTGGTTTGGCTTTTTAAGCAAGATTTGAGTTGGTTTGACTTTATTTTTGAATTTGACTAGATTTTTCCATAGCCTCGGAGATTTGAGGACCGTTGACTTTAGTTTGACCCGGCTGTGTAATATGTGTTTTTATGAGAAATTACTTTTGATTTCTAGAAATTTCGAATTTGGTGTGTTTTGACTCATCTCATTAAGTTTAACAACTTTCATGTTTTGATCATTTTGATTCGATGATCAGAAAATACGTTTTTCGAGAAAAAGGGCAAAAATGGCTTTTCACACCAAATCTGAACTCAAATTTCGAAATTTCAAAACTATGTCAAATTTATACTTTTTAGAAACTAGATTTCTCAAGGATCATTTTATCCTTCTTCATCGATCTCGTCCGGGGCCCCCAAGATGATGTTTTAGCCATTGCAAGTTTTCGACCTGGTGGGCCCACTTTCCACTCAACTTTATCAACCCATCTCCCTCACGTTTTCAAATCTGTAACCCATTTTCAGTTTCAGAACTCAGAAACCAGAGAGAAAACCTTCCTCTCCTTTCATCTTTCTCCTCCTTGCATGTTAGCCATTTGAGCTTGGATTGAAAATCTGAGAGCACCATCTTCTTCCTCTCCTTCTTAGCTCTCCATTGCACCCATTTATTTGAGGATTTCAGCTGGACTACTACCTCTTCTTCTTCCTTGCTTCTTGTTTGGATAGCTTCAGGTAAGAACTCCTCTTCATCTCTTCAATGGAGTCTTTTCAGCTCCTAAATAATCCGTTTTTCAAACATGCAAACCCATTTTCGAATTGGGTCTTTGTTTTCAAGATTTTGGTTGGATTTTGAGGTGTCTTTCTTGGGGCTTTTTGTAGAGCTCGGTTCAGCTGTAGGAAGAGATCCTTGAGGAGGTTTTTGGTTTGACATTGGGCTAAGGCAAGTGAATGAATGAGTTATGACTATGCATGTGTTTGAAATCTATTTATGTTTATATAGTTTTGATTTGAAAAATGTGTTCCATTTGAATGATCTAATTAGTTGTTTAAAGCTTGATTTTTAGAAGATTGTAGTGTATGATTTATGCTCAGTTTTGGATATGATTTTGCTCAGAATAGTATGGAAAATTCTGGTTTATTAATGTTTTAAGAGTGCTGGAAATCCTTTACTAAATTTGTGTTTTCATCTTAGTTAATGTTAAAATTCCTGCAACAATTCTGTACAATGGAATGGCCAATTTTGGATTCTATATTTTTCCTATGAGCAATGCTTAATCTCTATATTTAGCCTATTTATGGGAATGAGACTTTTTATTTGGTGTTCAATGAAACTTTGCATTTGAAATGAAGATTGGAAACTCAGAAAACAGGAAAAAGGTGAAAGGAATGCAAACTGGGCGTGCCTTGGAGCCCCTCACAGCAGGCAACGAGCCCACTTGCTGGAAGGACCCGCTGGTCTCTGCCCCTTTATATGTTTGAGGGCCTGTTTACTACTTTTCTCAATTAATGGGCCTGGCTACTGCTCCACTTCGTTTCAGCTGGGCCTGGGGGCGGGCTGTTTTACTTGGTTGTTTGGGCTTAAATGGTTACCCCTTCTCAGTTCTATGGGCCCGGCCACTGTCCATTCACTTGTTTAGGCCTGTTTTGATATTATTTATTAAACTCTTGGGCCTGTTTTGATAATTTTTATTGAATATTGGGCTGTTTTAAGACTTGTTTCTTGGGCCATTCAAGGATAGTTTTTGGGCTGTTTTAAAACTTGTTTTGTGGGCCATTCAAGGTTTAGTTTTGGGCTGTTTTAAACTTGTTTTGTGGGCCATTCAAGGTTTAGTTTTGGGCTGTTTTAAAACTTGTTTTGTGGGCCTGGTTCAGGTTAGTTTTGGGGCTGTGTTTAAGGTCTGTTTTGTGGGCTTGGTTAAGGTTAGTTTTTGGACTGTTTTTAAGGATTGTTTGGGCCATGTTTAAAGGGCTGTTTTGGGTTAAATGAGTAGATTGTTTTGGACTCGGTTTAAGGCCAGCTATGGGCCTGTTTTAAAGAGTTTTGGGATTACTTGTGATGCTTGGAAAATTGTGAAATGGGAATGGGAATGAGGTGAGAATGAGCATATGTGAAATTACCCGGGAACCCTTCAAGTCTCAATAGGCACTTTATCATTTAAATATTATGGATTTTCATTGGCATCAAACGCACTCTTTATTAATCAATGTTTAAAGGGTAAATGTGTATTGGGATGGTTCTTTGGTAAGTCATTAAGTCATTCTCCACTATCCATTCCATTTCAAGTCAGAAAAATGTATTTGTATTTGTATGTGTACTCTTTGGTAAACTAATTTGAATAGCATCGATGATTTGCTATAAAATCATGTGGCTTTCCACGTTCGAAAGGATTGACCGTATGATTTTATACAAATTACTTTGATGTGTATTCGAACGGTTCACCATCGAAATTCGTATGTTTTCTCCGATTTGATTTGAAAAGAGATTGGAGTATGTTCGTCACATTCGGGATTTCCTCGATGAGACTATTGTTTTGATAAGGCTAGTATTTGAAAATAAAAACCTCGAGGCAAGACGGGGCCAGAGCTTTGTAGTGCGAGCCCATGAGCCAAAGAGGCTATGATTTCGAAAATAAAACCTCGAGGCAAGACGGGGCCAGAGCTATGTGGTGTGAGCCCCTGAGCCAAAGGGATTAGTATTATGGTTTGATTTGTATCAGTTCGAGTTTTGAAACTAAAGGCACCACTAGGCTTAGGTCACCTTGTCGGGCTGATCACCCGGCTTGGGATCTTTAATCTGTCCGCCAGCTGCAGCTTGGATTCTGTCTGTACCGACCATGGCAACGGTTTTATCTGCCGGTCCCATTTGTATGGCTACGGTTCTGATTTTTGATCTGCCGGTCCCATTTGTATGGCTACGGTTCTGATCCTATTTCTAGTACCACGTTCAGTGGCTACGTTTCTGTCTGCTCTTATTACTTCGGTAATAGGAGGATTTAGCTATTTGTGGTCGCCAAGGTTTTATCTGCATATTACTTTATTTTATGATTCTTGTGGGTTATACTCTTTATGCGTTGATTTGGTTAACGTTTACGATATCGATCATTTATCATATTGTCGCTATTACTCAGGATTTGAAATGTATTTCCGACCATTAAATGTTTTATTAGACTGTTCCTTTATTTGTTTTGATACTTATGTTCGGTCCTTCGAGCGTTTTAGCATGCTTTATTGTCATTATTGTTTAGACTATTTATTCGGTTTTACGATGATTTCATCAGGTTTTACGAAGGTTCTTTTGTTTCATATTACTTGTTTATTTACTTGCCAGACCGTCGTGTCTGACCCTGTTTGTTTGGTGCCAGTTTCTTCCTTTCTGTTTTTAGGTGTTTGATCAGAGGAGGCGGTGGGACCGCCGGTCTGACGTGAGAGGCTGCCCACTGATATCATCCAGATGTCAAGTTTGGCACCGAAGTTCGTATCTAACACTTAGGGTAGTATGACACTAGTTGGATATTTGTATGGCTTTGTTAGCCTTTTTCTTTTGGGTTTGTAATTAAGACATTTGTTAATTGTAATTTGAATATGTGGGAAATAATAGATTTGTTACTACCAGCTCAGTGTTCTATGATCTACAATTTATGCCAGTCTGTTTATTTGATGGCTTTATGATATTGGTTGCGTGCGACACGGAACCCGATGGCCACGGATTCCGAGTCGTAACACCATGTTTAGCTTCCGCAAAAATATACTCCGATCGTGGTGGAATTTGATTATCCTCATTCACGCGGATCTTGGGAAACATAACAAAAGTTTCAAATTTATCCCAAAATTTCGCACCCCGAGGTCGGATCACTGCAGGGCCCGGTTTCGGGGTGTGACAGGTTTGGTATCAGAGCTGGTTAGTTTCTAGGAAATAAAACACTCTAGAGACATTAAGACGTGTGGTGAGGATTCGTTAGATTGTGTCGATTTGTTTTCTCGTGTCTTTGTTTCTTTGGATTTGAGTCGGCTTTTCTTTCAGTTCGGGAGACTTTGCTTGTCTTTTCTTTTAGTTCGTGTTGTTAGGAGATTTGGATGGCCAAATTTCCTCCTTAGTGGTGGAGAATTTAAAGTCTCCGTACTCTTGTTCGGTGTCTTTTGTCTGTGCTTGTGTCGGAGACTGAGAACCCTCTGGACTTAGTATGTTGTTTTCGGAGAACATCAGCAGACTTTCAGCCTTCAGCGTCTTCATTGTGGTTAATGAGAGAAGACATGTGCATTTTCCCGTCAAAGTAGGACTTGAGTAGTATTCGAAGACCCCCTTTCAGCTAATCAAGGATCGTCATGCAGCGTACCAAGGTAAGTAAATGTGGAATTTTGGGGGAACTCAGACCATCTTTCCAAGATGAAGGACTGCAGGAGACACATTAGTTGGCGATTTTTATGAAGGGAGAAGTGATTCTTAGTTAGTAAGGTTGGAAGCTAGTGCCAGAAACTCAGGGATTTCCCGGATTCGACGAGCCTTGTCATGGATTTGGCTGAGAATTTTCAGGACTTGTAGCTTAGCCAGTGTAATTTTCAGAGATAATATCAAGTGAATGGATCGTTGTGGTCAAGATAATTTTTGGCAGCAGAGGAAACGTTGTGGGCTTTACCGACTTATAGGATATTGGATTTGGACAACGTGCAGATGCAAGGGTATACCTCAGTCATGGTGATGTCCCTTTTCTTAGTGAGAATGATTTTCGCGATGTTTTCATCTTTTATTTGGTTTTTCCTTAATGTCTATGATCTATCCTTGCAGAGTTTAAACAATGGATTTATGTTTCTTCTTTAAGGCTTATCTTTGAAATAAATTATGTCATTATACTCTTTTCATGAGTCACATGATTTTGTTTTCATAAGGTCTTGTGTTTCGAATTTTTGTTTAATCTTTTTAAGACATTATTTTACAATGACCTTAGAATTTCGCTCTTGTTTTAATTTTCTTAAATGTTGACATCTACGTTTCAAAACCTTGACGATTTTAGAATTTTGTATATGTTTGGTTGGAAATGGATTTCAATAAAATTTAATGTATGGTCATATTACATGAATTTGATTTATTTTTGAAATCCTAATTCGAGATTGTTGAGTATTTCAATGATTTGTTGGGCTATGAAAGCATGAATTTCAAAACGAATAATGTTGTTTCATGTTCAAACTTTGATAAACTTTCTTTATTAAGTTTTATTTGATAATTTGGAAGTTCAGCTTCTACTACGTTTTAAAATGATGAGATTTAGCTAAGTAATTATTTTAGTCCCTATGTTTAAGATTTTAAGATTTGTTTTGCATTGATTGGAGTGAGTGGTATTGGCTTATGATTGGAGCTTGGAAGTGTAAGAATTGAAGGGTTGATAGATGTCAAGACGTGTATTGGTTCAGTTGGAAACAAAGTTGGATCTATGAGAGAGTAGACATCATTCAAGACTTGAATTGAAAGTCTCCGTCCTTCAGGGATTAATGCCAGCTAGGCAGATCTATTTTTGTTGATAACACAGTATCAGGTAAGGGATCAAGAGCAGCAAGTAAATAGAATCAGATGTGGGCAAGAATTCAGAGTACATCACAGAAAGATTAGAATTTGGAGTTGTGATTTCGGAATGAAGAAGGATTGACGGTATTCTTAGAAGCCAGAGTCTGAATGGTACAGTATAAGTAGGAATACGGAATTCCAGAATTTTTCGGGATGAGGTTTTTTTCAGTGAAAACATGTCTACGATCACACCTTCATGCAAGCATCGGAAGCACCGTGTACAGCTTTGAAGGATTTAAGGCACATGATTCCAAAGTATTAGAAAGAGGCAGAACTTACAGTTCTTTGGACCGACAGTCGCTGACGAGATAAGCAAAGGAAATGATCCAGTGCAGGAACTACAGATGACACCAGGGATGACTAGAAGGATTATTGAACTCTAGTTTGGTCAGAGGAGTATGTCTTGAACAGATATGTGAAACAGTGTGAAGCCTTCAACCGAATCAGAATGTTGTTGACCGTGCATCTCAACGTCAGGTTTGATAAGAGGATCTCTCAGTTACCAAGGTCTAGCATAGGGTGTCAGTGTTTTCGTTTGTCTTTTGGGTTTTTGATTTTGATTTGGTTTAAGCCATTTGGAGGACCAAATGGGTTCTAAGGGGGGGAGGATGTAAGATCCCGACCCCAGTTCTTTTGTTTAGTATTGTTTTAATCGTGGTTTGGCTTTTTAAGCAAGATTTGAGTTGGTTTGACTTTATTTTTGAATTTGACTAGATTTTTCCATAGCCTTGGAGATTTGAGGACCGTTGACTTTAGTTTGACCCGGCTGTGTAATATGTGTTTTTATGAGAAATTACTTTTGATTTCTAGAAATTCCGAATTTGGTGTGTTTTGACTCATCTCATTAAGTTTAACAACTTTCATGTTTTGATCATTTTGATTCGATGATCAGAAAATACGTTTTTCGAGAAAAAGGGCAAAAATGGCTTTTCACACCAAATCTGAACTCAAATTTCGAAATTTCAAAACTATGTCAAATTTATACTTTTTAGAAACTAGATTTCTCAAGGATCATTTTATCCTTCTTCATCGATCTCGTCCGGGGCCCCCAAGATGATGTTTTAGCCATTGCAAGTTTTCGACCTGGTGGGCCCACTTTCCTACTCAACTTTATCAACCCATCTCCCTCACGTTTTCAAATCTGTAACCCATTTTCAGTTTCAGAACTCAGAAACCAGAGAGAAAACCTTCCTCTCCTTTCATCTTTCTCCTCCTTGCATGTTAGCCATTTGAGCTTGGATTGAAAATCTGAGAGCACCATCTTCTTCCTCTCCTTCTTAGCTCTCCATTGCACCCATTTATTTGAGGATTTCAGCTGGACTACTACCTCTTCTTCTTCCTTGCTTCTTGTTTGGATAGCTTCAGGTAAGAACTCCTCTTCATCTCTTCAATGGAGTCTTTTCAGCTCCTAAATAATCCGTTTTTCAAACATGCAAACCCATTTTCGAATTGGGTCTTTGTTTTCAAGATTTTGGTTGGATTTTGAGGTGTCTTTCTTGGGGCTTTTTGTAGAGCTCGGTTCAGCTGTAGGAAGAGATCCTTGAGGAGGTTTTTGGTTTGACATTGGGCTAAGGCAAGTGAATGAATGAGTTATGACTATGCATGTGTTTGAAATCTATTTATGTTTATATAGTTTTGATTTGAAAAATGTGTTCCATTTGAATGATCTAATTAGTTGTTTAAAGCTTGATTTTTAGAAGATTGTAGTGTATGATTTATGCTCAGTTTTGGATATGATTTTGCTCAGAATAGTATGGAAAATTCTGGTTTATTAATGTTTTAAGAGTGCTGGAAATCCTTTACTAAATTTGTGTTTTCATCTTAGTTAATGTTAAAATTCCTGCAACAATTCTGTACAATGGAATGGCCAATTTTGGATTCTATATTTTTCCTATGAGCAATGCTTAATCTCTATATTTAGCCTATTTATGGGAATGAGACTTTTTATTTGGTGTTCAATGAAACTTTGCATTTGAAATGAAGATTGGAAACTCAGAAAACAGGAAAAAGGTGAAAGGAATGCAAACTGGGCGTGCCTTGGAGCCCCTCACAGCAGGCAACGAGCCCACTTGCTGGAAGGACCCGCTGGTCTCTGCCCCTTTATATGTTTGAGGGCCTGTTTACTACTTTTCTCAATTAATGGGCCTGGCTACTGCTCCACTTCGTTTCAGCTGGGCCTGGGGGCGGGCTGTTTTACTTGGTTGTTTGGGCTTAAATGGTTACCCCTTCTCAGTTCTATGGGCCCGGCCACTGTCCATTCACTTGTTTAGGCCTGTTTTGATATTATTTATTAAACTCTTGGGCCTGTTTTGATAATTTTTATTGAATATTGGGCTGTTTTAAGACTTGTTTCTTGGGCCATTCAAGGATAGTTTTTGGGCTGTTTTAAAACTTGTTTTGTGGGCCATTCAAGGTTTAGTTTTGGGCTGTTTTAAACTTGTTTTGTGGGCCATTCAAGGTTTAGTTTTGGGCTGTTTTAAAACTTGTTTTGTGGGCCTGGTTCAGGTTAGTTTTGGGGCTGTGTTTATGGTCTGTTTTGTGGGCTTGGTTAAGGTTAGTTTTTGGACTGTTTTTAAGGATTGTTTGGGCCATGTTTGAAGGGCTGTTTTGGGTTAAATGAGTAGATTGTTTTGGACTCGGTTTAAGGCCAGCTATGGGCCTGTTTTAAAGAGTTTTGGGATTACTTGTGATGCTTGGAAAATTGTGAAATGGGAATGGGAATGAGGTGAGAATGAGCATATGTGAAATTACCCGGGAACCCTTCAAGTCTCAATAGGCACTTTATCATTTAAATATTATGGATTTTCATTGGCATCAAACGCACTCTTTATTAATCAATGTTTAAAGGGTAAATGTGTATTGGGATGGTTCTTTGGTAAGTCATTAAGTCATTCTCCACTATCCATTCCATTTCAAGTCAGAAAAATGTATTTGTATTTGTATGTGTACTCTTTGGTAAACTAATTTGAATAGCATCGATGATTTGCTATAAAATCATGTGGCTTTCCACGTTCGAAAGGATTGACCGTATGATTTTATACAAATTACTTTGATGTGTATTCGAACGGTTCACCATCGAAATTCGTATGTTTTCTCCGATTTGATTTGAAAAGAGATTGGAGTATGTTCGTCACATTCGGGATTTCCTCGATGAGACTATTGTTTTGATAAGGCTAGTATTTGAAAATAAAAACCTCGAGGCAAGACGGGGCCAGAGCTTTGTAGTGCGAGCCCATGAGCCAAAGAGGCTATGATTTCGAAAATAAAACCTCGAGGCAAGACGGGGCCAGAGCTATGTGGTGTGAGCCCCTGAGCCAAAGGGATTAGTATTATGGTTTGATTTGTATCAGTTCGAGTTTTGAAACTAAAGGCACCACTAGGCTTAGGTCACCTTGTCGGGCTGATCACCCGGCTTGGGATCTTTAATCTGTCCGCCAGCTGCAGCTTGGATTCTGTCTGTACCGACCATGGCAACGGTTTTATCTGCCGGTCCCATTTGTATGGCTACGGTTCTGATTTTTGATCTGCCGGTCCCATTTGTATGGCTACGGTTCTGATCCTATTTCTAGTACCACGTTCAGTGGCTACGTTTCTGTCTGCTCTTATTACTTCGGTAATAGGAGGATTTAGCTATTTGTGGTCGCCAAGGTTTTATCTGCATATTACTTTATTTTATGATTCTTGTGGGTTATACTCTTTATGCGTTGATTTGGTTAACGTTTACGATATCGATCATTTATCATATTGTCGCTATTACTCAGGATTTGAAATGTATTTCCGACCATTAAATGTTTTATTAGACTGTTCCTTTATTTGTTTTGATACTTATGTTCGGTCCTTTGAGCGTTTTAGCATGCTTTATTGTCATTATTGTTTAGACTATTTATTCAGGTTTTACGATGATTTCATCAGGTTTTACGAAGGTTCTTTTGTTTCATATTACTTGTTTATTTACTTGCCAGACCGTCGTGTCTGACCCTGTTTGTTTGGTGCCAGTTTCTTCTTTTCTGTTTTTAGGTGTTTGATCAGAGGAGGCGGTGGGACCGCCGGTCTGACGTGAGAGGCTGCCCACTGATATCATCCAGATGTCAAGTTTGGCACCGAAGTTCGTATCTAACACTTGGGGTAGTATGACACTAGTTGGATATTTGTATGGCTTTGTTAGCCTTTTTCTTTTGGGTTTGTAATTAAGACATTTGTTAATTGTAATTTGAATATGTGGGAAATAATAGATTTGTTACTACCAGCTCAGTGTTCTATGATCTACAATTTATGCCAGTCTGTTTATTTGATGGCTTTATGATATTGGTTGCGTGCGACACGGAACCCGATGGCCACGGATTCCGAGTCGTAACACCATGTTTAGCTTCCGCAAAAATATACTCCGATCGTGGTGGAATTTGATTATCCTCATTCACGCGGATCTTGGGAAACATAACAAAAGTTTCAAATTTATCCCAAAATTTCGCACCCCGAGGTCGGATCACTGCAGGGCCCGGTTTCGGGGTGTGACAGGTTTGGTATCAGAGCTGGTTAGTTTCTAGGAAATAAAACACTCTAGAGACATTAAGACGTGTGGTGAGGATTCGTTAGATTGTGTCGATTTGTTTTCTCGTGTCTTTGTTTCTTTGGATTTGAGTCGGCTTTTCTTTCAGTTCGGGAGACTTTGCTTGTCTTTTCTTTTAGTTCGTGTTGTTAGGAGATTTGGATGGCCAAATTTCCTCCTTAGTGGTGGAGAATTTAAAGTCTCCGTACTCTTGTTCGGTGTCTTTTGTCTGTGCTTGTGTTGGAGACTGAGAACCCTCTGGACTTAGTATGTTGTTTTCGGAGAACATCAGCAGACTTTCAGCCTTCAGCGTCTTCATTGTGGTTAATGAGAGAAGACATGTGCATTTTCCCGTCAAAGTAGGACTTGAGTAGTATTCGAAGACCCCCTTTCAGCTAATCAAGGATCGTCATGCAGCGTACCAAGGTAAGTAAATGTGGAATTTTGGGGGAACTCAGACCATCTTTCCAAGATGAAGGACTGCAGGAGACACATTAGTTGGCGATTTTTATGAAGGGAGAAGTGATTCTTAGTTAGTAAGGTTGGAAGCTAGTGCCAGAAACTCAGGGATTTCCCGGATTCGACGAGCCTTGTCATGGATTTGGCTGAGAATTTTCAGGACTTGTAGCTTAGCCAGTGTAATTTTCAGAGATAATATCAAGTGAATGGATCGTTGTGGTCAAGATAATTTTTGGCAGCAGAGGAAACGTTGTGGGCTTTACCGACTTATAGGATATTGGATTTGGACAACGTGCAGATGCAAGGGTATACCTCAGTCATGGTGATGTCCCTTTTCTTAGTGAGAATGATTTTCGCGATGTTTTCATCTTTTATTTGGTTTTTCCTTAATGTCTATGATCTATCCTTGCAGAGTTTAAACAATGGATTTATGTTTCTTCTTTAAGGCTTATCTTTGAAATAAATTATGTCATTATACTCTTTTCATGAGTCACATGATTTTGTTTTCATAAGGTCTTGTGTTTCGAATTTTTGTTTAATCTTTTTAAGACATTATTTTACAATGACCTTAGAATTTCGCTCTTGTTTTAATTTTCTTAAATGTTGACATCTACGTTTCAAAACCTTGACGATTTTAGAATTTTGTATATGTTTGGTTGGAAATGGATTTCAATAAAATTTAATGTATGGTCATATTACATGAATTTGATTTATTTTTGAAATCCTAATTCGAGATTGTTGAGTATTTCAATGATTTGTTGGGCTATGAAAGCATGAATTTCAAAACGAATAATGTTGTTTCATGTTCAAACTTTGATAAACTTTCTTTATTAAGTTTTATTTGATAATTTGGAAGTTCAGCTTCTACTACGTTTTAAAATGATGAGATTTAGCTAAGTAATTATTTTAGTCCCTATGTTTAAGATTTTAAGATTTGTTTTGCATTGATTGGAGTGAGTGGTATTGGCTTATGATTGGAGCTTGGAAGTGTAAGAATTGAAGGGTTGATAGATGTCAAGACGTGTATTGGTTCAGTTGGAAACAAAGTTGGATCTATGAGAGAGTAGACATCATTCAAGACTTGAATTGAAAGTCTCCGTCCTTCAGGGATTAATGCCAGCTAGGCAGATCTATTTTTGTTGATAACACAGTATCAGGTAAGGGATCAAGAGCAGCAAGTAAATAGAATCAGATGTGGGCAAGAATTCAGAGTACATCACAGAAAGATTAGACTTTGGAGTTGTGATTTCGGAATGAAGAAGGATTGACGGTATTCTTAGAAGCCAGAGTCTGAATGGTACAGTATAAGTAGGAATACGGAATTCCAGAATTTTTCGGGATGAGGTTTTTTTCAGTGAAAACATGTCTACTGATCACACCTTCATGCAAGCATCGGAAGCACCGTGTACAGCTTTGAAGGATTTAAGGCACATGATTCCAAAGTATTAGAAAGAGGCAGAACTTACAGTTCTTTGGACCTGACAGTCGCTGACGAGATAAGCAAAGGAAATGATCCAGTGCAGGAACTACAGATGACACCAGGGATGACTAGAAGGATTATTGAACTCTAGTTTGGTCAGAGGAGTATGTCTTGAACAGATATGTGAAACAGTGTGAAGCCTTCAACCGAATCAGAATGTTGTTGACCGTGCATCTCAACGTCAGGTTTGATAAGAGGATCTCTCAGTTACCAAGGTCTAGCATAGGGTGTCAGTGTTTTCGTTTGTCTTTTGGGTTTTTGATTTTGATTTGGTTTAAGCCATTTGGAGGACCAAATGGGTTCTAAGGGGGGGAGGATGTAAGATCCCGACCCCAGTTCTTTTGTTTAGTATTGTTTTAATCGTGGTTTGGCTTTTAAGCAAGATTTGAGTTGGTTTGACTTTATTTTTGAATTTGACTAGATTTTTCCATAGCCTTGGAGATTTGAGGACCGTTGACTTTAGTTTGACCCGGCTGTGTAATATGTGTTTTTATGAGAAATTACTTTTGATTTCTAGAAATTCCGAATTTGGTGTGTTTTGACTCATCTCATTAAGTTTAACAACTTTCATGTTTTGATCATTTTGATTCGATGATCAGAAAATACGTTTTTCGAGAGAAAGGGTAAAAATGGCTTTTCACACCAAATCTGAACTCAAATTTCGAAATTTCAAAACTATGTCAAATTTATACTTTTTAGAAACTAGATTTCTCAAGGATCATTTTATCCTTCTTCATCGATCTCGTCCGGGGCCCCCAAGATGATGTTTTAGCCATTGCAAGTTTTCGACCTGGTGGGCCCACTTTCCACTCAACTTTATCAACCCATCTCCCTCACGTTTTCAAATCTGTAACCCATTTTCAGTTTCAGAACTCAGAAACCAGAGAGAAAACCTTCCTCTCCTTTCATCTTTCTCCTCCTTGCATGTTAGCCATTTGAGCTTGGATTGAAAATCTGAGAGCACCATCTTCTTCCTCTCCTTCTTAGCTCTCCATTGCACCCATTTATTTGAGGATTTCAGCTGGACTACTACCTCTTCTTCTTCCTTGCTTCTTGTTTGGATAGCTTCAGGTAAGAACTCCTCTTCATCTCTTCAATGGAGTCTTTTCAGCTCCTAAATAATCCGTTTTTCAAACATGCAAACCCATTTTCGAATTGGGTCTTTGTTTTCAAGATTTTGGTTGGATTTTGAGGTGTCTTTCTTGGGGCTTTTTGTAGAGCTCGGTTCAGCTGTAGGAAGAGATCCTTGAGGAGGTTTTTGGTTTGACATTGGGCTAAGGCAAGTGAATGAATGAGTTATGACTATGCATGTGTTTGAAATCTATTTATGTTTATATAGTTTTGATTTGAAAAATGTGTTCCATTTGAATGATCTAATTAGTTGTTTAAAGCTTGATTTTTAGAAGATTGTAGTGTATGATTTATGCTCAGTTTTGGATATGATTTTGCTCAGAATAGTATGGAAAATTCTGGTTTATTAATGTTTTAAGAGTGCTGGAAATCCTTTACTAAATTTGTGTTTTCATCTTAGTTAATGTTAAAATTCCTGCAACAATTCTGTACAATGGAATGGCCAATTTTGGATTCTATATTTTTCCTATGAGCAATGCTTAATCTCTATATTTAGCCTATTTATGGGAATGAGACTTTTTATTTGGTGTTCAATGAAACTTTGCATTTGAAATGAAGATTGGAAACTCAGAAAACAGGAAAAAGGTGAAAGGAATGCAAACTGGGCGTGCCTTGGAGCCCCTCACAGCAGGCAACGAGCCCACTTGCTGGAAGGACCCGCTGGTCTCTGCCCCTTTATATGTTTGAGGGCCTGTTTACTACTTTTCTCAATTAATGGGCCTGGCTACTGCTCCACTTCGTTTCAGCTGGGCCTGGGGGCGGGCTGTTTTACTTGGTTGTTTGGGCTTAAATGGTTACCCCTTCTCAGTTCTATGGGCCCGGCCACTGTCCATTCACTTGTTTAGGCCTGTTTTGATATTATTTATTAAACTCTTGGGCCTGTTTTGATAATTTTTATTGAATATTGGGCTGTTTTAAGACTTGTTTCTTGGGCCATTCAAGGATAGTTTTTGGGCTGTTTTAAAACTTGTTTTGTGGGCCATTCAAGGTTTAGTTTTGGGCTGTTTTAAACTTGTTTTGTGGGCCATTCAAGGTTTAGTTTTGGGCTGTTTTAAAACTTGTTTTGTGGGCCTGGTTCAGGTTAGTTTTGGGGCTGTGTTTAAGGTCTGTTTTGTGGGCTTGGTTAAGGTTAGTTTTTGGACTGTTTTTAAGGATTGTTTGGGCCATGTTTAAAGGGCTGTTTTGGGTTAAATGAGTAGATTGTTTTGGACTCGGTTTAAGGCCAGCTATGGGCCTGTTTTAAAGAGTTTTGGGATTACTTGTGATGCTTGGAAAATTGTGAAATGGGAATGGGAATGAGGTGAGAATGAGCATATGTGAAATTACCCGGGAACCCTTCAAGTCTCAATAGGCACTTTATCATTTAAATATTATGGATTTTCATTGGCATCAAACGCACTCTTTATTAATCAATGTTTAAAGGGTAAATGTGTATTGGGATGGTTCTTTGGTAAGTCATTAAGTCATTCTCCACTATCCATTCCATTTCAAGTCAGAAAAATGTATTTGTATTTGTATGTGTACTCTTTGGTAAACTAATTTGAATAGCATCGATGATTTGCTATAAAATCATGTGGCTTTCCACGTTCGAAAGGATTGACCGTATGATTTTATACAAATTACTTTGATGTGTATTCGAACGGTTCACCATCGAAATTCGTATGTTTTCTCCGATTTGATTTGAAAAGAGATTGAAGTATGTTCGTCACATTCGGGATTTCCTCGATGAGACTATTGTTTTGATAAGGCTAGTATTTGAAAATAAAAACCTCGAGGCAAGACGGGGCCAGAGCTTTGTAGTGCGAGCCCATGAGCCAAAGAGGCTATGATTTCGAAAATAAAACCTCGAGGCAAGACGGGGCCAGAGCTATGTGGTGTGAGCCCCTGAGCCAAA
Source organism: Litsea cubeba (assembly GCA_012931725.1). Taxonomy (NCBI): domain Eukaryota; kingdom Viridiplantae; phylum Streptophyta; class Magnoliopsida; order Laurales; family Lauraceae; genus Litsea; species Litsea cubeba. Next base: position 153,317,046 of record CM022945.1, on the reverse strand, counting down.
GGGATTAGTATTATGGTTTGATTTGTATCAGTTCGAGTTTTGAAACTAAAGGCACCACTAGGCTTAGGTCACCTTGTCGGGCTGATCACCCGGCTTGGGATCTTTAATCTGTCCGCCAGCTGCAGCTTGGATTCTGTCTGTACCGACCATGGCAACGGTTTTATCTGCCGGTCCCATTTGTATGGCTACGGTTCTGATTTTTGATCTGCCGGTCCCATTTGTATGGCTACGGTTCTGATCCTATTTCTAGTACCACGTTCAGTGGCTACGTTTCTGTCTGCTCTTATTACTTCGGTAATAGGAGGATTTAGCTATTTGTGGTCGCCAAGGTTTTATCTGCATATTACTTTATTTTATGATTCTTGTGGGTTATACTCTTTATGCGTTGATTTGGTTAACGTTTACGATATCGATCATTTATCATATTGTCGCTATTACTCAGGATTTGAAATGTATTTCCGACCATTAAATGTTTTATTAGACTGTTCCTTTATTTGTTTTGATACTTATGTTCGGTCCTTCGAGCGTTTTAGCATGCTTTATTGTCATTATTGTTTAGACTATTTATTCGGTTTTACGATGATTTCATCAGGTTTTACGAAGGTTCTTTTGTTTCATATTACTTGTTTATTTACTTGCCAGACCGTCGTGTCTGACCCTGTTTGTTTGGTGCCAGTTTCTTCTTTTCTGTTTTTAGGTGTTTGATCAGAGGAGGCGGTGGGACCGCCGGTCTGACGTGAGAGGCTGCCCACTGATATCATCCAGATGTCAAGTTTGGCACCGAAGTTCGTATCTAACACTTGGGGTAGTATGACACTAGTTGGATATTTGTATGGCTTTGTTAGCCTTTTTCTTTTGGGTTTGTAATTAAGACATTTGTTAATTGTAATTTGAATATGTGGGAAATAATAGATTTGTTACTACCAGCTCAGTGTTCTATGATCTACAATTTATGCCAGTCTGTTTATTTGATGGCTTTATGATATTGGTTGCGTGTGACACGGAACCCGATGGCCACGGATTCCGAGTCGTAACACCATGTTTAGCTTCCGCAAAAATATACTCCGATCGTGGTGGAATTTGATTATCCTCATTCACGCGGATCTTGGGAAACATAACAAAAGTTTCAAATTTATCCCAAAATTTCGCACCCCGAGGTCGGATCACTGCAGGGCCCGGTTTCGGGGTGTGACACCCTACATGCAGAAGGATGCGCAGGTATACGCCAGGAAATGCGAGAAATGTCAGAAGTTCTCCCACTCTCTTCATCAGCAGGCACAAGACCTGAGTCCCCTCTCTAGTCCATGGCCCTTCGCTCAATGGGGGCTGGACATTGTGGGGCCTCTCCACCGAGCTCCAGGGAACAAGAGATGGTTGATGGTTGCTACGGATTACTTCACCAAGTGGATAGAAGTTGAGCCGCTGTCCTCCATCATTGATAGGGACTCCAGGAACTTCGTATGGAAGAACATCATAACGAGGTTCGGCAACCCCAGGACCCTGATCTCGGACAACGGAACTCAATTCGACTCCAGATCCTTCAAGGACTTCTGCCAAGAGCACGGCATCAGAAACCAATACTCCACTCCGGCGTATCCCCAGAGCAATGGCCAGGCCGAAATTTCTAACAAGATAATCATGGACGGCCTGAAGAAGCGGTTAGACAAGGCAAAAGGAAGATGGGTAGAGGAGCTTCCCAGCGTGCTGTGGGCATACAGAACGACTCCAAGGCGTTCCACCTCGGCGACACCATTCTCTCTGGCCTACGGGATGGAGGCGGTCATTCCCTTAGAAATTGGCCTCCCCACCCTGAGGACAGAGTTGGTCGACCAGGGCCGAAACAAGACAAACTTGGCAATGGAGCTGGACCTAGCGGACGAGCGTCGGGAAGCAACAGCCCTACGACTGACTAACTATCAGCATCGGCTAGCCAGGGGCTACAATGAAAAAGTCAGAGAAAGAAGTTTCTCCGTAGGCGAGCTAGTCCTGAAGAAGACCCTGCCATCTGACAAAGACCCAAATGAAGGAAAGCTCGCCCCGAACTGGCATGGCCCATTCAGGGTGGTCTCACTGGCAGGACGATCCTCTTACAAGCTCGAAGACTCAGAAGGCAAGCCGTTGCCGAGACCATGGAATGCATCCTACTTGAAGAAATTCTATTTCTAAAGATGTAACATGAGTCTCAGAATCAATGAAAGCAACTTTTACCCTGTCATCAATCTGTGTCATCTCTCCTTATCTAAGTTCGGCAGCTCTGGGTCCTTGACCTTGGAAGAGACTTCGGATTCATACATCCAGTCACTTCCTAAAGTTTGGGTCCTTGACCCTGGAAAAGGCTTCGAGTTCATACACTCAGTCGTTTCCTAAAGTTTGGGTCCTTGACCCTGGAAAAGGCTTCAAGTTCATACACTCAGTCGTTTCCTAAAGTTTGGGTCCTTGACCCTGGAAAAGGCTTCGGGTTCATACACTCAGTCGTTTCCTAAAGTTTGGGTCCATGACCCTGGAAGAGGCTTCGGATTTATACGTCCAGTCGCTTCCTAAACTCCGGGTTCATACACCCCTCGAGATCGTTCCCGAACTCAGGCTCGCACAGCCGAAATCATCGAGACTCGGGGTTCATCTCGGCAAAAGACAGTTCGTCTCGGCCAATGTCAGTTTTCAAAAAGAAAAAGAGCAGTGCAAGCACTGAAGTGCAAAAAAAACAGCACAAAAATACAAGTATCGTAAAACAGTACAAGAAAAGCAAAAGAGAATACAGAAATATTGTACACAGATTGTATGATCACAAAAACAGTTCTTTTTATTCATTGTAATTACTTCATTACAAGGGTTACAGAAAAGGAAACAAAATACAGCAAGGAGGCTCGCAGTCTTCTGAAAACAGAAAAAGAAATGAAGACTGGGAGGCTCTGATCTTCACTGACTCTTCAGTCCGGTCTCCAGCGCCCTGAGCTCTTCAACGCCCTCTAGACTGCAAGCTTGAAGACTCCGATCCTCGCTGGTCCACTGTTTGGAGGCTTTGGGGGACTCTGAATCTCACTGAGCTCTACAATACGCTTTGGTTGGTCAGACCAAAGTTTGTAAACAAGAGCCCCCTCAGCTCGAGAACCTCTCGATCCTGCCCGCCGCTCGGAGGTCTTGACATCCCACAAGGGGGTTCCACGCAGGATCCTATGGGATGAAAACAAGACTGCCAAACGCACGAGGCGTCGCCAACCCACGACTGCAAAGATTCCCATGCAGCCGCACCGAGGAGGGTTGATCGTGGACCCGCGTTCAGAGAGCGCGTAGTCCACGAGGATCGTCTTCAGAGAGCGCGCAGACTACGACAAACTTTCCCCCTCGGAGGAAGCCGTCTTCTGGCGCAAGAGTTCCCCCCGGGTCAAATGTTCCTAACGACCTACCAAACATGGTTGCCAGGTTGGTTAACAGAGAGAGACAGGCTCCTATGTCTATATGAATTATGCTATCCTAGTTCTTTTTTCTCTCCCATGGCGAGCCTACCACTCCTATTTATAGGAAGAAGAAGGGCCGGTCTTCGAAGGAAATTATGAGGCGAGGTCTCCCACGCCTCACGTGAACTGCACGTCTTCCTATGTGCTGACCAGCGGTTCCGATGACACCACGTGGAGCCATCCGCTCGTTTTCCTCATTGGTCATATCACCACACTTACTGCTATTTATGGTCTCCAGAATACGGAGAATCGGCGCAGATAGCTATGAAGATCGCTCGGTACTCTCTCTGACTCAAGACTCACACGTCACGTCACATAAAAGGTATTCAGCCGAACTCAAAAGAAAGGGAAAGAGAGAAAATGCACAAGTAAAAGAACTCTGTTCTTCATTAAAGGCAAAGGATGTTACAGGGCTGAAAGTTACATGCAAAAGATAGAAAAGAAAAATTACAAGGAGCAAAAGCAAGAGCAAGGTATAACTACTGCGGCTTCGGCGACTCCACCAGGATGATCACCGACTCTGATGAACCAGCGGTCTCGGCTACGACCGCGGCCTTGTCTGGTGCATCACCAGCAGCAGGGGCAGAAAAAGCTTCGCCTTGAAGAGCGACCGGGGCATCGCTGGCAGGCGGAGCAGTTGGAGCAACATCCGACGCAGGGTCAGCTGCAGGGGCTTCGACTGGGGCACTCTCGCCCAAAGGAGCAGAGCTCGGCTCAGGGACTGGGTCCGAGTACTTTGGTAAGTTCCAATAGACAGGGTGGTCTTCGGGAACCCCCGCACGCCTCAGTGCGGCTAAGCACCCTTCCTCGAACAGAATGGAGGTGATCTCCTCCACCTGCTTCTCATACTCCTCAGTGGCCTGGTCCACCCCTTCTTGGAAAGAAGACTGAGCCTCAGACAACAGAGAAGTCTTCTCTTTCTTCAGCTCGGCGTTCCCTGTCTTCAGCTTCTCTATTTCAGCACGCCCGGCCAGCACTTCACCACGCAGCCTCGTCGCCTCAGCCGCCGATTCAGACCTCGATCTGGCCAACTCCGACTCCAATTCGGCGATCCTCTTAGTCTTCGTCCAGATGTCACCCTTTAGTTGGTGAGTCTTCGACGTGAGTTCAGTGATGCTGACCAAAGCTACTTCCAACTGTGCGGTTGCCTCGGCGCTACCCTTCTTCAGCTCTTCCAGCTCCTTCTTCTGCCTGTCCCTCTCGGACTCCAGCTGGGTGACCTTCGCGACGTTCCTGTCGCTCATTTCCATCACAGCCAGAAGCCTTTGCACGTTCTGCAAAAGGAAAAAGTAAGTCAAACAGAAGCAGCCGAGCTAAAACACTTGAAGAAAAGCGTTGAAGATACTTACCAAAAGATTAGCCTGAATCGCCGAAACCATCAGGCTATCGTTGTCATACCTCGCGTGCGTCTCCATGTCTCGCGGCAAGGCACAAGCTTTTGCGAGGGCTCCAATGACGTCGGTGTTCCCCATCAGCCGGTCCTCGACGTTTAGAGGCTTCCCAGGCTGCGTCTCCATCCTGGGTCTCCATGCCGCTGGGGCAGTTCGAGGTCCGGAGGCCGATCCGGACCCTTGCTCTACTGAGACGGTGAGCTCGCAGGCCGCCCCGCTAGTCACCTTGTTGGCCGGCGCACTCTTCTCAGGCGGAGCCTTACCCCCAGGAGCTCGCGCAGGTGTCTTACCCTTCGGAGGTTGATCAGCCCCCGAGTCCTTCTCGCCCGCCTTGGACTTCTTCCTGGGCGGGGACCCCTCCCTCGGGAGATCCGGCAAGCGTCGCCACGCTCCCTCGCTCGGTGTTGAGGCAGGAGCAGAAGTGGCAGCAGCACCCCCCGAGCCCGAAGCCGCGCGGGTGCTGGCAGACGATTGTGTCGCAGAAGAAGAGGATCTTTGCCTGAACTTGGCTGCCAGATCCTTGGTCCCAGGCACTCTTGAGCCTCCCTCCATTCCTTCCTCCTGGTCAGATGAGTAGGCGTCTACTATCTCCCTCAGGTTTGGCGACCCCGAGCAGGAATAAGGGGATGCCTCAGCGCCAGACGCAGCTCGGCTCACAGCAGGGTCGATCAAAGGGACCCCGGCAGGCACCGCCAAGGTGACAGGAGGATGATCAGGCTGCAGCTCGTCCTCCGGAGCTGCTCTAATTCTCCTGTAGTGTCCGCGGTACCTCGGCGTGTACCCCAGCAGCTTCCAGGCCGATCTGGTCTCGTGCCCCTTGTACCTCTCGACCTTCTTGTGGTCATCGACGTTCTTCCTCCAACCTTCGCTCACAGCCCGGCGTCGCCTAGCGTGCAGTTCTGCGCACAAACAACAAAGAGTATCAGCTCGGCAACATAAAGGTTGAGCAAAATAAACAGAGAAAAGAAGCAGTATTTACTTGGGACGGCCCCGAGGTGGCGAGGGACCATCAGTCTCCTGTCCTCGCCGGTGCCGAATTCCCAGTCCCCTGACACACAAAAGAGGTCCTCCTCGGCGTTCTTACTGGAATCCTCCAGGGCCAGGACGAAGCCTATTCGGCGCTGCTTCACCCCGAGATAGTAATTGTCTCCCCCAGCCTTGCAGATGTCATAAACGTCCTCGATGTCATGGACACCCAGGTTGATCCCCAAGATCTCGTTCAGTTTTGCCGTGCCCATGATGACCTTGAAGCCATTGGGCATCAGCTGGCACGGGGTAATCGACCACGCGCTAAGGCAGGCCCTAAGCAAGGGGTGCAGAGCAAATCTGACCCGCCCTCGATCACGGAGATCGGAGGGAACGGCATCCAGCCGCAGGACCAGCCGCGCGTGGGCTGGTCGATGGGATCTGCCGGCCTAAGGCGAACTCCCTCCGGAATGTTGTAGGTAGCCCTAAACCTAGCTATGCCCTCGTCTGTATCTAACCGAAACCTAGGGGTGCCCATGTCTAAAAGAAGAAGATAGCGGAAAGAAACCCTAAAGGTGGAGAAACCCTAAAAAACCAGACAAGGGCACGAAGTTACTTACAGAAGCGGGAGGGCGAATCAAGAACAGGTCTGGGCGCATCCTACAGTCGTCCTCGCAAGAGAGATCTCGAGAAGCTAGACGAAGAGCAGAGCAAAAATCGAAGGCAAGGGCAAAGGAAATCAGAAAAAAGAAAGAAAGGAAACGACCCTATTTATAGAAAGGGAACCCTCTTTGGGCGCCACTTCCGAATTTGAAGAGACGGATTTCGCAATCCGCGCCTGTTCCATCAATGAGACAGCGCAATCAGTGAAGAGGCTACACGTGTAGCCGTCGGTTCGCTTCCCAGGACGGACAGGACGAAGCATTTAGGGCCTCAGAAAAGTGGAAGCGACATCAGGCAATGATCGCTGCATCTCCAGACAGGTTCACTAGCTTCTGACCACTAAAGGCTAGGACGCTTAAGAGGTCAAAAGCTAGGGGCAATTGTGTGGGGAGATTTCCAAAGCTCCAGGATTACGCTAATCACAGCCATCAGATGAGACTAAGCCTTCTCACGTGACATCCGCGTGCCGCCACGTGGCCTCAGACTCACCTCGGCTACCAGGACAGAGGTCTCAGCCGAAGTCAGACAGGTCCGGGCCGCTAGCGCCGAGCTCGGCTACCCAGGTGCCTATCTCGGCTGAAAGCTCAACCTCGGCCGAAGGAGCCAGGACGGAAGCCGAAGCAAGATAAGAACCTCCACTCGCGCCCGACGCCCGCCACTCCATCAGACACGTGGAAGAATAGGGGCGCGAACCAGTGAGACAGATGCGACATCCAGCCGTCCACAATCTTCGCCAGATCACTCACAGGGCGGCATCCAGCGGCTGAAGCCAAATCAGGGCAAGGCCCGAGGGTGGATCCGATGGTACCTCTACCGTCAAAGACGTCCAACAGGATCTGGTCCAACATGACGCGCATTTAATGCGATGTGGGCTGATCCGACTAGCATTAAATGCAAAGTGGGATGGAATGGACCGCATTTATTACTTTGTGGGCTGATGATGACTTCCCTATCAAGTCATGGGGCCCACACCAAAATATCATCCAAAGATATCGTCCAAATCGTCTATAAATAGAGCCTCATTTCACATGCAAGGTACGCATAATCCATACTTGAGAGTCGTTACTCTGCCTCTCTTCTTCCTCTCCATCCTTTGTTCCAGTTCACTTACTGACTTAGGCATCGGAGAGCCTTGCGCCGCCCAGGCCAGGGTCCTCTGACCGTTTGCTCTTCCCTTTCAGGCTTTCAGGCAGCTGGTCGTCTTCTTCATTTGGATAAATCCTATAAGGCACCCCGATTATTGTGGGTCATACTTTTTCTGCACCTACAATAGTGATGGTGATTGGGATGGAATCTTAAGCTTGGCCACTGCGACTTATTGTTTTTATATCTACTTTGGCCATAGCCCAGTGTCATGGTGTTCCCAAAAGCAGCCAAATGTTGTGGGCTCTTCTACTAAATTCGAATATCGATGTCTTGCTCAAACGGCAGCTGAACTCTCTTGGTTATGCATGTTATTCAGAGAACTGTGCATTTATCTTCTAATTATGCCTTTGATTTGGTGTGATAATATGAGTGTTATTTCTCTTGCTTCAACCCAGTATTTCATGCCAGGGTGAAACATAATGAAATAGATCAGCACTATTCAGAGAGCGAGTTCATCAAAAAGATCTTGATATTCCATCGTTTCCATCAAAGATGGAGTGGCAGATATTTTCACTCCATCTATTAATTAACTCTTCTTTCTCTCTAAGTTCATCTTTAGAAGAGACTAATTCTTTGTTTAGTCTTTTAGATTCTTGTTGTAATCTTTTATTCTTTTTAACAAGCTCTAAGGAAAATGTACATAATTCATCATAGGCTTGTTGAATGTCATCTTCATTTTCATTAATTTCTTCTTCTTTTAATTTAAGTTTGGATTCAAGTTGAGATACTTTAAATTCAATGTTTGAATCTCCAATAGATGGAAGAAGAAGGGATCTAGAAGAATCTACAAAGTCTAGCACAGTGGAATCCATTTTTATGATTTTCATAGGAATGCACAACTAGGGTTTTGACTCTAGGTTTTTACACCTAATCAAGAGTTCTAAACACTTGATCCTAAATATAGAGCAACCTTGCTTTGATACCAATTGAAAGTCCAAGGGATCCTAACCCTAGGGGGGGGGGGTGAATAGGGTGATCTACACTAAATGAGTAATTATGACAAATTTTAATTTCTTTAAATCAATTAGTCACATGTGATGATTAACATACAAAATGCGGAAGCTTAAATAAAACAATCACCACAAATTAATCACCACTACACAAAGATTTATAGTGGTTCGGCCTCAATGCCTACATCCACTACCGACTTGTGACTCAACACCCCACCGGATTTCCACTATTTATGCTTTTCCAAAAGGCTAAGCAATAACCTCAACAATATGCTTTCCAAGGATAAGCAATAACCTTACAATGTTGTTTTTCTAGGCTAAACAACAACCTATACACAATGCTTTTATATGGCTAAGCAATAACCTTACAAGCAAATGATTTCTCTCAAAGAAAGTGTCTTGACAAAACACTCTAAGAGATTACAATTTAAGCTTAAATAAATTACCTCTAAATAGGCGGATATGAAAGTGAAAAACAAACTCACACAACACACTAAGAAATGCAAATATGAATGCTCATGAGGTGTGTGTGTGTAGAACTTCAATCAAGATAAAATTAAGTCCAATGAATTTTATGCTTAAAGCATTTCAAAGTTTAAAGCACATAAAGGATATGATTGAAGTCAAATGCAAATCACTTGAACAATTACAAACTTGTGAATGATATGAAAATCTAAAGATCACAAGTTGTATGAAAATGATTAAGACTAAACAAGTGATGCATGTGCAATGTTGTTTTCAAAAACTAATTTAACTAAGGTTTAAATGTATGAAAACAACAAATAGATTTCGAACAAGCATATTGATCATGCCATCAAATAACTCAAACGTTTTGGCATTGCATGATTAATGTAACTTTAAAAGCAAAACTTGGTTTGAAATCAAAGTGAAGAATCCAACACAAATAAATCAAAGATTAAATGATGTAATGGATTCTACACATCATAGTTTATATGCTAAAATCATTTACCAAAGATTAACCAAAGCATAAAACATATGATTAATAAAAGGCAAAGCTTACTTGGTGGTTTAACTTCATTAATCCAAGCTTTAGCTTTTCCTAATGACTCATTAGCCTTCCTTAGCTCTTCCCCTTTCTTTGGCCTCAAAACTCCTCAAAAAGGGCTTAAAATTCATCAACTTTGGCCAAAGGAATGAGCTTGCTTTTATAGAAAAAAGCTGCCAACGGATACCTGTCGGTCGACCGACAGGTAGGTGTCGGTCGACTGACACCTCAACGGTCACTAAGCGACGGTCATGTTTTCAAAAGTTTTCTGACCGTTATACATCTGTCGGTTGACCCTCATTTGTCGGTTGACCGACAAGGAACCGACAGATGAACCGACAGCACAAAAATGTTGAAAATATTGTTGTCTGCTTTTGGAACCGACGAGCTCTCGGTCTTACAATTCATGTACTGTCGGTTGACCGATAAGAGCCGACGAGCTGACCGACAGAGAAGGTCTGAAATTTGTAGCTCTCTGGAAATAGAACCGACAGAGCCTCTCGGTTGGCCTCGGTTCCACTGTCGGTTGACCGACAGCTTGATGTCGGTTGACTGACAGCCTTAGACAAAAATCCCAACTTTACATATTTTAAAGTATTTTCTATAGGGGATTCTTGGGCCATTTAACCTAGCATGGAAACATGATTTAAACCAATCCAAGTGCTTTAAAATCATGAAACATAAAATGCCATAAAAGATTTGAAACTTTAAAACATTGGCTAGCTTGATTTGTAAAAATTCTTTTCAAAAACGAATGCATCCAAGATTTAAATCCAAAACATGCATGAAATATTATTTTTACAAGTCTTAAAAACAATGCATGTGTAAATCAAGATTTCAAGATTTTCTAAATCAATGCATGTGTGAAAATTCAAATGATGATTAAAATGATAATGCATCCATCAAATTGCAATACACAAAATCCCTAACAATCTCCCCCTTTGCAATTTGATGGCAAACCTTTTATATGTTGGCAAACTTTGCTCAACACTAAATTTTTCACACAGTCTTCAGTTCCTCCTTGGCTGGACAATCCTTGAAATCTTCTTGGATGCTTCTTCACTTTAGCTTGGGCTCTTGCTTCATTCTTCTTGATGCTTGGAGCTTGATCAATCTTTAAGCTTTCTCATCATCTTCCTTTCTTTAAACCAAGCATCTTCTTTAGCTTCCAAGCTCTTTCTTCTATCATCTTCTCCCCCTATGACCATGCATTTTCTCCCTTTGGGTAGCTTTATCACTCTTTCTCCCCATTTGCCATTAAACTTGAGAACTTTCTCCCCCTCAATATTATTCTCCTCCTTTGCCATTAAGTTGCAAAGGTATCAAATGAAGAGGGGTACCTACACACATGAAACAAGGAAAATACCTTTAGTAGCACCTGTTAACAAAAGTAATCGAAAATAAATTATATAACAGGGCATCATGCATGGGTAGATATGCTATAAGGGTACAGAGCCAATATAAGGGTGAATTTGATCAACTCTAATGCTTCCTTAGAAGGTTTACTGCCCCTCAATCCATACTCTTCTTTTGTCAAACTTTTGACAAGGATTTAACTAATAGGTGCAAGAAGAAGATGGTTTAACCAATTGAGGGTTAACTTCAAGAGAAGAATTAGATACCAATTGATAGTGATAATTGACTATTAAAGTACAAATTGATCAAATTACCAATATAAAGATGCCAATTGACGGATAAGCTATAGGATAATTAAAGAGCAAGGTCAAAAGGAGATACTAAACATGGCATAAATTATTATAACTATGAAAATCATTATGCTATGAAAGTTTTGAATTCATTTCACACAATCATTGGATATAACTATCATGCACAAGATGAATGAAATGAAGTTTAATCATGAAGCCAAACCTCACCAATAACCAACCAAAATTATGAAACTATAAACATGGTGGTCGTGTAATTTACCTATAAGAGCATGAGAGGTGGCAAACATGGAGATTATAATGCTAATGGAAAGTGTCATGGAACAAAGACATATTACTATCAAGTTCAATCCAATGTACACAAGGTCTATCACAAACTCAAGATATGATACCAATTGGATATAGATACTAATTGAAAATGATACCAATTGAATATGAAACATGATTAAGAGTAAGTATGTGACAAACACAAAATCCCAACAAGCATCATAAAATGATTATTCATCACTTTTAATGATATGACTAATGAGCATAGTGATGAACAAGAGAAATTGCATAAAATGATATAACTTTGTAAAGCATGTAATTTTCAAAGTGTCAAGATCATATGAATTCAACATCTAAGACATCCTTCGAACAATAGTTATAACTAAGAAATACGAGGAATGGATTTCAAAGAGGTTCATATGATCAAGCACACTACTATGAAGTTGAAACATGTATAAAGAATGATATCAATAAGAAAAATACACATGAATCAACATCATAACCATCTATAAAAAAAATGACTAGTAAGTATAAGGGATGGATTTGAGAGTTCTAGTATGGTTTCTACAAATGTAACTAATAATGCAACCATACAAGAAACCAATAGACATTTGCATATAAAAAGAATGAAACTAAAAGATGCAAATTGCCTATAACAAAATTCATTTCCATTTAAGTTAAAATAACTAAATGCATGAGGAAATGAAAACAAGGAACATGCTTTGAAGAATATAACTAATGATGTTTTAAAGCATTTCCAAACAAATAATCTTCAAATCATACACAAAAACCAACATTGAGCATGGAGAATATGAATTTGAAGATAACACTTTTTCAACTTGTATTTTAAAAGATATAACTTATTTGAAACACATACAAGTTGGTTTTTCAAAATAATAGTTTTCCATATGAAGGTATAACTTAGAAATCTATGGAAAACCCAAATTGTTTCAAATCATTTGTTTTTCAAAACAAATCTTACTAAGACATCGAAACAAATGATTCTACAACATCAATTGATTATGAAAGATCTAGCTAATAAAGCTTTGAAACTATAATCAATTGAACATGTATAGAAATGCAAGAGATATAACTAAATGAACAAGAAGCAAATCTAACATGTTAAAAATATAATCAAATGATTTTGAAAACCATGATATGTAACTAGATAAGTACATGAAGACAAAATCAATTGATTACTAATAAACATTGCATTTTAATAAATGTAACTAAAAAGGAACAAAATGCAAATGCAACATGACCAACAAAATGATTTACCTATTAAGGAAAGGTTGGTCAAGAAGGTGCAAGACCTTAAGGTTTGTCTAAGTATATAACTTTAGGAATCCACCTAAGGTCTTGAGATGGTTGGAGTTTGAGGTCTAACTTAAATGTCTCACCAACTATCGGAGATTTGACTTGATAAATTTTCAATTTAGACTTATCACCATGATGTTTAGATTTAACTAAATTTAGCTTAGGTTGGTGATTAGTCTTTTGAGGTTGGTGACTTTTCTTCTTAGGGGATTGAGCCATTTTTCTTTTCTTCTTATTTTCTCCCTTTATTTGACTTTTGAATTTTAGATTTAACTTTGCAACTTTCTTCAAAAGTATTTTCATGTTTTGATTTAAGGGAGATAGATTGAGAAGCTTTTTATTTATAGATTCTTTTAAAGTTGGTTTAACTTGTTTAGTCTTCTTGGAGTCTTCCTTGATTTTTAGTGTCTTATCCATCATAGAGTTTGATTTTACTTTCTTTGGTTCAAAGATGGGTTTAGACACATTGCTTCTCCTTTGTTTGCACTCAAACCTAAAATGTCCTTCAATGCCACAATAATTACATTTAGACATGGGCAAGGAAGTGTGAGTGCTAGAGAATGAGGACTCACCTTTCACAAATGTGTTGGTGAATTTAGGGTCATGTGAAATATTCCTATCAAAACCAAGACCCGTCCTATCTCTTTTAGATTTACCCAATTTCAATAACTTTTCAAATCTTTCTTCACTTTGGGTAAATTTGCACTCATACTTTTGTTTGTAGGTTTCAAGTTGAGTGACTTGGTTTTTAAGGGTTGAATTTTCATTTTTAACTTTTGTTAGTTCAAGTTCAATTCCCTTAAAATTATTTAGCTCGTCATGGGCAAGTTTTAATTCAAGTTTAATTTCATTAAACACATTGGATCCAAGTTCTAGAGTATTTATCTTATTTTGAGCATTAGATAAATTTTCTTTAGTGATAGTCAACTTAGATTCAAGATTGTTAATGTTTTCATCTTGCCTTTGTAATTGATCTCTTAGATTCAAATTTTCCTTTTTAAGATTATCACAACCTAACATTAATTCAAGTAATTCATCTTGAGCATTTTGTAGGTTATGCAAAGAGATCATAAACTTAGAGTCTACACAATTTATTAATTCTTCTTTCTCTCTAAGTTCATCTTTAGAAGAGACTAATTCTTTGTTTAGTCTTTTAGATTCTTGTTGTAATCTTTTATTCTTTTTAACAAGCTCTAAGGAAAATGTACATAATTCATCATAGGCTTGTTGAATGTCATCTTCATTTTCATTAATTTCTTCTTCTTTTAATTTAAGTTTGGATTCAAGTTGAGATACTTTAAATTCAATGTTTGAATCTCCAACAGATGGAAGAAGAAGGGATCTAGAAGAATCTACAAAGTCTAGCACAGTGGAATCCATTTTTATGATTTTCATAGGAATGCACAACTAGGGTTTTGACTCTAGGTTTTTACACCTAATCAAGAGTTCCAAACACTTGATCCTAAATATAGAGCAACCTTGCTTTGATACCAATTGAAAGTCCAAGGGATCCTAACCCTAGAGTGGGGTGAATAGGGTGATCTACACTTAATGAGTAATTATGACAAATTTTAATTTCTTTAAATCAATTAGTCATATGTGATGATTAACATACAAAATGCGGAAGCTTAAATAAAACAATCACCACAAATTAATCACCACTACACAAAGATTTATAGTGGTTCGGCCTCAATGCCTACATCCACTACCGGCTTGTGACTCAACACCCCACCGGATTTCCACTATTTATGCTTTTCCAAAAGGCTAAGCAATAACCTCAACAATATGCTTTCCAAGGATAAGCAATAACCTTACAATGTTGTTTTTCTAGGCTAAACAACAACCTATACACAATGCTTTTATATGGCTAAGCAATAACCTTACAAGCAAATGATTTCTCTCAAAGAAAGTGTCTTGACAAAATAATCTAAGATATTACAATTTAAGCTTAAATAAATTGCCTCTAAATAGGCGGATATGAAAGTGAAAAACAAACTCACACAACACACTAAGAAATGCTAATATGAATGCTCATGAGGTGTGTGTGTGTGTAGAACTTCAATCAAGATAAAATTAAGTCCAATGAATTTTATGCTTAAAGCATTTCAAAGTTTAAAGCACATAAAGGATATGATTGAAGTCAAATGCAAATCACTTGAACAATTACAAACTTGTGAATGATATGAAAATCTAAAGATCACAAGTTGTATGAAAATGATTAAGACTAATCAAGTGATGCATGTGCAATGTTGTTTTCAAAAACTAATTTAACTAAGGTTTAAATGTATGAAAACAACAAATAGATTTCGAACAAGCATATTGATCATGCTATCAAATAACTCAAATGTTTTGGCATTGCATGATAATGTAACTTTAAAAGCAAAACTTGGTTTGAAATCAAAGTGAAGAATCCAACACAAATAAATCAAAGATTAAATGATGTAATGGATTCTACACATCATAGTTTATATGCTAAAATCATTTACCAAAGATTAACCAAAGCATAAAACATATCATTAATAAAAGGCAAAGCTTACTTGGTGGTTTAACTTCATTAATCCAAGCTTTAGCTTTTTCTAATGACTCATTAGCCTTCCTTAGCTCTTCCCCTTTCTTTGACCTCAAAACTCCTCAAGAAAGGCTTAAAATTCATCAACTTTGGCCGAAGGAATGAGCTTGCTTTTATAGAAAAAAGCTGCCAACGGATACCTGTCGGTCGGCCGACACCTCAACGGTCACTAAGCAACGGTCATGTTTTCAAAAGTTTTCTGACCGTTATACATCTGTCGATTGACCCTCATTTGTCGGTTGACCGACAAGGAACCGATAGATGAACCGACAGCACAAAAATGTTGAAAATATTGCTGTCTGTTTTTGGAACCGACGAGCTCTGGGTCTTACAATTCATGTACTGTCAGTTGACCGATAAGAGCCAACGAGCTGACTGACAGAGAAGGTCTGAAATTTGTAGCTCTCTGGAAATAAAACCGACAGAGCCTCTCGGTTGGCCTCGGTTCCACTGTCGGTTGACCGACAGCTTGACGTCGGCTGACCGACAGCCTTAGACAAAAATCCCAACTTTACATATTTTAAAGTATTTTCTATAGGGGATTTTTGGGCCATTTAACCAAGCATGGAAACATGATTTAAACCAATCCAAGTGCTTTAAAATCATGAAACATAAAATGCCATAAAAGATTTGAAACTTTAAAACATTGGCTAGCTTGATTTGTAAAAATTCTTTTAAAAAACAAATGCATCCAAGATTTAAATCCAAAACATGCATGAAACATTATTTTTACAAGTCTTAAAAACAATGCATGTATAAATCAAGATTTCAAGATTTTCTAAATCAATGCATGTGTGAAAATTCAAATGATGATTAAAATGATAATGCATCCATCAAATTGTAATACATAAAATCCCTAACATTTTTCATATAGCAATAAGCAACCAACAAAATAAAAATTTATTTGCATCCTCAATAGTCAATAGCGAAAGCAAACATACCCATCCTACTTGAAATCCCCTTGCATCTTCAGCCACCAGCAAAACAAAAATGTCTTTGCATCCTCAATAGCCAAAGCAAAGAACATCAACCTACTTGAAATCTCTTTGCATCATGAATGGTCAAAGCAAAATAGCAGCATCACCATCTACAAGATAAGGTGAAAAACAAAATCACAACTAAAAAAGTATTATTGAAATGATTTTCTTCTTGTATTTTGAGAAACAAAATCCTCAATTATGCTTTCAAATTCAAGATTTTCTAACATCTCCTTTTCAATGGATAAGATTGCTAGCCCATTTAGCCTTTCTTGTAACATGGTAGACCTCAAGTAAGATTTCAATAATTTTAATTTAGAAAAGCTTCTTTCTGCAGATGCTACAGTCACAGGTACAGTCAATAGTATTCTATAGGTAATCAAAATATTTGGAAAACAGTCCATATCATTTACAAACTCTACAATTTCAAGTGTTGTGTTTACTTCTGCTGGTAAAAGAAATTGCAGCACCTGTAACTCTGAAAACAAATCACTTGCATCAACATCAGAAGACTCACCATTTCTTAAAGTAGTTTCAAGCTTCACACAATAATTTTTCAATTCATCATCACCCAATGAAGTTAACTTCTTTGAATTAAACAAGAACCCAAAAATACCTTCATATGTTTGCATTTGTTCAAATCTACTTCTTAATGAAGAAAGAGCCATATCCACTACACATATGAAATAATTGACTCTAAATGATTCTTCAACTGATTGTATTGTCTCTTCTTTAGTATTCTCATCAAATTGTTTCTTTCTATGACTTTGACGTTTTTTAGGAAATTCGGGTTCAATCCCCATATCACAAGCAATGGTTTTAGCTTCAATCATAGCAGATGCAAATCCATTTTTCCTATAATTCTTAAAAAAAGAAATGAGCCCCTCCAAATTTTTTAAAGCAACATCAATGCATATATCTTTAGATTGTAAGTTTTTGCTGACTAAGTTAATTTTCAACAAAATATCATGCCAAATAACCATGCCTAATAAAAACTCAAAATTTTCCAGTTCATGTGTTGCTAAACTTTATGCTTCACTTTTTACTTTAGCATCTTCACTAGCTTCTGCTACTTTAAATAAGGCTTCTTTTATTTGGGCAGATTGGTATCTTATTGCTTTAACACTCTCTACACGACTTTCCCACCGTGTAGTTGATAATGTTTTAAGAGTTAAACCATCTATATGATCCTGTAAAATCTTCCAACGCTTTGTAGAATTAGCAAAAATACAATAAATGCGTTGAACCACCCCAAAAAAGGATTTCGCTTTCACACAACAGTTTGCCATATCACATAGTGTTAAATTAAGAGAATGACAACCACATGGCATGAACAAAGCTCTGGGATTTATTTCAAGTAATCTTTTTTGTACACCTTGATTTTTCCCTTTCATATTAGAGCCATTATCATAACCCTGTCCTCTCACATCATCAATTTTAAGACCAAGGGACTCTATGACAGATTGCAATTCAGTAAAAAGTCCTAATCTTGATGTATTTTTCACAATTAAAAACTCTAAAAAGTACTCTTTAATTTTAACTGGACTCCTTGACACATCCACAAACCGTATTATCAAAGTCATTTGTTCCTTGTGACTTGAATCAGGAGTGCAATCAAGTATCACTAAAAAATATTTTGCTTGTTTGATTTTCTCAATGATTGCACTTCTGACTTTTGATGCCAGCAAAGATATCAGCTCATTTTGAATCTTATGGCTAAGATAGTGATAATGAATCTCGTCGTTTTGAATTCGTCGAAAATGTTTACGCATTACTAGATCAAATTCTGCAACCATTTTCAATATACCCAAAAAATTTCCATTATTTTCTTCATAAATTCTCTCTTTTGTTCCACGGAATGCAATATTATTTTTAGCAAGACATTTGACAACAGAAATTATTCTTACCAAAACACGTTTCCAGTATTCCTTCTCTCTCCTAATTTGTTCCTGTATGCCTTTATCAATTGTTTCATTTTTTTTTCAATCTGTTATGTAATTCAATCCAAGAACTCATGTTAGTTATGTGTTCAGTGCTATTTTCATGTTGTTTAAGCCTCTCACTAAGATGTTTCCAATCTCTAAGTCCTTCATTTGCTAATTGGCTTCTACTACACATTGTCTTAAACAACTTACAGCGGAAACAAAATACCTGATCCAATTCCTTTGAGTATACTAGCCATTTTCTATCCTGAGTCTCTCCATTTGGTAACTTTCTCATGTAATACGTTGAGGAAAAATGTCTAAAGTTTTCATCCCTAGGAAATTTGATATTATTATCTCTTGCAGGACCTTTTTCCACAAGTAAAGTACTCATTTTTTCATCAAGATTATCCCAAATTCTAGGATCACAAAAGTTTGAAGGAAAAGTTGGTTCTACACCCTCAGGTTCAATGTTTTCATTATTACAAAGATGATCAATATCTTCATTCTCAACATTTTCATCTTCTTCACCTAAGTCACCTACATGTTCATTAAAATCATTCTCAGTTCCTACTAATTCTTCCACATGATTTTGTTGTTTAGATTCATTGACTAAATCATTATCAATTCCTACAAATTCTTCAACATTATTTTGAGTGTAAGAATTAATGACTAAATCTTCAGTTAAGTTATCAAGTGAACTATTTGTTTTATTAAGAAAAAAATTTATCTAGAGCTCCAGTTTGAGATTTAGTTAATTCTTCTCTGTCTCTTTTTCTTTTTCTTTTTTGACTTCTAGATGGTTGTTTCTTAGGTGTCGCGACCCCGGACCGAAAGGGGAGGATCCGAGTCCGGGAGTCGGGACAGTGGATGGGGTGATGCCGCGCCACGTGCATCTCTTTGGCTAAACCGCACACGGAATTAAAAGAATATTTATCCGTGCACGTGATTTCCCACAGGGTTCCGCGGTGAGGATTGTCTTTACACATCATCTCACATATAACCATATCAACATATTCTCAAGATTGCGGAAGCGTGTAGCAAACCATACTAATGCCATTCAAATCCATATACAAGACTGATTTATGGTTAACATGACAAGATATCAGGATGAGCAATGATCAAGCATATTTTCCCCAAAAGTAAAGTTAAGTATATTTACAAAATATCAGTTGATTAATGCCCCCAAAATAACGGTCAACAAAGACCGTACAACCAAATGAAACCTAAATTAAAGATATTATAAATTCCCAAAGTGTATCGTTCTCAAGGCAAGGCCGAATGTCTACATGACATCATCGGCTTGCCACTCAATCACTCGTTGCGGTTCACCGACCGCCTCCTCTGGCTCCTCCTCAACGGCAATAAGCTCGGGACCTGAGTACCAAAATAAATGGATCAGACACGACGGTCTGGCAGGTGGGTGAAAAGATAATAACAATAAAACGATAATACTTTGCAAAAGTTTAGAAAACTTATGAGTAAATAATGAACTTCATAAAAGACGATATAGCATTTTAAAAGAGGCACATATGCAATAAATCATGTAAGGTAACAAGGATTCGGAAACTGTCAAGATGGCAACCACACAAAGCTAGATCCTCCCTTCACTAGCGTGAAGAGAGCACATACCCTACAGGATCATTGGCCTCAGTCACACGAGGTGAGGAGGAACAACGATAAACAGGATCATTGGCCTCAGTCACACGAGGTGAGGAGGAACAACGATAAAATACTATAATATATATACTATACAGGATCACGGTAGCGAGCCGGGTAAACTATGCAAATTCCAGACTGCAGCTGACTATCAGGAGGGGAAGGAACCCCAAGTCGGCGGATCAAACCAACTAGGTCGTCCAAGCTCAGTGGTGCCGACTCATAGGTCAAATACGATAAATCAAATCGTGTACATATTAAAGAAACGGGGTGCCCATAGGCACGAATACACATTCGTATCTGGTCGGTCATATACAGGTTAGCAAAAGCTAAATACACTTTCAATACTCTCAAGACAGTCTAGTCATGTCATGTGGGTTTGAAATCCCAAAATAGGAGTTTGGTTGAAAATCAAATACAAATAGTTTTCCATACCTTTACAGGCTAACAAAGGGGTTTCTAGAATTGAATCAGTGCGAATAGGGTCCCGTATGTCGGTTATGATGACATTTTGGTACTCTTTAAGAGTTAGGGACATTCCGGGTCCTTATACACATTGGTCAATCTAGAAAATCTCATAGAGTCTCCATGATGAGTTTCCCCTTCCTCCGGACTTCGCGTAATGCCTTACAAATCCCTAAATAACAATGGGCTCCAAATAATACCTCCCCACTACAACCCTTTGTAATTTACCCAATTCATCCATGGGTTTAAATGCCTCCTTATAGGTTCAATGCCTTCAAATAAGAAGATAAGGGATAGAGCTGAATTGGACTTGAGTATGGGCTTGGAATGAATCTGGGAAATAGTCCCACAATCCTCTCATTTTACAGTTCGTCTCATTTCAGTCCGATCGATCGGGCTCCTTGGCCGATCGATCGGTCCTGAATTGCTTCCAGTTATTTACAGTCCGATCGATCGGACCTGATGGGCGATCGATCGGTCCTGGAAACCCTCACAGTTATTTACAGTCCGATTGATCGGACCTGATGGGCGATCGATCGGTCCTGCAAACCCTCTCAGTTATTTACAGTCCGATCGATCGGACCTGATGGGCGATCGATCGGTCCTGCAAACCCTCTCAGTTATTTACAGTCCGATCGATCGGACCTGATGGGCGATCGATCGGTCCTGTAACGAACCTCAACCCATTTGGTTGAATTCTTCCCTTGTCCAACTCCTATCCATTTCCTTTCTTTCCCCTTCTTCCATACATATCTTCAGAATAATTGAGCTATTCCTTGACCTCATTATCTCATCAAATCATCATTCAAAATCAATAAGACTAAACCATCAAACATGATAAATCATTAAACCATTAATGAAGACAAATCAAGATTTTGCATAAAACATGATAAAACACATGAGAATCATTTCATCCACTTGCCTTGGGTCCAATTGCAAATCAATTCGAGCTCTAATCACCTCTTAGGCCCCCAATCAAACACCTATACACAAAACCCCCAAATCCAAACCCTAGATCAACAAAATCCAAATAAAACAAAACGGAATCTTCCAATAATTGAAGTAGAGCTACCCTAGGGCTAAACAAACAAGATTATAAAACTTTTAGGAAAATCACTTACAAAGAAGTTCTTCAAAAAGCAAGGTGTTGTCCAAAGCCAGTTTTGGAGTGGGCGGTTTTCTTCAAAAATGGTGTCAAGACGAAGCCCTTGAGATGAGGAAGAAGATTTATAGCAACTAATTTTCCATTAGCACTAGCTTAGTGGGGGATTGAAGATGAAGAAGCAAGAAAAGGTAAGGGAAAACCCTTAGGGCTGGGATTTCTCTTCTCCTCTAGGGTTTTTGCCAGAAATGGGAAAAAGAAGAAGAAGCTTTCTATATATAGTAAGTGGGAGTGGGGCCCACAACTTAAAGAACTTCTCGGGCTCAAAACATGGTTTTCGAGGCTTCAAATGAATTCGACGAAGAAGACAAAGATGATCGGCAAAATTTCTAGTTTCCAAAAAGTATATATTTTGCACATTTTGGTGATATTGAAATCGGTGTCCAGATTTTGGGTAAAAAGACCATTTTGCCCTCGATTAGTGAAAAATCGGTTTAAGGTCTTCAAATGAAAACGATGTCAACACGAAAGTTGTAGGGATTAATAAGATAAGTCCAATGGGTTAAAAACACAATTTTTTTGGAAATCATCGGTAAACCCCCAATCTCACACAATTCGTAATAAGAACCCCCAAAGGGTCCCACAATTAAAAAGGCTCTCCAAATTCCCCAAAGCTATTATAATAGCTATTCTAATCCCCAACTAATTTAAAAACTACTAAACACACTTAAAAATAAAACACAACTTAATCAACTCTAAACGAGGTCTCTCGGGTCGGGGTCTTACATCCTCCACCCCTTAGGACATTTGGTCCTCCAAATGGAAATTAAAACTCACATCCGGTAGGAGATGTGGGTACTTCTTCTGAACTTGATCCCATAATTCCCAAGTTGCTTCTTCCGGTCCATGATTCTCCCAAAGTACCTTGACCCACTGAATAGTCCGAGTTCTCAATTCTTGTTCCTTGGTGTCAATGATCTGCTTAGGCTTCTCAACATAGGTCGCATCTTCTCGAATCTCCAACGGCTCATAACGGAGTATGTGTAGTCTGTCAGGAACGTACCTCTTCAACATAGACACATGGAAAACATTGTGTACGCCGGAGAGCTCAGGTGGTAAGGCTAACCTGTAAGCCACATCACCAATCCTACTCACAATGTCATACGGTCCAATGTATCTCCTAGATAATTTGCCCTTCTGTCCAAACCTCAAAGTTCCACGAGTGGGTGACACTTTCAAGAAAACCTTATCTCCTTCTTTGAACTGTAAATCCCTTCGGTGAGAGTCTGCATAACTCTTCTGTCTACTCTGAGCCACTTTCAGACGTTCTTGGATCAACTTGACCTTGTCACTTGTCTCACTAACAATGGTCGGTCCATGGAAACTGCGAGTACCAACTTCTTCCCAACACACAGGTGTTCTACACCTTCTGCCATACAAGGCCTCAAAAGGTGCCATACCGATACTCGAGTGGAAACTGTTGTTGTAAGCGAACTCACACAACGGTAAGGCTTCATCCCACTGAGTCTTGAAATCTAACACACAAGCTCGAAGCATATCCTCAAGTGTCTGAATTGTCCTTTCTGACTGGCCATCGGTCTGTGGGTGATAGGCCGTGCTGAACTGTAACTTCGTACCCATAGACTCATGCAATGTCTTCCAAAATCTCGAGACAAATCTGCTATCTCTATCGGATGTGATGGAAACTGGCTGTCCATGACGACTGACAATCTCTGTGACAAACAACTGTGCCAAAGGTAACATATGCATTTTCTTCCCAGTCTTCATCGGTAGGAAATGAGCTGACTTGGTGAGACGGTCCACTATGACCCAAATAGCATCATTGCCCTTACTAGTCTTTGGTAAACCCGATATGAAATCCATGGTAATATGCTCCCATTTCCATTCCGGAATCTCTAATGGTCGTAGTAATCCTGGAGGCTTCTGGTGTTCTGCCTTGATCAACTGACATGTCATACAACGAGAGACGAAAGCTGCTATCTCTCTCTTCATGTTATTCCACCAAAATCTGCCCTTCAAATTCTGGTACATCTTCGTACTGCCCGGATGTATGGAATACTTGGTATTGTGAGCCTCAGACATGATATCATTCCTCAAGTCCTCCAAGTTAGGTACACACAGACGGTCTCGGTAATACAAAACTCCATCTACAACACGAAAATCTGGACGATCTGCTACGTGCTCAGAAATCTTAGCCAACTCTGGGTCTTGTAACTGATTCTCTTTGATCTTCTGAATGAAAGAAGGCTCTGACACTGACATGTTTGCCAACATGACACCCTCTCTTAGTGGCTGAAAATCCACTCTCATCTCCTCTAACTGCTGTACCACATAAGTCCCCCGAAGACTTGCCATGCTCACTGACTTTCTGCTCAAGGCATCTGCAACTACATTCGCTTTCCCCGGGTGATACTTAATTGGAAAATCATAGTCTTTAATATATTCCATCCATCTTCTTTGCCTCATGTTCAACTCCTTCTGAGAAAACAAGTACTGTAGACTACGGTGATCGGAGTGAACCTCAAACTTCTCTCCATAGAGGTAGTGTCTCCACATCTTCAAAGCTAAAACAACTGCGGCCAACTCGAGATCATGTGTTGCATAGTTCTTCTCATGATCTTTCAACTGCCGTGACCCATATGCAACTACCTTCCCATCTTGCATTAGCACGCATCCCAGTCCAACATTAGAAGCATCGGTAAAAATGGTAAAACCGCCGCTCCCAGATGGCAAAGTAAGGACTGGAGCTATAGTCAATCTCTTCTTCAGCTCTTGGAAACTAGCTTCACACTTGTCTGTCCAAACATATGGTGCATTCTTCCTCGTCAACTTCGTCAGAGGTGACGCAATCGACGAAAATCCTTGTACAAACCTCCGATAATATCCTGCCAATCTAAGAAAACTCCAGATTTCTGATGCATTCTTCGGTCTATCCCAATTCATGACTGCCTCAATCTTGGACGGGTCCACTGATAATCCTTCCTTGGAGATGATATGACCCAAAAATGTGACTTGGTCCAACCAAAATTCACACTTACTAAGTTTTGCAAACAACTGATTCTCCCTCAAAAGCTGGAGTGCTATCCTCAAGTGTTCTTCATGCTCTCCTTTGGTCTTGGAATATACCAAAATATCATCAATAAACACCACTGTAAACTGATCCAAATACTCCGTAAATATTTTGTTCATCAATGCCATGAAAACTGCCGGTGCATTAGTCAAACCAAATGGCATCACTAGAAACTCATAATGTCCATATCTTGTCCGAAAGGCTGTTTTTGGTACATCTGAGTCTTTAACTCTCAACTGATGGTAGCCTGACCTCAAATCAATCTTCGAAAAATAAGCAGCTCCTTGCAACTGATCAAACAATTCATCTATCCTTGGCAATGGATATTTGTTTTTGATGGTCACTTGGTTCAATCTTCTATAGTCAATACACATTCTCATGGAACCATCCTTCTTCTTTACAAACAAAACTGGTGCTCCCCACGGTGACACACTAGGTCTCACAAAACCTTTGTTCAAAAGTTCTTGCAATTGCATCTTCAACTCTCCCAATTCTGCCGGGGCCATTCTGTAAGGTGCGATAGATATCGGAGCAGTCCCCGGTAACAACTCGATAGTGAAGTCTATCTCTCTAATGGGTGGCAATCCTGGTATCTCCTCCGGGAAAACATCTGGAAATTCACAAACAATTGGGATCTCCTCCACCCCTTGGGACCGTTTATCCTCCGTGATAAACACCAAATAACCCTCACAACCACTTTTTAGAAGCCTATCAGCCTTCAACGCTGAAATAAACCCTGCACCAGAACTACTCCTCTCTCCCTGAAACAACACCCCTGCTTGGGTCTCCTCTAACTTAAAAGTTAGGGTTTTATGGAAACAATCCATCGTAGCATGGTATCCTGCTAACCAATCCACACTACTAGAAAAAAGGGTTTTTATATCGGCTAAAAACCGATATAAAAGACCTATTATATCGGTTTTTGAGTGAATTTCAAACCGATATAAGTACCCCCGATATAAAAGATAAACGAAACCGATATAATAAGTGTAATATTTCATATCAGTTAAGCCTAAAGCGATGTAATATCATATGTATTTATATCATAAATTATTGTAAAACCGATATAACTTATAGCCAAACCGACATAATTAATATATGTTATATCGGTTTCATATGGTTTTTTATATCGGTTTCATAATAACCGATATAATTGATTAAGAATAACCGATATAAAAATATGTAATTGGTTTGTTATATCGGTTTCATATCGTTTATTATATCGGTTAAATTATAACCGATATAATTGATTAAGAATAACCGATATAAAAAATATGTAATTGGTTTGTTATATCGGTTTCATTAAAAACCGATATAATTTCACAATTTATTTATTTTTTTTAATATCAAAAGAACCTGCTGTACCACGATAAAAAAAACCTGCAATATACCTCAAAATACTAACATCTAAACAACAAAAACCTTTGTATATATATATAAATAAATTAATTTCTATGTACATATATACACATGCATAGTATAGTATAGGTAGTTCATTCACTTCCATGTACTGTACAACTTAACAAGCTAAGTTAAACTAAAGCAAGAAAGACAAAATCATGTATTGAGAACTACATGCATAATGCCTCCAAAAACCATGGGATGTACCTGGAAAGATTTTCTCAAAATTTCGGCATAGTCTCCCCTATACGTGTGACATGTAATTTTTTTTTTACAACCTGCTAGTACCTGTACATGACAAAAAAAACACTTCATATAAACAACCCAATGCCCCAACACACTACAAAGTCATTCACCACTACGTCATCAGTCATACACCATTTAACCATAGCACTTCAATGCCCCAACACACTAGAAAGATGCACCAAAAAAACTTATGTTCATTCATTTCTATATCCAACACCATGTCATTATTTCAAAAACAACATTCTCATTACAAGATACAAAACAATAAAAAGGGAAGTTGGTCCTGGTCTTTTTCAGAAACAAAGATAATTCTAAAGCAGTAATGAGTCTTGTAATCAATAATGGGCCATTATCCTTAAATGTATAGTGAACATGTAAAGGGCCATTATCCCGTGCGGGTCCCATCAAAGCACGATCTCAAAATGAAAAGAATCTTTAAATG
This sequence comes from Litsea cubeba, assembly GCA_012931725.1. Taxonomy (NCBI): domain Eukaryota; kingdom Viridiplantae; phylum Streptophyta; class Magnoliopsida; order Laurales; family Lauraceae; genus Litsea; species Litsea cubeba. The sequence goes on along the minus strand of CM022945.1, from coordinate 153,290,347 downwards.
TAGAACTTGTGCCACCAAATGGAAACAAACAGTAGTAACCATCCACACATCTTCAGATGTCCAAATTCCTGAAGCCAGACTATTAGGATCAAAATTTGTAGTATTTTCCCTGCCAATTTGTTCTCTCTAGATTGGAAGGGCATCTATACATACTATGCTCAGTTATGTAGTAAAAGTCCTCATTTATGGAAGAAGAATAAATCACAGAAGCATGAGTAAACTAAAAAAGACTACTAAGATCTGCCACATACCAGACTTGGTAATCTCAAGGCACCTTCTGCAAGAATCCATGGTCTTAAACATCAGAAACTATGGGAAGAACTGGGCAACGATGAATCCAGTAAAATATCTGGCATTAAGAACTGAGGGAAAAACAAAATAAAAATTGCTATAAGAATGTAAGTGAAGAACAAAGTAAAAACAAAAACCAAAAAGAACAAGTTGACAGTGTGGACAAAAGTAAAAACAACTAATGCAGCCGTAAAAATAATAGAAACTACTAGCAATTTTTTCAAGTTGTCTCACTATCCATGTGGACAAAAGTACTTCTTGCAAAATTTGACCCTCATTCGGCTTTCCCATCCAATTGATCATTGGGATGGCATAACCCAACTAGTTCAAGTGGAATCGAGCCTGGCCAATCCTAGATTAAAAAGTGTCTAAGCCTAAGGCCCCCTTGGCCTAATATCAATGCCCCTCTCCAATCCACCCACCTAAATTTAATACTGTTTGAAATTTTAGCTCCTTCAAAACTTGACCCTCATTGGGCTTCTTTGTCTGGTAGGTTAGTAAGGATCCAAGTTTATGGTTTGAGAATATTTTGGTATCTATATCAGGACTTCTTTAGAGCTTAAGAATTAGAGAGTGTTGTATAATATTAATGTAATTTGTAATCTTTAACCAATAGAAAAACAAAAGAAATAAAAGAATAATCAACGTGGTCATAGGCACACTACATAATCACATGAAATCTTGTTGTATTTCCCTTGTATGATTGCTTGCTTGGATTTGTATGCACAGTGGTTGTGTGTTGAACTGTTGACCACGAATTTTCCACAGCACCCCAACACTTACCACCTTCATATTCCATATTTTTTAAATTTCATTTTTTTTTTCATGTTTTATTTTGTTTTTTAGTAAAGGAAGGTCAAACTGATAAATCAGTTCGACATCCACGGATCAACTGATAAAAAGTGGTTTCGGCTTTTACTTATACAGTGTCCAAAACAGTGTTTTAGAACCATGTTTTACCATGCCGACATATATGTTCTCAATTAAATCTCCTTTGCGTTGAATTCCTTTATCAAGAAACTTACCCAAAACAATAAGAAAAGGACACAAAGTGAGAGGAATTACACACAATCAGATTTTGAAATCTAAACAGAGAAAAAAGAAGATATCTCTAACAAATGAAAGGAATTGAAAACCCAACAAACAAACAGGCCTCTAGTCGCCACAAACATTTAATGGATTGGTTTGTGCCCATATTGCGAATAATTTATAATAGAAACGAGAATTCAAGGATCACCTTTCTCCATGGCCCTGATGTGGATGAAGCTTGCATCGGAGCCCCTAACTGTCCACAACAACTAATAAAAATTAGAGAGAGAGAGAGAGAGAGAGAGAGAGAGAGAGAGAGAGAGAGAATGGAGATGTATAAGACTGACATGTGCAAATCAAGCTGTCAATGTAGAAAAAAATACACAAAAACATCCTAATTTATCAGGCAGGTACACCAAACAAAAAAACCAAAACAATACACAAAAACATCCAAACAAGCTACTCTTTTAAAAACCCACAGAAAGTAAACAACCAAAATCAAATATAAGGTACTTGAAAATAATTGTAACAATAAAATCTCACACTTTCTATTAAATAAAATATGGCTTCACCAGGTACAAAATGTCACTTGATGAACAAATAATAACTTGGTACAAAGAAAAAGAAAAATGTACTATGAAACAAGAAATAAGATTTAGTATCAAACACCCACTTCTTCATTTCTTCGTCTTTCAAGTCATCCAACGATCAGATCCTAAATCAAAGACATGTGATCATGTCGTCTTCTTTATATTGCAAGAAGTGAAAATAGCGCGTTAAGTTTTAAAACCACATTTAAAAAAAATTAGACCAAAACATTCTTACATAAACCTTCAACGTTCGACACCTACAACAAGAAACATTCAACACAAAAAAATTTCAATCTTCCTGTTACTTTTTCCTCCTCAACATGTCATTTCAACACTCACTATTACTGCTGACCCCAACAAAGAAAAGTATCGTTAAAACCAGAACCCACATGGAATTAATTTAGTTGTATTCAGAATTCAACCCATGAAATTTGGATGTCCAAGATATAAGTCAATCTCAAGTACAGTCCACAGACCTGAAAATAGAGTCCAAATCCAACCCTAACCAATCCTACCATAACCATGTGAATATATCCTATGTGAATATATCCTTAGCAAGGGTCTACTTACTACCATCTCAAACAAAAATACACTAGAATCCTGAACTTCAGTTAAGAGAAAGAAAAAAAAAAAGAACTTATAAGATAGGCTAAGAACTCAATTCAGCCAATTTAACTAAAGTCACTAAACTGAGATTTTAGTCAACTTGACAAGTCTATTTGAAACACATCTATTCATCAGGGTACAGTGACCCTTTCATACTTGGAACAAATACTGTTGGTGTAATAATGAAATGAATAAATCCTCACCCTCTGATGACGAATCTTTCAATTTAAATGAATTCACCATATCATAGATTGATCCAAGGATAGACTTTGAAACATATGAATTCTGCCTTTCCAAAAAATGTGAGAACTTCTCTGCTAACATTCTACTATATACCAAAATTCAAATGCCAATCAAGATAATGAAAGTGTACATTCCCAAGTTATCACAACAAACAGTCAAGCTGAGTCCATGAGCAAGTATGCAAATCAAGAACCCATTTAGGTGGCAGCACTAAAATCAGAAATCACATTATGTAGAACATACCCTGGACCAGGTTAGAGCGTCAGTGTCAAGAACATCAACTTCTCCAGATCCAATAGTAGATGAGACAAGAGTAGATATTACAAAGAACATTGTTGAAAAATATATAAATAGTAAATGGGTCTCATTGGAGAACAGTTAAGGAATGCAAGATGAAATGCCATATTCCAAATTCGAATTTACCTCATCTTTTTCACTTCTTAACCGGCCAGATAATTTTGCATATAGATGTTGCACTTTAGAGAATTTCCAAATTGCTCTCTTTGGATCTATTATTACATGGTCGCATATTAACTGCATGGAACATAAAACAAATAAGATTAACATAAAACAAATAAGATATAGCTTGTTAGGAAGCACTAAAACCACTCCATCCCTCTCTGTCAACCCAAGACAGTAATAACCGAGTACAATATCAAATGCTGCCACAGACCAAATTCAAAACTATTGTTGCTACCTATCTTGAAACTCTGCAACTTCATCATCTGATAATTTAGCTACAAATCCATTAAAACTCCTCTCATAGCTATAGACTATGGATTCTTTGGCGTGAGCGCTACTGTCATTGGAGAAATCTTAAGCTTTTTAGAAAAAGGAAAAGGAAGAGCGTATTCATTCAAATCAAAATCAAACTTATTGTTGTCACTGTTACTATTTTTGCTTGTGGTTATTATATTGCGATAGCGGTAGAAGCAACAGTAGTAGCATTAGAAGAAGAAGATGAATATGTAGTATTCCCTCACCTCATTTCAAATTGGCCACTCAAAATAACTCATGATCATACTTGCTGGCTAGAAAATACAAGAGACATTGCAAGTCATTCAAACAATGGTCAATTGTCAATTTGTCAGACCACTGATGGCCATGCCAAAAGCTCACTGAAAGGTGTACTTTGCAAGCAAGTAGAGATGTAGTACAATAAAACTATATAGGATAGATGAGCACCTGAACAGCCAATCGTCTGGGCTGAGTGCAAGGTATTACCCTGCCACCTTCAGCCCAACCTGCTTCCTTAAGGTACACCTGCTTTTAATCACATCCTGGAGAAATAGAGGAGGAGGAAACAACATTTCATTCATTTTCAGTCACAGACACAGACAGGAAAGAAAGAGAGCAGAGCAGAGCAGCAAGCATGGGTCTGTAAGATGTTGTGGGGGATAGAAAACCCTTTGTCGACAACAACAATTCTCAGTAACTACACGAGAAAGAAATCTCAAATAATGGAAATTAAATTTTTATTCTTCTTCTTCTACCCTTATTATAACAAATGCAAGGTAGAGAAATTCACAGCCATTTATCAGAACACATTGCCAAAAATAACGAACCCAAAACTATGAGAAAAAGAAGGAAAGGGGAAGCTCATAAATTTGGATTTGAAGAAACAAGACTAGGATTTAGTTTTTTTTTTTTTTTTTAGATCTGGCAAACAGTAACAAAGAAAGAGAAAACAGTTAAATTACTTTACCCTTGAGGGGTTTGAACCTGGTCTTGCACTGAGGGCAGACCTGGTTTCCTTCTCTACGCTTGTACTCATAGCAAGTCCTGCAAACTGGGAATGCACACTCATTACAGGCAACGATCAGCTCTCCATCCACGGTTAGCCCGACGTCATCCCCACAAATCCGGCAGATTTGGCCACTCAGCTGTTGCAATGGATTCGGCTGCAACCATAACCATAACAACCACAACAACCAAAAAAGGGATGATAATAAATCATAAATCCAATCTCCATGTATTCTCTCAACAGCAGAGCACAGAAAGAAAAGAAAAGGAAGAAGAAGAAGCAATACAGAAATGGAATTACTTACTTCTCCCCAACCATGGTATCATCCACGATGTGAATCTGATACGTCATTTCCAAGCTAAAAAACACCCACCCAATCCCTCAAACCACCGAAAAAATTGAATCTTGATGGGTTTTCTCCCCCTAGAATCTCCAAACCCAACAGAATACCTGAGCCCCAAGCAACCCTACAGAAAAAGAAAGAATCGCCTTTCCACGTTGCAGATTGGGGGAGCAACAAAAACCCTAAAAAAAACCCCTAAACAGAAGAAGAATCAGCCGATTTGGGGACAGAATCGATTGGAACTCTTCTTCCGAAACCCTAGCAATTGAAGAACAATTTAGACAGCTGGAATGCAATGCAGGTGACACTGAGAATGGGATAGAAACGGGAAAAACGATGACTTTTTGGTAGAAATCGTTCCCGTTTCGGTAGTGGAACGAAGACTGGTAGACGGGATTGGGAATAAACCGGAAAATGGAAGAAAGAGAGATGCAAGGGAGAGAGCGGGAGAGAGAGAACCGGTGGCGGCTCCGGCGCAGGCGGGCTCCGGCGGTGGCGTGGCGGGAGGGCAGAGCGCGGGATGGGAAAAAAATGGGAAGGAAAAACTGAAGAAAAAGAAGGTTTCGGGGGGGTTTGTGAAAAGGTCTTTAGCGACCGATATTGCGGCCGCCACAGGCGGTCGCTAATGAGTCTTTTGCAACCCCAACCTGCGGCCGCCCGCTTAAATTCTAGTAGTGATTACTAATAACCGATATTACTAATTTTTAAAACCGATATAAATCATTATATTTTTATAGTAGTGTATATAATATCGGTTTTACTAATAACCGATATTAATAAATTTTTAAAACCGATATAAATAAGTGTATTTTAGAAGTGTATATAATATCGGTTTAATAATAACCGATATAAAATATATCAATTAATATCGAATCTTTGTTAACTGATATGATATATAGCGATTATTATATCGGTTACAATGTAACCGATATAAAAAATTATTAACCGATATAAAAAATATTGACCGAAGATATTATATCGGTTTTATGAAAAACCGATATAAGGAAGTTTTTGTAACCGATATAAAAGGTCTTTTTTCTAGTAGTGCCATCCCTAGGATGACATCAAAATCCTGCATCTCTAATAAAATGAGATCTGCCGGTAATACTACTTCTCTTATCATGACTGGACAACTAGGGTAAAAAGTTCTACAAACAACTTCCTTACCTAAAGGGGTAGTCACAGTCAGAATGAAACTCAACTCTCTAGCATGCATATCAATCAACATAGCAAATTTTGGAGATAGGAATGAGTGAGTAGAGCCAGGGTCAAACAAAACCTTAGCATCAAAACCACAGACGAGAAGTGTACCTTCCACTACATTGCCTTCAGCCTCCGCATCAGCTCTATTGACAGCATAGAGTTGTGCCCTTTGTGGTGGCCTGTTCTGCCCTTGTTGTTGCCTGCCTTGTGGTGCATTCCTATTCTGATTCTGAGGACGCTGATTCTGATTTTGATTCTGCCCTTGCTGACGGGCCTGTTGTTGCTGTTGTTGCAGTGGCCTAAACTGTTGCTGAGGTGCCTGTTGTTGTAGTGGCCTTGCTTGATTCTGAACTACTAACGCATTCTGAGGTGGTGCCTGACGCTGTACTCCCTGTTGTTGTCTATTCTGTCTTGGGCATTCTCTCATCTGATGGTCCATCGAACCACATCTAAAACATGCCCCCGTGATAGAACGGCACTGGGCATTCCCATGATATTTTCCACAATGGATACAAGCTCCTTGATTCTGTGCATTCTGCTCTTGTCTTGGCCTCTTGTTCTGATTGTTCCTCTGTTGATTGTTCTGCTGCTGTTGGCCTTGACCCTTTCCCTGGTTCTTGATAATTTTGTTGTGGAAGTTCTCAAATTTGTATGCTCTCTTGACAGCTTCTTCAAAGGTAACGGGTGGTACAACCCCGGTAGCATCCCTCTCAATAATCGGGTGAAGTCCCTCAAGGAACTTGGTTATCTTCTTCTCCTCTGTGTCTACTAACTCCGGTGCATACCTTGACAATCTCTCAAATTTGGTGAGGTATTCGAGGACTGTCATGTTTCCTTGCACAAGTTGCTGAAATTCTACTGCCTTTTGCCTCTTGACATGTGTAGGTACATATTTCTCTCCAAACTGTCTCTTGAAGCTAGCCCAAGCTTCTGCATCAGCCATTGTCCTGTATTCTGCCTTGATGGTCTTCCACCAAATATCTGCTAAACCCACAAACATAGAGGCTGCAAGCTGTACACGTTCTACCCCCGTACATATGAAGATCTCAAATATGTTTTCGGTGTGCTCAAGCCAATCATCTGCTGCCATTGGGTCCTCAGTCCCCAAAAATTCTTTCAGTCCTCTCTTCCTGAACCGCTCATACAACACATTAGGATCGTTCCCTCTAATATTCACCGGACCAGGTGGTGCAACTGGGATTGGCTCCGGTCTCCTCTCCAATATCCCCAACAACTGTGCCTGCATTTGAGCTATCTCCCTAGCATGATCCTCGTCTTTCTTAAGCATCTGTTCTTGCAATATGGTCTGTGTCTCATATGCTTGTGCTTGGAGCCTAGCCTGATTCTCATTTGCCTGGCGTTGTTGGTCTATCATAGCCTGCATCATCTGTTGGAATTGGTTCTGCATGTTGTTGTCTTGTGGTTCCTCTCCAATAGGCTCTGTATTCTCACTGTTACTGGCAACGTGATTACAGTTTGCAGTTCTTTTGCGAGGTGGCATAACGCTGCAAAACAAATTGTTAGCACATATAAATCAAGTACAGGGTGGTCACACATTGCTCACACGATTCTATCTAACGAATCCTCGCCACGTACTTAAGATTTCTAGTTTCTTTTAATTGCCTGAAACATGTCCCGCTCTGATACCAGTCCTGTCGCGACCCCGGACCGAAAGGGGAGGATCCGAGTCCGGGAGTCGGGACAGTGGATGGGGTGATGCTGCGCCACGTGCATCTCTTTGGCTAAACCGCACACGGAATTAAAAGAATATTTATCCGTGCACGTGATTTCCCACAGGGTTCCGCGGTGAGGATTATCTTTACACATCATCTCACATATAACCATATCAACATATTCTCAAGATTGCGGAAGCGTGTAGCAAACCATACTAATGCCATTCAAATCCATATACAAGACTGATTTATGGTTAACATGACAAGATATCAGGATGAGCAATGATCAAGCATATTTTCCCCAAAAGTAAAGTTAAGTATATTTACAAAATATCAGTTGATTAATGCCCCCAAAATAACGGTCAACAAAGACCGTACAACCAAATGAAACCTAAATTAAAGATATTATAAATTCCCAAAGTGTATCGTTCTCAAGGCAAGGCCGAATGTCTACATGACATCATCGGCTTGCCACTCAATCACTCGTTGCGGTTCACCGACCGCCTCCTCTGGCTCCTCCTCAACGGCAATAAGCTCGGGACCTGAGTACCAAAATAAATGGATCAGACACGACGGTCTGGCAGGTGGGTGAAAAGATAATAACAATAAAACGATAATACTTTGCAAAAGTTTAGAAAACTTATGAGTAAATAATGAACTTCATAAAAGACGATATAGCATTTTAAAAGAGGCACATATGCAATAAATCATGTAAGGTAACAAGGATTCGGAAACTGTCAAGATGGCAACCACACAAAGCTAGATCCTCCCTTCACTAGCGTGAAGAGAGCACATACCCTACAGGATCATTGGCCTCAGTCACACGAGGTGAGGAGGAACAACGATAAACAGGATCATTGGCCTCAGTCACACGAGGTGAGGAGGAACAACGATAAAATACTATAATATATATACTATACAGGACCACGGTAGCGAGCCGGGTAAACTATGCAAATTCCAGACTGCAGCTGACTATCAGGAGGGGAAGGAACCCCAAGTCGGCGGATCAAACCAACTAGGTCGTCCAAGCTCAGTGGTGCCGACTCATAGGTCAAATACGATAAATCAAATCGTGTACATATTAAAGAAACGGGGTGCCCATAGGCACGAATACACATTCGTATCTGGTCGGTCATATACAGGTTAGCAAAAGCTAAATACACTTTCAATACTCTCAAGACAGTCTAGTCATGTCATGTGGGTTTGAAATCCCAAAATAGGAGTTTGGTTGAAAATCAAATACAAATAGTTTTCCATACCTTTACAGGCTAACAATGGGGTTTCTAGAATTGAATCAGTGCGAATAGGGTCCCGTATGTCGGTTATGATGACATTTTGTCACACCCCGAAACCGGGCCCTGCAGTGATCCGACCTCGGGGTGCGAAATTTTGGAATAATTTGAAATTTTTGTTATGTTTCCCAAGATCCGCGTGAATGAGGACAATCAAATCTCATCACCATCAGAGTATATTTTCGCGGAAGCTAAACATGGTGTTACGACTCGGAATCCGTGGCCATCGGGTTCCGTGTCGCACGCCACCAATATCGTAAAGCCATCTCATAATAAGACTGGCACAAGTCATAAATCACAACACACTGAGCTGGTAGTAACAAATCTATTATTTCCCACATATTCAGATTACAATTAACAAGTGTCTTAATTACAAACCCAATAAAAAGGCTAATAAAGCCATACCAAAAATATATCCAACTAACAGAAATACTACCCCAAAGATTTGATACGAACTCCGGTGCCAAACTTGACATCTAGATGATATCAATGGGCAGCCTCTCACGTCAGACCGGCGGTCCCACCGCCTCCTCTGATCAAACACCTAAAACTAGAAAAGAAGAAACTGGCACCAAACAAACAGGGTCAGACACGACGGTCTGGCAAGTAAATAAACAAGTAATATGAAACAAAAGAACATATATAAAACCTGATGAAATCATCGTAAAACCGAATAAATAGTCTAAACAATAATGACAATAAAACATGCTAAAACAATCGAAAGTCCGAACAGAAATATCAAGACAAATAAGCGAACAGTCTCTAAAATATAAATATCTCGAAAAGATAACCGCCTAAGCGAAACATTTAATAATTGGAAATACATTTAAAACTGAATAGTAGAGACAATACAAGAAAGATCGATATCATAAACATTAAACAAATCAAAGCATAAAAAGCATAACCCACAAGAATCATAAAATAAAGTAATATGCAGATAAAACACTGGCAACCACACATAGCTAAATTCTCCTATTACCGAAGTAACAAGAGCACACAGAACGTAGCCACTGAACGTGGTACTAGAAATAGGATCAGAACCGTAGCCATACAAATGGGACCGGCAGATCAAAAATCAGAACCGTAGCCATACAAATGGGACCGGCAGATAAAACCGTTGCCATGGTCGGTACAGACAGAATCCAAGCTGCAGCTGGCGGACAGATTAAAGATCCCAAGCCGGGTGATCAGCCCGACAAGGTGACCTAAGCCTAGTGGTGCCTTTAGTTTTCAAAACTCAAACCGATACAAATCTAACATAATACTAATCCCTTTGGCTCAGGGGCTCACACCACATAGCTCTGGCCCCGTCTTGCCTCGAGGTTTTGTTTTCGAAATCATAGCCTCTTGGCTCATGGGCTCGCACTACAAAGCTCTGGCCCCGTCTTGCCTCGAGGTTTTTATTTTCAAATACTAGTCTTATCAAAACAATAATCTCATCGAAGAAATCCCGAATGTGACAAACATACTCCAATCTTTTTCAAATCGAATCGGAGAAAACATACGAATATCCATGGTAACCCGTTCAAATACACATCAAAGTGATTTGTATAAAATCATACGATCAACCCTTTCGAACATGGGAAACCACATGATTTTATAACAAATCACCGATGCTATTTAAATTAGTTTACCAAAGAGTGCAAATACAAATACCAACACATTTTTCTGACTTGAAATGGAATGGATAGTGGAGAATGACTTAATGACTTACCAAGGAGCCATCCCAATACACATTTAACCTTTAAACATTGATTAGTAAAGAGTGTGTTTGATGCCAATGAAAATCCATAATGTTTAAATGATAAAGTGCGCATTGAGACACGAAAGGTTCCCGGATAATTTCACATATGTACATTCTCACATCACTCCCATTTCACCAATTTCCAAGTATCAAAAGTAATGTCAAAACTCTTAAAAATAGGCCCATAGCTGGCCTTAAACCAAGTCCAAAATAGCCTACTCATTTAACCCAAAATAGCCCCTTTAAACAAGGCCTAAACAATTCTTAAAACAGTCCAAAAACTAAGCTTGAATGGACCACTAAACAAACTTTAAAAACAGCCCAAGACTAACCTGAACCAGGCCCACAAAACAGATTTTTAACATAGCCCAAAACTAAACCTTTAATGGCCCACAAAAATGAGTTATGAAGCAACCCAAAACTGACCATGAAACAGGCCCACCAACAGGTTTTAAAACAGCCCCAAAACCAAACTTGAATGGCCCACAAACATACTTTAAAACAGCCTCAAAACTGGACCTTTAATGGTCCAAGAATCAAGTTTTAAAACAAACCCAAACTAACCATGAAACAGGCCCACCAACAAATTTTAAAACAGCCCAAAACTAACCTCAACCAGGCCCACCAAATATGTTTTATAGCAGCCCACTATCAGGCCCTAAAATGACTCAACATCAGGTCTTGAAATGGCCCAAAAACTGACCTTGAATCAGGCCCAAGGAAGCCCTGAAATCAGGCCCAAAACAGTCCCCAAATGGGCTCAGAAAATCCTTGAAACAGTCCCCAATTCGGACCTGAACCAGACCCAAGCCAGAGCTGGGCCTCGCTCGAGCGACCCAAGGTCCGCTCGAGCGAAGCCCAGACAGAACCTGGTCCGCTCGAGCGGCCCACTGGGTCGCTCGAGCGGACTGGGCTCTGTCCCAGTCCGGGCTGAGTGCAGAATGCACTCTTTTGTGCATTTTTTTCTGATTTCTTTTCCTCTTTTTTCCATTTTTGAGATCTTTTTCATTCTCAATCTTTCACACAATTTTCCTAGATCATTTGGGCCCTTCCTTGACCTTTCAAACTCATCAAATCACCATAAATTAGAAATCAAATTAATCAAACACAAAACTTTTAATCAAAGTTTTCTCCCTTTCTTTTGGACCCAAACACTTAACATAGAGAAAGCTAGTTCCCAAGATGACCAAAGTGAAGATAACCTCAAATTCATTATAAAACCATATCATAAGTGAAATCACACACAACATTTCTCCATCCAACCAAAAGAAATCTATGAAACATAAGAAGATTAGAACAAAGCATAAAACATCATGATATGAAGCAAAGTAAATAAAATCATCATATTAATTGAAATCCACTTGCCTTGAGTCTAATTGAGAGAAATAAGACTCCACAAATCAAGCTCTAGAATCTCAAGCTCCCAATCTACAAAAACCCCAAAATTTTCCAAGGAAAACCCTAAAAATCCATTTTTCTCAAATCTCCAAAGAGAGCTCTTGCATGAGTGATGAAAACACTCTAAACAAAGAGGAAAACAAAGATCTAAAGTTTGGAAAGCCATTGCAAACCTTGAAAATCCCAAACGAAGAAGAAGGGTTTGGATGAGAGGTCTCTCCTAGCTCAAAATCCTTGCAAATGACATCTTTGGAAAGCTTGAATGGAGAAGAAGGGCCCTAGGAGATCATCCCTCCATGAAATCTCCATGAGATGGGTGATTCAGAAGAGAGAGAAAGTTGTTGGAGGAGAGGGAAAGAGCCAAGCTCCAAACCGTGCAAGACAAGAGAATGAAGGAGAAGAAGAAGGCTCTCCCTCTTATAAGATGGGTTTGTGGGCCCCGATCTTCACAAGGCTGAAAGTGGCATTTGCGGGCCCCGAACGAAAACGACGAAGAAGACAAAAATGATCAGCGAAATATTTACTTTCCAAAAAGTATATTTTCCCCAATTTCTGAAATTTTCGAAATTTATGGACAGATTTAGTGAAAATGTCATTTTTGCCCATTTTTTCTCGAAAAACGCAATTTTTGAGCATCAAATCAAAATGGTCAAAACATGAAAGTTGTTCAACTCAATAAAATGAGTCAAAAGGAGCAAAATTTGTAATTTTTCCAAAACAAGAATAATTTCTCACAAAAATATATTTTACAAAGACCGGGTCAAACTAAAGTCAACGGTCTTCAAAATCTCAAAGGCTATGGAAAGATCTAGTCAAACTCAAAAACAAGGTCAAACTAAATCAAATCTCACTTAACAAGTTAAACCACGATTAAAACAATACTAAATAAAAGAACTGGGGTCGGGATCTTACATCCTCCCCCCCTTAGAACCCATTTGGTCCTCCAAATGGCTTAAACCAAATCAAAATCAAAAACCCAAAAGACAAACGAAAACACTGACACCCTACGCTAAACCTCGGCAACTGAGAGATCCTCTTATCAAACCTGACGTTGAGATGCACGGTCAACAACATTCTGATTCAATTAAATGCTTCACACTATTCCACAAATCTGCTCGGAAACAAACTTCTCTGACCAAACTGGTGTGCAACAATTCTTCTAAGCCTCCTTGGTGTCATCTGTCTCTCCTGCATTGGATCATTTCTTTTGCTCACCTTGTCAGTCTCTGTCGGTCTAAGAACTGCAAATTCTGCCTCTTTCTACCACTTGGAATTCTGTGCCTTAAATTATACCGAGCTGTACGCCATAACCCTGACACTTGCACGAAGATGTGATCGTAGACAGGTTTCCTCTGAAATAATCTCTTCAACCTGAAAAATTCTAAAATTCCATATGTTTGCTCTTACTATGTTCCTCGAATGCATCATCAGCTTCTGGCCTCCAAGTATACCGTCAATCTTTCTTCGTTCTGAAATTACAACTCCAAATTCTATTGGTCTCCTGTCTCTGACTTGGTCTGTTACAACCCAGATGTCATACTACTATACACCAAATGTTAAACTGCCATAACCTGCTGAGCTTTTCTGTGTCGAAACTTCGCATGGCTTGCCTCTTCAGATTTCATTCTCACAACTCCATATTCCAAATCTTTCTGTGCTGTACTCTGAATTCTTGTCCACATCTGATTCTATCTACTTGCTGCTCTTGATCTCTTCCCTGGTACTGTGTCATCAATAAAACACATCTACTAATCTGATGTCAATCCCTGAAGAACTGAAACTTCCAATCCCTGTCTTGAATGATGTTTACTCTCTCATAAATCCAACTTTGTTTTCCAACTGAACCGGTACACATCCTGACATCCATCAACCCTTCACTTCTTACACTTCCAAGCTCCAATCATAAGCTATTACCACTCATTCCATTCGATGCAAAACAAATCTTAAAATCTTAAACATAAGGACTAAAATAATTACTTAGCTAAATTTCATCATTTTAAAACATAGTAGAAACCGAACCTCCAAATTATCAAATAAAGCTTAATAAATAAAGTTCATCAAAATTTGAATATGAAACAGCGGTATTTGTTTTGAAATTTATGTTTTCACAACCCAACAATTCATTAAAACACTCAACAATTTCAAATTAGGATTTCAAAAATAAATTAAATTCATGTAGTATGACCATACCTTAAGTTTTATTGAAATCCATTTCCAACCAAACATGTACAAAATTTTAAAATCGTCAAGGTTTTGAAATTTAAGTGTCAACATTTAAGAGAATTAAAACAAGAGCAAAATTCTAAGGTCATTGTAAAACAATATCTTAAGGAGATTAAACAAAGATTTGAAACACCAATCCTTATAAAAACAAAATCATGTGACTTATGAAAAGAGTATAATAACATAGTTTATGTCAAAATAAGCCTTAAGGAAGAAACATAAATCCATTGTTTAAACACTACGTGGATAAATTATAGACGTAAATGAAAAATATAACAAGAGATGAAAACATCACGAAAAATCATTCTCATTAAGAAAAGGGACATCGCCATAGCTGAGGTATATACTTGCATCTGCACGTTGTCCAATCCAATACCTTAAAAGTCGGTGAAATCCACAAGGTTTCCTCTACTGCCAAAAGTTATCTTGACTACAACGAACCATCCACTTGGTATCCCTGCTGAACCAACTACACTAGCTAAGCTGCAAGTCACTGGAATTCTCAACCAAAACTATGACCATGCTCGTCGAATCCGGGGAAATCCCTGAGTTTCTAGCTCTAGCTTCCAACCTTACTAACTAAGAATCACTTCTCTCTTCATAGAATCAATAGCTGATATGCCTTTTTGCAGTCCTTCATCTTGGAAAGATGGTCTGAGTCCACCCAAAATCTACATTTACTTACCTTGGTACGCTACATGACGATCCTTGATTAGCTGAGAAGGGATCTTCAAATGCTGCTCAAGTCCTACTTTGGCTGGCAAATGCACATGTCTTCTCTCATTAACCACAATGAAGACGCCGAAGGCTGAAAGTCTGCTGATGTTCTCCGAAAACAACATACTAAGTCCAAAGGGTTCTCAGTCTCCGACACAAGCACAGACAAAAGACACCGAACAAGAGTATGGAGACTTTAAAATTCTCCACCACTAAAGAGGAAATTTGGTCATCCAAATCTCCTAACAACAAAACCAAAAGAAAAGACAAGCAAAGTCTACCGAACTGAAAGAAAAGCCGACTCAAATCCGAAGAAATCATGACACGAGAAAACAAATTGACACAATCTAACGAATCCTCACCACACGTTTTAATGTCTCTAGAGTATTTTATTTCCTAGAAACTAACCAGCTCTGATACCAAACCTGTCACACCCCGAAACCGGGCCCTGCAGTGATCCGACCTCGGGGTGCGAAATTTTGGAATAATTTGAAATTTTTGTTATGTTTCCCAAGATCCGCGTGAATGAGGACAATCAAATCTCATCACCATCAGAGTATATTTTCGCGGAAGCTAAACATGGTGTTACGACTCGGAATCCGTGGCCATCGGGTTCCGTGTCGCACGCCACCAATATCGTAAAGCCATCTCATAATAAGACTGGCACAAGTCATAAATCACAACACACTGAGCTGGTAGTAACAAATCTATTATTTCCCACATATTCAGATTACAATTAACAAGTGTCTTAATTACAAACCCAATAAAAAGGCTAATAAAGCCATACCAAAAATATATCCAACTAAACAGAAATACTACCCCAAAGATTTGATACGAACTCCGGTGCCAAACTTGACATCTAGATGATATCAATGGGCAGCCTCTCACGTCAGACCGGCGGTCCCACCGCCTCCTCTGATCAAACACCTAAAACCAGAAAAGAAGAAACTGGCACCAAACAAACAGGGTCAGACACGACGGTCTGGCAAGTAAATAAACAAGTAATATGAAACAAAAGAACATATATAAAACCTGATGAAATCATCGTAAAACCGAATAAATAGTCTAAACAATAATGACAATAAAACATGCTAAAACAATCGAAAGTCCGAACAGAAATATCAAGACAAATAAGCGAACAGTCTCTAAAATATAAATATCTCGAAAAGATAACCGCCTAAGCGAAACATTTAATAATTGGAAATACATTTAAAACTGAATAGTAGAGACAATACAAGAAAGATCGATATCGTAAACATTAAACAAATCAAAGCATAAAAAGCATAACCCACAAGAATCATAAAATAAAGTAATATGCAGATAAAACACTGGCAACCACACATAGCTAAATTCTCCTATTACCGAAGTAACAAGAGCACACAGAACGTAGCCACTGAACGTGGTACTAGAAATAGGATCAGAACCGTAGCCATACAAATGGGACCGGCAGATCAAAAATCAGAACCGTAGCCATAAAATGGGACCGACAGATAAAACCGTTGCCATGGTCGGTACAGACAGAATCCAAGCTGCACCTGGCGGACAGATTAAAGATCCCAAGCCGGGTGATCAGCCCGACAAGGTGACCTAAGCCTAGTGGTGCCTTTAGTTTTCAAAACCCAAACCGATACAAATCTAACATAATACTAATCCCTTTGGCTCAGGGGCTCACAGCACATAGCTCTGGCCCCGTCTTGCCTCGAGGTTTTATTTTCGAAATCATAGCCTCTTTGGCTCATGGGCTCGCACTACAAAGCTCTGGCCCCGTCTTGCCTCGAGGTTTTTATTTTCAAATACTAGTCTTATCAAAACAATAATCTCATCGAAGAAATCCCGAATGTGACAAACATACTCCAATCTCTTTTCAAATCGAATCGGAGAAAACATACGAATATCCATGGTAACCCGTTCAAATACACGTCAAAGTGATTTGTATAAAATCATACGATCAACCCTTTCGAACATGGGAAACCATATGATTTTATAACAAATCACCGATGCTATTTAAATTAGTTTACCAAAGAGTGCAAATACAAATACCAACACATTTTTCTGACTTGAAATGGAATGGATAGTGGAGAATGACTTAATGACTTACCAAGGAGCCATCCCAATACACATTTAACCTTTAAACATTGATTAGTAAAGAGTGTGTTTGATGCCAATGAAAATCCATAATGTTTAAATGATAAAGTGCGCATTGAGACACGAAAGGTTCCCGGATAATTTCACATATGTACATTCTCACATCACTCCCATTTCACCAATTTCCAAGTATCAAAAGTAATGTCAAAACTCTTAAAAATAGGCCCATAGCTGGCCTTAAACCAAGTCCAAAATAGCCTACTCATTTAACCCAAAATAGCCCCTTTAAACAAGGCCTAAACAATTCTTAAAACAGTCCAAAAACTAAGCTTGAATGGACCACTAAACAAACTTTAAAAACAGCCCAAGACTAACCTGAACCAGGCCCACAAAACAGATTTTTAACATAGCCCAAAACTAAACCTTTAATGGCCCACAAAAATGAGTTATGAAGCAACCCAAAACTGACCATGAAACAGGCCCACCAACAGGTTTTAAAACAGCCCCAAAACCAAACTTGAATGGCCCACAAACATACTTTAAAAACAGCCTCAAAACTGGACCTTTAATGGTCCAAGAATCAAGTTTTAAAACAAACCCAAACTAACCATGAAACAGGCCCACCAACAAATTTTAAAACAGCCCAAAACTAACCTCAACCAGGCCCACCAAATATGTTTTATAGCAGCCCACTATCAGGCCCTAAAATGACTCAACATCAGGTCTTGAAATGGCCCAAAAACTGACCTTGAATCAGGCCCAAGGAAGCCCTGAAATCAGGCCCAAAACAGTCCCCAAATGGGCTCAGAAAATCCTTGAAACAGTCCCCAATTCGGACCTGAACCAGACCCAAGCCAGAGCTGGGCCTCGCTCGAGCGACCCAAGGTCCGCTCGAGCGAAGCCCAGACAGAACCTGGTCCGCTCGAGCGGCCCACTGGGTCGCTCGAGCGGACTGGGCTCTGTCCCAATCCGGGCTGAGTGCAGAATGCACTCTTTTGTGCATTTTTTTCTGATTTCTTTTCCTCTTTTTTCCATTTTTGAGATCTTTTCATTCTCAATCTTTCACACAATTTTCCTAGATCATTTGGGCCCTTCCTTGACCTTTCAAACTCATCAAATCACCATAAATTAGAAATCAAATTAATCAAACACAAAACTTTTAATCAAAGTTTTCTCCCTTTCTTTTGGACCCAAACACTTAACATAGAGAAAGCTAGTTCCCAAGATGACCAAAGTGAAGATAACCTCAAATTCATTATAAAACCATATCATAAGTGAAATCACACACAACATTTCTCCATCCAACCAAAAGAAATCTATGAAACATAAGAAGATTAGAACAAAGCATAAAACATCATGATATGAAGCAAAGTAAATAAAATCATCATATTAATTGAAATCCACTTGCCTTGAGTCTAATTGAGAGAAATAAGACTCCACAAATCAAGCTCTAGAATCTCAAGCTCCCAATCTACAAAAACCCCAAAATTTTCCAAGGAAAAACCCTAAAAATCCATTTTCTCAAATCTCCAAAGAGAGCTCTTGCATGAGTGATGAAAACACTCTAAACAAAGAGGAAAACAAAGATCTAAAGTTTGGAAAGCCATTGCAAACCTTGAAAATCCCAAACGAAGAAGAAGGGCTTGGATGAGAGGTCTCTCCTAGCTCAAAATCCTTGCGAATGACATCTTTGGAAAGCTTGAATGGAGAAGAAGGGCCCTAGGAGATCATCCCTCCATGAAATCTCCATGAGATGGGTGATTCAGAAGAGAGAGAAAGTTGCTGGAGGAGAGGGAAAGAGCCAAGCTCCAAACCGTGCAAGACAAGAGAATGAAGGAGAAGAAGAAGGCTCTCCCTCTTATAAGATGGGTTTGTGGGCCCCGATCTTCACAAGGCTGAAAGTGGCATTTGCGGGCCTCCGAACGAAAACGACGAAGAAGACAAAAATGATCAGCGAAATATTTACTTTCCAAAAGTATATTTTCCCCAATTTCTGAAATTTTCGAAATTTATGGACAGATTTAGTGAAAATGTTATTTTTGCCCATTTTTCTCGAAAAAACGCGATTTTTGAGCATCAAATCAAAATGGTCAAAACATGAAAGTTGTTCAACTCAATAAAATGAGTCAAAAGGAGCAAAATTTGTAATTTTCCAAAACAAGAATAATTTCTCACAAAAATATATTTTACAAAGACCGGGTCAAACTAAAGTCAACGGTCTTCAAAATCTCAAAGGCTATGGAAAGATCTAGTCAAACTCAAAAACAAGGTCAAACTAAGTCAAATCTCACTTAACAAGTTAAACCACGATTAAAACAATACTAAACAAAAGAACTGGGGTCGGGATCTTACACATTTTGGTACTCTTTAAGAGTTAGGGACATTCCGGGTCCTTATACACATTAGTCAATCTAGAAAATCTCATAGAGTCTCCATGATGAGTTTCCCCTTCCTCCGGACTTCGCGTAATGCCTTACAAATCCCTAAATAACAATGGGCTCCAAATAATACCTCCCCACTACAACCCTTTGTAATTTACCCAATTCATCCATGGGTTTAAATGCCTCCTTATAGGTTCAATGCCTTCAAATAAGAAGATAAGGGATAGAGCTGAATTGGACTTGAGTATGGGCTTGGAATGAATCTGGGAAATAGTCCCACAATCCTCTCATTTTACAGTTCGTCTCATTTCAGTCCGATCGATCGGGCTCCTTGGCCGATCGATCGGTCCTGAATTGCTTCCAGTTATTTACAGTCCGATCGATCGGACCTGATGGGCGATCGATCGGTCCTGGAAACCCTCACAGTTATTTACAGTCCGATCGATCGGACCTGATGGGCGATCGATCGGTCCTGCAAACCCTCTCAGTTATTTACAGTCCGATCGATCGGACCTGATGGGCGATCGATCGGTCCTGTAACGAACCTCAACCCATTTGGTTGAATTCTTCCCTTGTCCAACTCCTATCCATTTCCTTTCTTTCCCCTTCTTCCATACATATCTTCAGAATAATTGAGCTATTCCTTGACCTCATTATCTCATCAAATCATCATTCAAAATCAATAAGACTAAACCATCAAACATGATAAATCATTAAAACCATTAATGAAGACAATTCAAGATTTTGCATAAAACATGATAAAACACATGAGAATCATTTCATCCACTTGCCTTGGGTCCAATTGCAAATCAATTCGAGCTCTAATCACCTCTTAGGCCCCCAATCAAACACCTATACACAAAACCCCCAAATCCAAACCCTAGATCAACAAAATCCAAATAAAACAAAACAGAATCTTCCAATAATTGAAGTAGAGCTACCCTAGGGCTAAACAAACAAGATTATAAAACTTTTAGGAAAATCACTTACAAAGAAGTTCTTCAAAAAGCAAGGTGTTGTCCAAAGCCAGTTTTGGAGTGGGCGGTTTTCTTCAAAAATGGTGTCAAGACGAAGCCCTTGAGATGAGGAAGAAGATTATAGCAACTAATTTTCCATTAGCACTAGCTTAGTGGGGGATTGAAGATGAAGAAGCAAGAAAAGGTAAGGGAAAACCCTTAGGGCTGGGATTTCTCTTCTCCTCTAGGGTTTTTGCCAGAAATGGGAAAAAGAAGAAGAAGCTTTCTATATATAGTAAGTGGGAGTTGGGCCCACAACTTAAAGAACTTCTCGGGCTCAAAACATGGTTTTCTTGGCTTCAAATGAATTCGACGAAGAAGACAAAGTTGATCGGCAAATTTTCTAGTTTCCAAAAAGTATATATTTTGCACATTTTGGTGACATTGAAATCGGTGTCCAGATTTTGGGTAAAAATACCATTTTGCCCTCGATTAGTGAAAAATCGGTTTAAGGTCTTCAAATGAAAACGATGTCAACACGAAAGTTGTAGGGATTAATAAGATAAGTCCAATGGGGTTAAAAACACGATTTTTTTGGAAATCATCGGTAAACCCCCAATCTCACACAATTCGTAATAAGAACCCCCAAAGGGTCCCACAATTAAAAAGGCTCTCCAAATTCCCCAAAGCTATTATAATAGCTATTCTAATCCCCAACTAATTTAAAAACTACTAAACACACTTAAAACTAAAACACAACTTAATCAACTCTAAACGAGGTCTCTCGGGTCGGGGTCTTACATTAGGGAACATTGCTACTTGAAAACGGAAATAGAACAAGTAAAACCAATGCAATTTTAATACTTAAAAGAATAAATAAAGAATAACATAACCTGGAATTTGAGAAATCCCCCTCAACAGCAGCCCTAGACAAGGTTGTTTGGAGAAAAAAGATAGAGAGAGACTGCCTGAACAGCTGAACTCAACCCAAACTGGCCTCTAGCCCAGATCTAGAAACTAGGCCCAAGTCCAAGCCTCCAAGGTCCAAGTGATGTAGGCCAACACACCACAGTTCTTGCTCGTGTAACTGTGTAAGTGTAACTCGTGTTCTGTGCTCAGATTGCAGAACAAAGGGTTAAAACTCAAAACCCTTCTTACTTTTCTTTTTCTATGTCAATGACTCAATGCCTCAATGGATCATGGATGGCGCTGGCGGGAGTTGAGACTGAAGAGCGACAGAGCGCAGGCGGCACAGCAAGGCCACAAGGGCTATGGACCGACTGACGACGGCAGCTGGCAGCCCTCAATGGATCATGGATGGCGCCTGGCGGGAGTGAAGACTGAAGAGCGGCAGAGCGCAGGCGGCAGGGCAAGGCCGCAAGGGCTGTGGACGTGGTGACTGGTGACGACTGACGCCGGCAGCTGGCAGCCTGGCAGCATGTGCTTCTCCGGTCCGGTGCCAGGTACCTTCTCCGCCTCGCTGCTGCTTCCTCTTCTTTCCTTTTTTTTTTTTTGCTGTTTGATTCAATCAGAGAAGAGGGGCTGACAGGCTGAGATCGGCGAGATGGTGTTGAACTGTTGATGCCAAAGCCCAAAGGCGTGATGATGAATGATGATGATTGATGAATTGATGATGGCCCCGTGCTAATGAGTGATGCGATGACGGGGTCCGGGGAATGGGGATTGGCGATGGAGAAGATTGAAGAAGTGGCTGGAGGTCGGCGGCGGTGCTGGCCTGCTGGGCCGCTGCTTCTCAGATCTGCTGGCCTGAAGAGTTCGATTTGGTGTGGGGGGGCTGGAATTTGGGGGACAGTGATGGCTATTACCAGATAGCAATTTCTTTTTTGGCTTTGGGTTGTTGTTTGCTAGTTTATGGAGAATAAAACAATGGGCATTGGGTAGAGGAGATAAATAGGGTGGATTGTGGAGAACGAAGAGTTTCAGTTGCAGATGGTTAATGCGTTTTTTTAGGATTTGGCGTTGGTTGATTAATGTGGTTAATGTGTTTACCGTTAAGTGGTAGATAATTGGATATGGGTTAGGGTTTTTTTTAATTGAAAACTTGGAGTTTTTGGGCCCCCCTAAAAAAAGGGCGCGGGGCGGTCGCACTTCCCGCCCCTGGCCAGGGCCGGCCCTTAAAATCAGGCTCATATGTGTACCTGCCAATTCAGTGCACGTAGATCTTGCCTCAAATCCAGCTCACAAAGATTGAGATATTGACCCAA
Source organism: Litsea cubeba (assembly GCA_012931725.1). Lineage (NCBI taxonomy): Eukaryota > Viridiplantae > Streptophyta > Magnoliopsida > Laurales > Lauraceae > Litsea > Litsea cubeba. Next base: position 153,267,604 of record CM022945.1, on the reverse strand, counting down.
CACGTACAAGATCAGGCATCATCACCCGTGATTCTCAAAAGATGGGACCACATCATATATGATCCATATAAGTCAAGAAATCAGATTCAATATTATATGTACACTCATGCAAATCTTTTATATTATTCTGCACTCACTTTATGCACAAAATTATATAAAAATATAACTCGACCCATCTCATATCTCATTTTGAGATAAGAGAACCAAATGGCTCTTAGTGTTTTAGTTTCATTTCTTTAAAGGGAGACCTTGATGGATGACAAAGAATAGGATCCAAGGGTGTAAATAGGTATATATGTATTTTTCTGAATGGTAATTGATAGAAAATTGAGTTTGGATTCCCTCTTTCGTAAAAATAGGGAGATATGTTTCATCCAATTAGCATTTGTCACCTATATAAAATTGAGATTTTATATAGGTGGCAAATTTGTATTAGAAGAAACAATATCTCCCTGTTTCTATGAAATGGGGGATCCGGACTTATCACAGTTAGGTTACTTCCTAATTTTTTTGCTTATAAAGTTAAAGTAGAAGTGATGTAAAGCATCAAATCAAAAGAGAATAAAATATAAGGGATTTGTTTATAATGTATTTTGTCTATAGTGAATTGGTATGTAATGTTTTTTTACTTTTGTATGTGTACTTTTGATGTAACTCATTGTCTGAAAAAATGAAGCTTTACATTACTTTCACTAACCTACTAAATTGCCAAACTCGCCATAGAATTCTTCTGGTAATCCACTTTAATTTACAGTGCCCCACAGCCACTGATAGGATCGAGCTTGCTTTTCTTGAAAAAGAAACGCCCGAGATTGTAGAAGCCTTTATCTTTATTTAATATTTAGCGTCGCGTTGGCATGTTTCCCTCAAGACTATCTCAAACAAAACCAACAAAACCAATGAAAAAAGCTGTGTCGGGCTAAACTTGCTCCAATTGTTATCAGAGGTAATCTTCTAGTTACCCTGCTTGAAATTGATATTGGGAAAAAAATGACTATAATTCATATGTTTTATGATGAAATTTAGCAACAATTAATGGTCAAATGGGTGTCAAACTGCAACCAATGCAAGTTATGAATGGGTCACGCATGAATGAATTAGATTGACGATGGATAAGCTCCAAACAGGAAGGAGAAAAAAAGCCATTAATACAAGGTTTTTATTTTTAGTATATTATAGTAAACAATTCTTAGGTTTAAGTACTATTACTTCACAGGAGAAAATTCATTACATATTGTTTGTATGTATTGGTGATATAGACTGGTCCCATGAGTGTGATTTTATTTTATTTGAGAAAGAGGTAGAACCCTGGACCACATAGAGGGAATGTGTCTTTATCATTATTTTGGGTGTTGGTAGGTACTTTATGCAAATTTTATCTTTTCTGCCCAATTGGTTTGTTTCTTTTCAATCAATTTGGCTGATAGTTAGTACCTTTCTTAGACCTGAATGGAAATCAAGGAGAAATGATTAGGGGTTGGTTGGCAATTTCATATGTGATAGGAAAACGGTTCACATGTAGAAATGATTTAAAGTAGAATCATTTTCATATGCAAATGAGCCACATTAATGTGGAACACATTTCACTATTTGTCATTTTTACACCTCTTCATGTGTGTTATGAGTGCATCCAACGGTTCACATGTCTTTCAATATTTCTCAAAAGTTTGTAAAAATCCATGATGAACCAGGCGACGATATTCAACCCCTAGCCATTATCGGCCTTCAGGTTAGATTAGAAAAAAGATCCCCACAGAAATTAGAAAAGTAGATCTAACAGTCTAGACTTTCTGGAAAATCCATTACAGTCCATTCTTGATCAATGGCTCAAAATGAGCTCCTAGCCATTTTGAGCCTTATAAAGAGGTCTAACCGTTCGGATCTTGCTTTTGGGTACTTCAAGATTATCAAGCTTCAAAAGCGCAAACTACATTTACAACTCTTGTTTTTCACTGTAGCATCAATATATGATTCCAGTTGTTTTGCATTGGTTTTTTTTTTTTATAGATTTCTAAAGGACCATGATAAACCAACAGCTGATGTATGACATCATAGTTGTGTTTGGCCTTTTGAAGAGACTAATGGATTAGATAGTGAAAATCGGGCCCACCAAAGTCCAAAACTTCAGATCCAATAGTATATAGTTTTTAATAAATATATAAAAATCTATGATGATCCAACAGCTGAAATTTGATAGTATAACTCTTTTTTTTTTTTTACCTTCTAAGCGTTATTAACAGTTCAGATTATTAATTATGTAGGCAACTATTGTTGACCATCTTAGCATTGTAGCACCGCATTTTCCAGATGGATTGTGGTTTCGGTCAACACCTGAGGAGATCATAAAAATACAGGGGACTTTTTTTCTTTTTAATTTGTTTACACAGCAGTTTCGCACATCATTTAGCTATCTGGTGAGTAAATGTTGTAAACAAACATCGTTTTAACATGTGAGTACTACTAGTATGCCCCCAACTCCTGCTCGATTGAAATTTAGTTGGAGCCAATGGGAGAGGTGAGTGGGGGTACTAGTGTCCGCAATTAGCTAAGCTGTAGTTTGAGATGACTGAATATTAGACGGATATTTAGTATAGACCACGCAAACCTACATCAAAGGTCCGAGTTCATATTCCTACCTAATTTTAGATTGGACATCTGCATTTGCATACTATCCATTAAAATAGACTTAGGATTGTATATAATTTACTCATCATTATCATCAAACTCTTATCCTAACCATGTTAGGGTCAGCTATTTGAATTTTGTTTCTCCAATCCGCCCTATCATGAGCCAAATCCTCAATTAGGTTGTGCTTCATCAGATCTATTGATCCTACTTCCCACATTTCCATGTACATAATATATTATCAAATTTAAATATATATACATACAAATAATATATATATATATCCATATAAGAAAATTGTGTGGGGAGATTTCCAGAGCTGCAGGATTAAGCTAATCATAGCCATCAGATGGGCTTAAACATCCTCACGTGCCATCCGCGTGCCGTCCACGTGGCTCCGATCCCGTCCCGGCTACCAGGGCAGAGGCCTTGGCCGACATCGGACACCTCCAGGCCACAGGCGCCGGACTGGACCGCTTCGGGCGTCATCTCGGCAAAGATCCCATCTCGGCAAGGCCAGCCCGGATGCCATCTCAGTAAAGAACCCTACCTCGGCTAAAGCTACCTCGGCTGAAGAGGCCAGGACAGTAGCCGAGGCAAGAAAGAACCTTCGTTTGGGCCCTTCATCCTCCACGTCATCAGGCACGTGGAGGGATTGGGTCACGAGCTGGTGGGACAGATATGACATCCAGCCGCCCACTATCTTCACCAGATCGCCACATGGCAGTATCCAGCGGCTGAGGCCACATCAGGGCAAGGCCCGAGGGAAGATCTGCTGGTACTCCTACCGCCAAAGGCGCCCAACACAATCTGGCCCAACAAGACACGCATTTAATGCAATGTGGGCTGACCCGACTGGCATTAAATGCTGAATGGGCCGGATTAGACTGCATTTATTACTTTGTGGGCTGATCATGACTTCCCAGTCAGATCATGGGACCCACACCGAAATATCCTCTCAGAGATACGATCCAAACCTCTATAAATAGACCCCCAAACACCATGCAAGGTACGCACAATCCTACACACAAAGCTCTTACTCTGTCTCCCTTCTCCCTCTCTTCCATCGTTCCAGTTCATACACTGACTTTGGCATCGGAGAGCCTTGCGCCGCTCAGGCCAGGGTCCTCTGACCGTTTGCTTCTCCCTTTCAGGCTATCGGACGGCATCCAGACATTCCAGGCGACATCATCTTCCCGGATAAGTCCTGTAAGGCACCCTCTTATTGTGGGTCGTAATTTTCTGCACCTACAATTGGCGCCGTCTGTGGGAAAGAAATATCCCAGCCATCTAAACCTCTCAAAACCTTCCCAATCTTCCTAAACTCATCCTTTCAGAAGCCATGCCTCCGAAAGCTAAGAAGGGCGTAGAATCTTCAGGAGCAGCGCTCGCGCTGCCACCACCGCCAACGGAAGTCCCCCCTCAGGGGCAATCCCGCGCGGTGCAAGACACAACTCCAGCGGAAGTCCCTCCTCAGGGGCAGTCCCGCGCGGTGCAAGGGACGACTGCAGGCGAGGGCCGCCTCGGCTCCCAACTATTTGTCGAGATCCCTTTCCAAGAGGGGGTCGAGACCTCACTCTCAGCGGACGAGGTCCCGCCACCCGGACGCGATGAGCATCAGCATCAGCGTCCTCGGAAGGACAAAGCCGTGGCCGTTGGGAGAAACGCGCCACGCTCAACCCCCCGGAGAGGCTCCCGAGGCTGCCCTCCCTCCAGAAGCAACTCCGGAAGCAAGAGCGGATGATTCGCAAGCTCCAGCAGCAGCTGAAGGCAGTGCAGACTGCCTCCTTGAGGGAGGTCTCTGAGCCCCAAGGAAAAAAGAAGGGCGCTCCCAGCAAGGCAGCCCAGCCTCCTCGTGAGGACCTCAGACATCATCTGGACCAGAAACGGGGCCAGATTCGTGACGAAGGCTCGAGCAACAGCCGGAGTCACCATAGTCGCGATGGCCGAACTCATAGCCATCACAGTCCGAGCCGCCCCAAGCGAAAGTCCAGAGTTCAGACTCCAGAGGAGGACGACGAGCAGGAGTGGTTCGACAAGCGCGTCAGGCGGGCTCTCCAGCACAACCTGGACATGCGGGACCAGAAGCAGCTCTGCGGTCACACTGATCTTGGGGGCTCTCCCTTCACGAAGGAAATCGAGCGCACCCCCTTGCCCAGGAAGTTCTCCGTCCCGCGGTTCGTCCCCTACGACGGACTGTCAGATCCATCTGCACACCTCCGACACTTCTCCCAGAAGATGTCTATCTGGGGAAATGAGGGCCACCTAAACTGTAAGATCTTCTCCTCCAGTTTGGGTGACCTCCCCCTGAAGTGGTTTTGCTCTCTCCCAGAGCAGTCGATCCCCAGTTGGAAGGAGCTCCAGCTCTCCTTCCTGAAGAAGTTCCAAGCATACACCGTCGTCCCCAAGAAAGAAGGGGATCTTATCGCCCTGAGAATGAAGCAGGGCGAAACTCTTGCCAAGTTCACCCACCGATTCTGGGCAATCTACAGCCAGATCGAGGGCGCAAGGGAGGGGATATCCATCTACGCCTTCCAGCATGCCCTGATCCCCGGCAGCGACGTGCGGAAAGACTTGGCCGGGGACACTCCAGAATCCATGTCAGAATTGATGTCTCGGGTGAAGCGCTTTATCGCCCGGGAAGAAGACGAGATCCGAGCTAAGGATCAGGACGGGCATCCAGAGCCCGAACAGAAGAACAGCCAGCCTCGGCAAAGAGGCGGGAGGCCCTCCCAGAAGCAGGAATCCAAGCGGGACTGGGCCTCCAGCTCGGCGAAGCCTTCATCGTCCAGGTCTGGGGGCAATTGGAAGCCCAGACCTCCCTCCAGCGCCAGTCAGAGCGTCAATGTCGTCTTCAAGGAGCCGATATACCGCATCCTGGCCAAGATCAAATCCAAGCCGTTCTTCAGGTATCCTCCTCCCATGAGGAATGAACCCACCGAAGGTTCCCGGAGCAAGCTCCACTGCGCCTTCCATAAGGGCAACGGGCACAAGACTGAAGAATGTAGGTCTTTGCAGTGGTATCTGGAGAAGCTGGCCAAAGAGGGCCACATTCCAGAGTTCATCAAGGAGGGTGATGCCGGCGGCAGCGAGGGCCGGGTTCACCAGAGCACGGCCCCGGCTCCAGACAGCGAGGACTCAGAGAAGATCATCAATGTGATCCATCTGGCGTCCTCGGCTCCCGCTTCCTCGTCCCGGGGAAGCTCCCAAACCCGTGCCGAAGCCAGGCGGGCTTCGCACGAGAAAGAAGTGATGAAAGCCGACCTCGCCCCGGCATCCAAGAAAGCCCGCCGCGACAAACCAGCCATCTCGTTCTCGGATCGAGATCTAGAGGGGGTCCAAGTCCCTCACAACGACCCCCTGCTCCTCACCATGAAGTTGAGAGACTTCACCGTGAAGAGGATCCTCGTCGACTCCGGCAGCTCCTCCGAGGTCCTCTACTACGACTGCTTCAAACGGATGAAACTCTCCGAAGCAGACCTCACGGAGGTTCGTGCACCTCTGCTAGGGTTGTCCGCGACACCAGTCTACCCCAAGGGTAGAATCACCTTGGAAACCCAAGTTGGCGGAGCCTCCGTGACAGCCGACTTTCTGGTTGTGGATGCCCCATCCCCCTACAATGTCATTCTGGGCAGGACGTGGCTACACAAGCTGGAGGCAGTTCCTTCTTCCTTCCACCAAAAGCTGAAATTCGTCCACGAGAACGAAGAAGGCAAGCTGGAGGTAGTCACAGTGAAGGGAGACCAGCAGCAGGCCAGGCAGTGCGTGTTAGCCGCAGTTCCAGCAGTAAAGGAGCCAGAGCGCGTTAACCTGGCCGAATTCGAAAAGGGCCTCGATGAGATCGGCAGGGACCCTGAGAAGAAGAGCATCGAGGACCTAGCCGAGGTCAGGCTAGACCCGGCAGACCCAGACCGTTTCTTCCTGATCGGCACCCAGCTGTCGGGCGAAGAAAGGGCCGAACTCTCTCGGTTCTTGATGCAGAATGTGGACGTCTTCGCTTGGAATCCAAGTGAGATGCCCGGGGTCGACCCTGAGGTCATGTGCCACAAGCTCAACGTCGACCCCGACCACAAGCCAGTAGTGCAGAAGGCCCGCAGAACCGGGCTGCAGCAGACAGATGCGGTCGTGGAAGAGGTCGACAACCTGCTAAAAGCAGGGGCCATCCGGGAAGTCCAGTACCCGGTATGGCTGGCCAACACGGTGGTCGTCAAGAAGAAAACTGGAAAGTGGAGGGTGTGTGTAGACTTCACCGACCTGAACAGGGCTTGCCCTAAGGACAGTTTCCCCCTCCCGAAGATCGACCAACTGATTGACGCCACCGCCGGTCATGACCGAATGAGCTTCCTCGACGCCTACCGAGGCTATCATCAGATCCCTCTCTATGGGCCCGACGAGGAGAAAACATCATTCATCACCCCCCGCGGCACTTACTGCTATAAAGTAATGCCCTTCGGGCTGAAGAACGCGGGGGCGACCTATCAGCGCCTCGTCACGAAGATGTTCCAAGCCCAGCTCGGCCAAACGGTGGAGGTGTATATCGACGACATGGTCGTCAAATCTGTGCGCTCCGGCGACCACCTGGCGGATCTCGGCCAAGTCTTTGACATCCTTCGCGCCTACAAGCTCAAGCTCAACGCTTCCAAGTGCGCCTTCGGCGTAGCCTCTGGCAAGTTTCTCGGCAGCTTGGTGACGCGGAGGGGGATAGAGGCCAATCCAGACCAGATCACCGCCATCCAGGACATCCAGAGTCCCTCCACCACAAAGGAAGTTCAAAAGCTTACGGGAATGGCCGCCGCACTCAATCGCTTCATCAGCCGCTCATCAGATAAGTGCAGGCCTTTTTTCCAGCTTTTGAGGAAAAATTTGAAGTTCCAATGGACCCCCGAGTGCGACCAGGCATTGGCCGCACTCAAAACTTATTTGATGTCACCCCCGTTACTCTCCACCCCGACTCGGGGGGAGATTCTGTATTTATACCTAGCGGTCTCGGATCACGCAGTGAGCTCCGTCCTCATCAGGGAGGACGAGGGAGTTCAAAAGCCGATCTATTACACGAGCAAGACCCTGCTCGATGCCGAGACCAGGTACCTTCTGTTGGAGAAGCTTGCGTGGCTCTTGTCACCGCCTCCCGCAAGCTCTCCCATTATTTTCAATCCCACACTATTGTGGTGATCACGGAGCACCCACTCCGTTCCTTGTTCAAGAAAGCTGACTTTTCAGGGCGCATATCAAAGTGGGCAGTTGAATTGGGGCAGTATGACATACAGTACCGTCCCCGAACTGCAATCAAAGCCCAGATTCTGGCAGACTTCATAGTCGAGTTCGCCTGCCTCAACCAGGCTCAGACCGAGCTCGGCACGGCACTGGGGGGCACAGGGCAAGAGCCGGCAGAAACAGAAGTCCAGCAGTCTCCCACCTCGGCATGGAGGATCTTCGTCGACGGGTCGTCCACCTCCAAGAGAGCTGGCGCCGGCATAGTTCTCCAATCGCCAGAGGGACTGGTCATAGAGCAGGCTTTCACCCTCGACTTCAAAGCGACGAACAATGAGGCAGAGTACGAAGCACTAATCGCAGGGTTGAACAGCGCCCGAATCCTTGGAGCCCAGCACCTGGAAATCTTCAGCGATTCTCAACTGGTGACTAGCCAGCTAGCTGGAGATTACCAGGCCAGGGACGACAGGATGGCGGCCTACTTAGCCCTGGCAAGAAAGCTACTCTCCCAATTCCAGAAAGCCGAGGTCAGGCAGATCTCCCGAGATACCAACACGCACGCAGATGCACTTGCAAACCTGGCCTCCGCTGTTGAAGCAGGAAAGAAGAGGACCATCGAGGTCGGGTCAGTGTCGAGGTCAAGTCTAGAATTTCAGTCATCTCGGCTTGTCCTCTGTGCTGACCTCGGCCCCAGCTGGATGGATCCAATCGTCGCCTACCTGAAAGATGACCAGCTCCCCGAGGATAAGACAGAAGCCCACAAGATCAGGCTCAAGGCAGCCCGCTTTTGGCTCTCTCCAGAAGGCAGACTCTACAGGAAGTCCTTCACAGGTCCATACCTCCGATGTGTCCACCCGACCAAGGTGGACGACTTCCTGTACGAGATTCACGAAGGAATCTGCGGCAGCCATATAGGAGGTCGCTCATTGGCCTACAGAGCAATCAGCCAGGGTTACTGGTGGCCCTACATGCAGAAGGACGCCCAGGTCTACGCCAGAAAATGCGAGAAATGCCAGAAGTTCTCCCACTCACTTCATCAGCCAGCACAGGATCTGAGCCCCCTCTCTAGTCCATGGCCCTTCGCTCAATGGGGCCTGGACATTGTGGGGCCTCTCCACCGAGCTCCAGGGAACAAAAGATGGCTGATAGTGGCTACGGACTACTTCACCAAGTGGATAGAGGCTGAGCCGTTGTCCTCCATCACCGACCGGGACTCCAGGAACTTCGTTTGGAAAAACATCCTTACGAGGTTCGGCATCCCCCGGACCCTAATTTCGGATAACGGGACTCAGTTCGATTCCAAATCCTTCAGAGATTTCTGCCAAGAACATGGCATCAGAAAACCATTACTCCACCCCGGCATATCCACAGAGTAATGGCCAGGCAGAAGTCTCCAACAAAGTGATCCTGGACGGCCTGAAGAAGCGACTGGACAAGGCAAAGGGCAGATGGACAGAAGAGCTTCCGAGCGTGCTGTGGGCGTACAGGACAACTCCAAGGAGGTCCACCTCGGCGACACCATTCTCTCTGGCCTACGGGATGGAGGCTGTCATTCCCCTAGAAATCGGCCTTCCTACCCTGAGGACAGAACTGGTCGACCAAGGTCGGAATGAAGCGAACCTGGCAATGGAGCTAGAGCTGGCGGACGAACGACGTGAAGCAGCAGCCCTGAGACTAACCGACTACCAGCAGCGGTTAGCCAGGGCATACAATCAAAATGTCAAGGAAAGAAGGTTCACCACGGGAGAGCTCGTTTTAAAGAAGACCCTGCCAGCTGACAGAGAACCAAATGAGGGGAAGCTTGCCCCGAACTGGCACGGCCCGTTCAGAGTAGTTTCACTGGCAGGAAAGTCAGCCTACAAGCTCGAAGACTTGGATGGCAAGCCATTGCCGAGACCGTGGAATGCATCTCATTTGAAGAAGTTTTATTTCTAAAGATGTAAGGAGCTTCGGAATCAATAAAAAGCAGCTTTTGCCTTGTCATCAATCTCTCTGGTCGACTCCGGCAACACAGGCTCGACGCCTTGGAAACGGCTTCGAGTTCATACACTCAGCCTTTCCTAAAATTCCGTGTCTTAGGGCACACAGGCTCGACGCCTTGGAAACGGCTTCGAGTTCATACACTCAGCCTTTCCTAAAATTCCGTGTCTTAGGGCACACAGGCTCGACGCCTTGGAAACGGCTTCGAGTTCATACACTCAGCCTTTCCTAAAATCCCGTGTCTCAGGGCACACAGGCTCCACGCCTTGGAAACGGCTTCGAGTTCATACACTCAGCCTTTCCTAAAATCCCGTGTCTCAGGGCACACAGGCTCCACGCCTTGGAAACGGCTTCGAGTTCATACACTCAGCCTTTCCTAAAATCCCGTGTCTCAGGGCACACAGGCTCCACGCCTTGGAAACGGCTTCGAGTTCATACACTCAGCCTTTCCTAAAATTCCGTGTCTTAGGGCACACAGGCTCCACGCCTTGGAAACGGCTTCGAGTTCATACACTCAGCCTTTCCTAAAATTCCGTGTCTCAGGGCACACAGGCTCTATGCCTTGTAAGAGGCTTGCAGTTCCTACACTCGGCCTTTCCTAAAGTCTGGGTTCATAAACCCCTCAAGGCAGTCCGGCCAAGGACAGTTTTCTGGAGTCCGGGTTCATACACCCGTCAGAAGGCCACTGCCGAACTCGCTCCGCCGAGCCGAGACCAATGGAATGGGTCCATCTCGGCACAATGCATCTCGTCTCGGCCAAAGCCAGCCCTTTTAGCCGAAGTCAATGCCAGCACTCAAACACAAATCCAAGCATTCCAGAACAACGCAAAGAAAGGAGAAAAAAGAACTCAAAAGCACGGTACACAGCTTGGGTAATCAGAAAATGCATTTTCATTCATTGCAAACTGCTTCGTTACAAGAAATACATAACAGAAAGCAGAGTACAGAAAGGAGGACCACAGTCCTCTAAAAACAGAAAATGGAGAGAGGCTAGGAGACTCTGATCTTCACTGACTCTTCAGGCGTCACTGACTCTTCAGGCAGAGGGCTCCTGGAGGTTCTGAGCGATCCCTGGACCCCGCTGAGCTCTGCCACACCCTCGGCGGGCAGTGGGAGCGGCAGAGCTTGAAGAAATCTCGCGGACCAGCAGAGCTCCAACCCGCCTTCCGTACGATGGGCGCACAGGGTCGTGTTGGACGAGAATGCGCCACCATCCCCTCGCAGCGCATCCTCACTCTGTCTGGCCAAGGGCCAGTGGCCATGGACCCGCGTTCAGAGAGCGCGCGGCCCACGGGGAATTCCTTCAGAGAGCGCGCAGGCCACGACAGCCTTCCCCCCTCGGGGGCAACCGTCCAACGGCGCAGGGATCTCCCCCGGATCAAGTAATCTCAGGCACCTCTCAGACATGGTTCCTATGTTCCTTCCTTCTCCCATGGCGAGCCTGTTCCCCCTATTTATAGGATGGAGGGAGGCTCAGACTCCAAAAGGAGTTATGGGGCGAAGTCTCCCACGCGCTGTTGGGAAGGCGCGACTATTGACCAGCGAACCCTACGGCGCCACGTGGAGACATCCGTCAGACTCCCTCGTCTGCCGCGCCATCATGTTCGTTGATATTCAAGATCATGGCGCCACGTGGAGACACCCGTCAAACTCCCTCGTCTGCCGCGCCATCATGTTCATTGATATTCAAGATCATGGCGCCACGTGGAGACACCCGTCAAACTCCCTCGTCTGCCGCGCCATCATGTTCATTGATATTCAAGATCATGGCGCCACGTGGAGACACCCGTCAGACTCCCTCGTCTGCCGCGCCATCATGTTCGTTGCTATTCAAGATCACCTAAGATACGGAGAATCAGCGCGAATACCAATGAAGATCACCTAAGATACGGAGGATCGGCGCAAATACCAAAAAAAAAGATCACCTAAGGGGGCTGTCTACCAAACTCAAGCGATCGAAGAACTCAAGCTTGAAAAAGAAAAGCACGAATATTTCAAAAAACCTTCATTTGTATTGGAAGTTTCACTCATTACATTGTCCAGCAAATACAAATTGAAGGAAATTACAAAGTACAAAGCAAAAGAGCAAAAATCCCGAAGTCCAGAGGTCATGACCGGTCAGTTGCACGGGCTGCGGCGTCAGAGGCTTCACCAGACGGACGGGCAGAGTTCGGCACCGGAAGCGGGTACGGAGGCGGCTCCCGAAAGGAGCGGTGGCCCTCCGAGATCCCGACCTCCTTCAGGCCGGCAAGCCACCCTTTCGCCCAAGCCTTATCCCTCACCACAAGAACCCTTTCCTTGTAGTGGTTGGTGACCTGCACTTTGGCATCCTCGAATGCAGCGTCGCACTCGGATTCGAGCTTCGCCTCGGCTTCATCCGCCCTCTTGGACTCGGATTCAAGCTTCGCCTCGGCTTCATCCGCCCTCTTGGCCTCGGCTTGAAGCAGGGCCGCGTAATCGTCTCCCATCCTCGAGATGGAGACCTCGAGCTCGGCCACCTTGGTCCGCTCCGCCTCGGCTTCCTCCCTCGCCTGCTCGAGCTTCACCGCGTGTTCCTCTTCTACCTTGGCCAACTTCTGGCTCACAGCATCCAGGGACTCCTGCAGGCCGTTCTTCTCCACGGTCAGCTCGGCAGCGTCCTTGCAATACCTGCAGATCCGTTCAGCAACGGCCATGGACTTCTGTGCCGCCTGTCAAAGAAATAAGGTGTACATGTTAGATCCAAAGAGCATCAGATGCTGAATCGCTGGTTCAACGAAGCGAAATGAAGACTTACCGCGAAGTTGGACTGCAACATCGACAGGATCAGCTTCTGATCGCTGTACGTGTCCAGCCGCTCCATGTCCCGGGGAAGGGCGCAGGCTCGCCCTAAGGCCTCCAAGACCTGGGGATCGATCTTTTGAAGAACGCGATCCTCCATCGTCATCGGCCTTCCCGGCTCAAGCATGAAGCTCGGCTCCCATAACGGCGGCCCCTGGGGCAACGGGGCAGCTGCCGAGCTAGGGCCCTCATCGGTCCTCGGCATCTTCGACGGCCGCGATCCCTCCTGCTCGACCTCGGCTGGGGGCAAACGTACCCCTGGATCAACAGGGCTAGAGGGCGCATGAACCTCCGCCACCTCTGCAGGAGAAGCTACCCGAGCCCTCGGAGACGGATGCCTCGGAGAATCTACCGGCTCCTGGGGGGCTCGGGCGTCCTCCACTCCAAGCGCCAAGGCCTCGAGATCCTCAAAGGACAAGCGCCTGGTGTGCCTCATCTCGGATCTTGGCGAGGGAGATCGGGCAGATTGACTCGATTCCCTTCCTGAGACCTGGGGAAGTCTCGATCCCGCTAAGGAAGCTAGGATTCCAGACGCCGCCCTAACTTCAGACGACGCCCGCGAGGGCTCTGCGACCTCCGGAACAGCCTGCTCCTGACCAACCCCGGATCCAGTACCTTCACTCTGGATCGGCTCTACGGTACCCCTCAGGTACCCACGGTACTTCGGCTTATATCCTAGCAGCGACCAAGCCGCCCTGCCGTCGTGACCGCTGTACCGCTTCACCAGACGGAGCCAGGCATCGTTCCTCTTCCAAATGTATCTGGCAGCCCGTTTCCTCTCCTTCAAAGCTGCAGCAATCAGAAGCATAAGCACAGCAGAATAAAAAGAAACTTATGAAAGAAAAGAAACACGAAGGATGTTTACTTGGGATGGTGCCGAAGTGGCGTGGGACCTGGTAGCCTCTATCGGTGTCGGCCTCCCTAAACTCCCAGTTCCCCGAGACGTACAGCAGATCGTCTCCAGCATACTTGCTCGAATCCTCCAAGTATCGGATGAAGCCGTCCCGGCCTGGCTTAGCCCGGAGATAATAAGAATCTCCGGACCTGCATATGTCGTAGACATCCTCAAGGTCGAAGACGCCGAAGTCGGTGCCCAGGACCTCATTCAACTTGACCGTGCCCATCACGATCTTGAAGGCATTCGGCAGCAGTTGGCAGGGGCAGAGACACCACTGACTAAGGCATCTCCTAAGGAGCGGGTGAAGTGGAAATCGGACCCCGCCTTCTATCACAGCCACCAGCGGGAAAGGCATCCAACCTCCCGAAAAGTCACGAGAGTTGTAGCCATGGGGGTCAGCACCCCTGACTTGGACATCAGCAGGGATCCTAAAGGCTGACCTAAAGCCCTCGATCGCTGCCTCGCTCTCTAACCAGTGGCTGTAAATCCCCATTCCTATCCCAATCTAAAAACAGAGAAACCCGCAGAAGAAGCAGAGCAGGAAGAACTTACGGAAGCGGAACGAAGATGCTGGACAGCAAAAAGACTCAACCTCAGCGGCGCGCCACTCCTCAGATGAAGCTCCCTCACAGTAGCCTTCCCTCTTCTGAAGCTCGCCTCCGATTCAGAATCGCAAACGAAGGATAGGGCAGACCCCAACTGCCCTATATATAGCAGAGGCTCCCCTTTTTTCAGAAACCCTAAATCGGGCGTGCCAAGGGACGCCCCCTTGGATTTCGCGCGAATCATCTCCAAAATTTAATGCGCCTCCCTGAAGCGGCGCGCAAATCATTTCAAAATTTGATTGCGCCCCTGATGAGACGGCGTGTACGACCTCGAGGAGACAGACAGCCAGCCAGGAGACGACACGTGGAGCCGTCGAACTGTCAATCAGCATTGGATAGGGGACGCCATTTATCACCTCGAACACCCAAAGCGACAGCGAGTCAGGGCCGAAAGAGGCTCTCCCCCAGATAGACCCGGCTCATAGCTCCCGACCTCACGGCACTGACGTTCTACGCGAGCTCGGAAGCTAGGGGGCAATTGTGTGGGGAGATTTCCAGAGCTGCAGGATTAAGCTAATCATAGCCATCAGATGGGCTTAAACATCCTCACGTGCCATCCGCGTGCCGTCCACGTGGCTCCGATCCCGTCCCGGCTACCAGGGCAGAGGCCTTGGCCGACATCGGACACCTCCAGGCCACAGGCGCCGGACTGGACCGCTTCGGGCGTCATCTCGGCAAAGATCCCATCTCGGCAAGGCCAGCCCGGATGCCATCTCAGTAAAGAACCCTACCTCGGCTAAAGCTACCTCGGCTGAAGAGGCCAGGACAGTAGCCGAGGCAAGAAAGAACCTTCGTTTGGGCCCTTCATCCTCCACGTCATCAGGCACGTGGAGGGATTGGGTCACGAGCTGGTGGGACAGATATGACATCCAGCCGCCCACTATCTTCACCAGATCGCCACATGGCAGTATCCAGCGGCTGAGGCCACATCAGGGCAAGGCCCGAGGGAAGATCCGCTGGTATTCCTACCGCCAAAGGCGCCCAACACAATCTGGCCCAACAAGACACGCATTTAATGCAATGTGGGCTGACCCGACTGGCATTAAATGCTGAATGGGCCGGATTAGACTGCATTTATTACTTTGTGGGCTGATCATGACTTCCCAGTCAGATCATGGGACCCACACCGAAATATCCTCTCAGAGATACGATCCAAACCTCTATAAATAGACCCCCAAACACCATGCAAGGTACGCACAATCCTACACACAAAGCTCTTACTCTGTCTCTCTTCTCCCTCTCTTCCATCGTTCCAGTTCATACACTGACTTTGGCATCGGAGAGCCTTGCGCCGCTCAGGCCAGGGTCCTCTGACCGTTTGCTTCTCCCTTTCAGGCTATCGGACGGCATCCAGACATTCCAGGCGACATCATCTTCCCGGATAAGTCCTGTAAGGCACCCTCTTATTGTGGGTCGTAATTTTCTGCACCTACAAAAATAATCCGATTGGCCGGAGATTCCAACCCGTTAATAACCAAGTTTGGGTCCTTATTTAGGTCCCAATAAGTAAATGGGTTCGGGTTGGGGTTCTTTATTTTTTACCCATGACCTAAACGGGTCCAAATCCAGTTCCACCATGGTTCTGGCATGTGGACTTAGAACTCGACATGTTACGTTATGATTTTAGAATTCCTCGTAGAAGTTAGTTTTTTTTCCCTAAATCATTTTCTACCTAGACCCGAGCCCGTCCTCATCCCTTATACGGAACTGTTCCGGTTTCGATTCAATCTTCTCATTAACGGTTGCAGTTTTGGAACCAGAAAACTAGTTTCGAACCGGTTCCAATTCTGGATCCATCTTCTCATTCCACCATGGTTCTGGCCTGTGGACCCAGAACCCGACATATTATATTAAATTTTTAGAATTCCTCATAGAAGTTAGTCTTTTTTTCCCAAATCATTTTCTACCCAGACTTGGACCCGTGCTCGTCCCATATACGGATTGGTTCCGGTTCTAGTTCAATCTTCTCATTAACAGTTGCGGTTCTAGAACTAGAAAATTAGTTTCAAACAGGCTCCAGTTCTGGTTCCATCTTCTCATTAATAGTTTCGGGACCGGAACCAATCTGTTTACATCCTTATCAACTTGTCCATGGAAGCTAAACCATGTAAATGACCATAAACAAATGACCTCTCCTTGAGTAATCACCTCATAAAGAGGTTTGGCATTTTAAAAAACTACTGGTTGTTCTGGATATTTTTGGAAATGTGGCAAGAAAGTTAAATCGGAGTAATTAAAATCAAAGAGCAAATGGGAAAAAATTATAAGGGACCCTTAAATATCTCTCTTTAGAATTTTTTTTTCTAATTTCCCAACATTTAGATAGCATTGTGTTTTCCCATGATATTTCCAATTTTGGATTATTATTAAAAAAAAAAATCTGGTAATATCAGAAGTATATTTCAGAAAATATTATATTAGTATTACAACATTTAAAAATATAGTCTATATTTGTGAAACCCCGGAACCTCTTTGGGAGTTGGTATTTGGTTGGGCATTGTTTTGCTCCTTCTCTCTTTTGCTCCAAATAGTGTGTTTGGCACGGTGGCTTATGTTTCATTCCTTTCTTTGAAAGCATACCTGAATAGATGAAAAAAAAAAAATATATATATATATATATATAGAGTGCAGAAGCATAAGTACTATTACTCCACACGTGGAAATTGGGAAATTATTAACCGTAGATGCGGATGATATAGAGCAGTCGCATGAGTTTGATTCTATTTTAATTGAAAAAGAAGAAACCCTGTTGCCCTACACAATCTATCTCTAATGAGAAAAAAGCAAAGTACAAGCAACTACAAAGCTTTTACTTAATTATACCCCTATAAGTACCATATGAACAAATGTAAGATGTTTATCAACATTTCAACCAATCTCTTTGTTTGCAAAGGCCCTCGTTCTTAAGTCAACAAACTTATCTTACCTTAATTAAATTATAGGAAGGTTTAGAACCTTTTCACTTTACAGAGGGATGTGACTTTCCACTAGTTTTAATTTTGCGGTCTCGGTCTCTGGTGGGGCATTATCTCCAACTCTTGCTTTTTGGCTCTATATGTAGCTTTATTCTTTTCCATCAATTTGGCAGGTGATACTTTTCGTAGGAGGAAACATAAATGGAAGACAATACTTGGGATGCATGGGCATAAATTGGCATATGCGTGGATGGGAATTTTCTCCCAGGGCGTTTGGTGGGCACGTCTCTAATCGCTGGATAGGAATGTATGTTCTTATAGAAGAATATTTTGCTATACATCATGTAATTTAGGATGAGGCCTAAGGCCAGTCAAATTAAATCTTGAGTCACAATTTTTAGGGTCTAATTATCCAGTTCCCACCATCACTCTAGTAAATCAAGTTTAGGTAAATCAAATGACAGATCTATTCCACCTAACTGTTCACCTTTTCAATACTCTCATTGGAATTCATTTAAAGATTAAATCCTAGGTTTCAATTATATGTAAAAGAACGGGCTCTTAAGGTGCTTTTGTACAACGAGTAAAATCCCCTTAACAAGGAAAATTATTCCGATTTTCTTTGCCGCTCCTTTTTTTATCGTTTGTTGCAACACATTTTCATTACAGAAAAAAAAAAAAGAATTAACTTTGTTTTATAGAGGACTTCGATTTCCAATGTGAGGGGAGAAACGTGCAGAAACACATACCCGTATTATATTTATAAATCATAAATATTATTTATATAGTTAGGTTGGCATCAAGCTAATTAGCTGGTCAAAAACGCTCCTTTGAAATATCTTTTTATTCTGCATCCTCGAGAACTGAATATTCTCATTTCCGGCCAATACACTGATGTAGATTGGTGTTGGCGGCTCCGTATCACACACAAGCTCTAAGACTCCATGTTGGTCGATAACTATGGTGAGGGATGAATGCACATGAACATTCTCCATATATATTATCAAGTAAATAGGAAAAGGGTAGGGAGATGCTCTTATGAGTGATATCTTTTGCCTTAAATGCAGGGCCGGTCCTGACTTTTCAAAGGCCCGGTGCGAATCACTAAAGTGGGCCCTTTATTCATTTTTATAATTTTTTAATATATGCACATATATATAACATGTTTTCATAAATTTAGCCCAAAAATAATAATTTCATTAAAAACTAAATAATATCATATGATAAATACATTTAATACATAAATAAAATACATTTAATACATAAATAAATGAATCTCTCATACCAACATCTCGGTAAGAGTACCAGATCATTGGCCAAATAATTTCTCATACCAGCATCACCATCTAGAAGATAAGTTGAAAAACAAAATCACAATTAAAAAAGTATTATTGAAATGATTTTCTTCTTGCATTTTGAGAAGCAAAATCCTCAATTATGCTTTTAAATTCAAGATTTTCTAATCATGAAAAAATTACCTTCAATTGATTTCTACAACGACCAATTTTGCATTGAAAAAAGCCACACTTTGGATTTTGGAATCTCCCCAATCTACCAAGACAACGATGATATGGATGTTATGAAGATTGAAGAAGATCTATAAGCTATGGGCCCATGTGTTGATGTCTACAAATCTGATGCAAGTGGCTTTTTTTGTAAGTTGCTGTTGACTGTTGTTTTGGATTTGGGCATAACTCAAACTCAGGCGAGTGAATGGGTCCACCTGACCTGTATTGATTTGTTACCAAAGGAAAAGGCTTGTCAGCGGAATGGATCATTGGATCAGGTCCAACCCGACCCGAACTCTACCTGAACTAAGAAGACTGGGCTGCCTCGGTCTTCGTGTTGGAGGAAAAACAAAAGGAAGCACTGAAGTGTACAGAACAAAGAGATGTGGCGTGGCGGGTGGGTGGACGGTGGAGGTGTGGAGCAGCACTAGCAATCAACCCGTGGTGCTGGCCTGCTGGGTGCTTCTTCTTCTTCTTCTTGTTTTTATTTTTTTATTTTTTGGCTTGCTATTTGGTTGAGATGGGGTATTGGGGTTCAAAGGAATTCGATTGATGAAGGGTTGATGGGTTTGACAGTTTGACTGCTGGGTAGCCTGGGTGCTTCGTCCGAAGTGGTGATGGACTGATGGTGCTTGATTGCTATTGTAGCAATCAACCAGTGGTGCTGGCCTGCTGGGTGCTTCTTCTTTTTTTTTTTTTTTTTTTGGGCTTGCTGTTTGGTTGAGATGGGGCTCAAAGGAGTTCGATTGATGAATGGTTGAGGGATTTGACTGCTGGGTAGCCTGGGTGCTTCGTCCGAAGTGGTGATGGACTGATGATGCTTGACTGCTAGACGCTAGCACGAAGATGATGGGCCAGCCGGTTCTGGCGAAGGCGGTGATTTGGGCCTAACCGGTTATGGCGGTCCAGTTCTCTGCTGCTTCTTCTTCTTCTTCTCCTTGTTTTTTTTTTTTTTTGCTTGCTGTTTGGTTGAGATGGGGTTCAAAGGAGTTCGATTGATGAAAGGTTAAGGGGTTTGAGAAGGAGGTCAGTGGATTTGGAGGAGTGGAAACATTTTCTTTTTGAGGAGAGGAAATATTTTTGGGCCCCCTGAAAAATGGGGGCCCGGGGCAGGCGCACTTACTGCCCTGCCCCAGGGCCAGGCCTGAACTTAAATGAGAGATTGGATGGAAAATATAAAAAATGACCAAAAATCAAGGAGCCTTTGTACAAAGCCAAATGCCGTGGAAACCGTCGGGAGGATCCGGCGCCTTTTTTACAGTATTTGTACAGCACTGGATGCAACGAAAATAAATAATATTGCACCTATTTCTCATTTTTGAAGGGGCCTATTTTTTTTCATTGTTCAAGTGGATCCGACCCAAGTAAAGAAGGATCCTGCTGAAGTGAAAATAGCTCCTCCTTACAAACGCCTACCAAATTTCTTCTTCTCCTATTTCCGGTACTGACATGTACTGCACATTGGCATGCCACCTTTTTCATTTTTGGCTAAAGTAGTGATACCATTTTAAATAGGTTGTATCGCCAATGAATAAGACATCACGCAGAGAGTCTCTATCAATTGATCGAAAAATTGATACCCCTGTGCCCGTATTAAAACCTGGTCTATTTTTGGGTGACCATTGGGAATTTGGGTAGCATATATATGGGGCCCACATGTGGGAATTTGCAGAATGAGGACCCGTCCATCCTTACCCTTTCGATTGGATAGGATCCACGTGGGCCCTACAAAAGAAAGGTCATCCTGAATGATTCTGATGCTGTAATTCCTTTTTTTTTTCTTTAATTACTCTTGAATTAATTAAAATGGGTGAATTGCCAACACACGCTCATGATTGAATGGTGTTAGTTTGTTGGCATCTTATTTTCGGAAGAGGAAGTCTATATTATTTTAAGGAAAGCACACATAAGTAGAAAAGATGGCCCCCAGAGTAGGAAGAGTGGCATACATGAGGTTCTAACTCTGGACAATTGGGTGACACACGAGGTTGGCCCCAACAAACAAAGCAACTCCATGTGGGAAGACTGACACAACTAGGATCCAACCTTGGAATCCGAGTGACATGCCGGGTTGCCTAGTTATTGTCAGTTTCACATCACTTCTGTTCTAGTAGCCTAACTCATCGTCCTCAAAGCCTTGTCCCAACTATATATGTTGTGATCGGCTACATAAATTTTATTTCTCCTTTCAAATATATATATCCCGAGCTAAATTCTCACATAAGTTGTACTTCTTTAGATTTATTTTTATTATGTCCATCTATGTCTTTGCCAAACTTTTATTAATAAGTATTGTTGTCGATCTATGTTGGGCATGGCCAAACTATTTTAAATAAGTTTTTCTAATTTTATCCCATATTGATGCTACCCCTAAATGCTTATTGAAAATGGAGGCCAAGAAATGGGGTCTCTGATTTTCCGTTTTCATTCTTTAAGTAAAATTCTCACCTGAAGAAACAAACATTTTATGAATTGTAGAATTAATCGAGAACAAGTACTGGAAATGGGCTTCCCAATTTAATTCGTCGTTACCTTTATAAAAGAAAAGAAAGAATGTAGAGCACAGCACATGTTCTCTTAACTGAAGGTAATATGTTTGAAAAGTTAAGTTATATGAATCGTATCACTTCAACAAAATGGGTTTTGTAGAATTATGTGCATTATCTGTACTCTGTAGGGCATAGTAGAACTGCATGTGTGTTATTTTGCTTTGCAGGAGAGTAGTAACTTTTCAGTGTCACCTTATTTGATATTCTACCCATGGAATGTTATAGGTATAAGCTTGTTGTGTCCAAGCCAGAAACTAAGAAGCTTGCATCTCCCACAATCACAAACATCCAGGTCTACTTCTCTTCTCCATATATATAAGGAATGACAGAGCAAAAAAAAAAAATTAACTTGGATAGGGCTGAGGTCTATCTGGGCACAGCTGATGCTAATAAGTTGGTCCATATCAATCCCTGGCCTATCTCTTTTTGAAAAATTGGGTGTTCCCAGTTGAGTTAGTGACAGGCCTGAAAACCAGGCTGACCACATTTCACAGCCTTAATGATGTAGAATAAATCTGCCCATGGTTTCCAGTGCCAATACTTCTTATTTTTAGCATTGCTGATATCACACAAGAGAATTAATGTGCAATCATATTTTTGAGGCACTCGAAGTAACTTAGTTAACGTTTCTAGTGATTCATGAGATGAGAGTTAATATCACTACTGGTTCTTTTTCCTTATTATGGGTTAATATCCCTACTGCTTTGGGACTGCAGCATTGTCAATGCTTTTTTCCCATTCGGTTGGATTGGTAGTTCAGTTCATGCTTTGAAGTGTTCTCCTTCATCTGTCGTAAATGAAGCTGTATATGAATTTGTGTTTTCCTTTTATTTTTAAAGTGTGATGTGTGATCATTGTTTGTTATCTAATCTATGGTTCATGTTTTTGTTGTGCTTCACGTTGATTGTTTACAAACAGGTCTAACAATGATGATAGTTTTGCTCTGCATCATGCATCTTCAGCAAATCATCTAACCTTGTTATATGAAAGTAGTTAATAAAAGTCCAAATGTAGAATTTTAACAATGATGACCACATCAGAGATGCTTAAATCACCCCAATTTCTTCATACTAAAAATTCAAAAACTCATAAAAAAATCCACCAAACAAATGTAGAATTTTATGGTGGATTTTTTTAGGAAGGGTAATTCAGGCGCCTATGGGTCATCCAACAAACAAATAGAAACCATAAAGATATCACATAATAACAAACAAGAATCATATAGATATCCCAAAATAACGAGAATCAGAATAACCTTATATGAAAGCATAATTGATTTCTATTGGGCTTTTAATCAAACACTGCAAATACAACTTTGTATTTGTAAAGGAGGGGGAAACACACAATGGCATCATATCATGATATGCATTCAACTTTGGATTTGTAAAGGAAGGAAAACAAAACACAACAGTTTCATATATTGACATACATACGTATAAGGCTCCAATAGTAAATCATACCTTAGATGGTTGCAGAAATAGTGAGCAAATATAGGGTTTCAAATACTGAGTGGAGAGAAGATTGCAAACCTAAGGGAGAAAAAAAAAGGAAAACTGATAAGAAAAGAAAGAATAGAGATGAGGAATCGCTGGGGCATACCCTGTAATGAGATTGTTCTGATCTTGGTTTTGAATCAACGGCTGCTATACCTTGCGATCCCTAATTTTTTTTTTAGCCAAACTAAAAAAAAATGAGACATGATAAGAGAGGGCTACAAGTGCTATGGAAAAAGGAAATTGCTAAATCCCGCTCAAAACTGTAGTATTTTAACGTTTTTGGCATAGTGATATCCCAAGCACTTGGTATCCTTTTCGAATTCGGTGTTTAATTTAGCATTGGGCATGAATTACTATCTTAACGAAATCAATGCATTAGGTCAGTAGTGCTTCTATTGCTGTATGAGTTTGAAATCAATGCGTGGGTTGTTGATCTTGTTGTATGAGTTATGCAAGTCATCCATTTTATGAGATTTCATAAGAAGTTTGATGTAGTACTTGATCTTATTGTATGAGTTATGGAACCAACATTTTTTGCTCCAAACTCTTGTGTTCTAATGTTAGATCTCAAAATCCTCTTGTGTAGGAAGTTTATTAAACTTGTATCTGATGGTGTTTGTTTTTTGTTTTGCAAATTGGTTTTGAATTTTATTTTGCTGGCTACAGACTCTTAGGGATCTACCTTGTTTATTTTGGTCACAGACATTTGTGGATGTTAGAATCTTTTGAAAATGATGAAGTATTAATATTTGTATATTTTAGAGATTTGTGGGTTTATTTTGGTAAATGGATGTCGGATATTTGGTTGTGGATATTATTTTGGAATTATTGATGAATCTATTTTAAATTAGTTTGTACATCAAGTTTGTTGGTTTGAACATGTATTCAGATTTTTATTTGTGGTATATATATAGGGAAAAACACAAATATAATTAAATTTTTTTTTCCAACGCACCAATGTGCGTTGCAAAAATGAACAAATATTACAACATTTCCCGATGTGATATGTGCGTCGGCCTCCCAACTCATTAGTAGTGTTGGCCATTACCGGGAATTCTCAAGGTAAATGCCAGCGTCGGCCATTATTATGAATTCCCAGCGCACTGCCAGCGTCGGCCATTACTATAAATTTGCAAGGCACTGCCAGCGTCGGCCTTTACTAGGAACTCCCAACGATTGCCAGTGTCGGCCATTATTATGAATTCCCAACGCACTGCCAGCGTCGGCCATTACCAGGAACTCCCAACGCACTGCCAGCGTTGACCATTATTATGAATTCCCAACACACTGCCAGCGTCGGCCATTACTATGAATTTCCAACACACTGCCAGCGTTGGCCTTTAATAGGATCTCCCAATGCACTACCAACGTTGGCGTTTATTTTGCTAACGCTAGTACTGCGTTGGCAATTATGGTTTTCGAATCAGGAAAGTTGGACTTTTTGCCGACATACATCTCTTTGCCGACGTATTGGATGACACTGCAGTGCGTTGGTAATTGTATAGGGATTTGCCGATGTAGTTAAAATAACGTCGGCTATGGATTTGGCTATACATAGTTGCCGACGCGCGGCCGACGCACTGAAATGCATTGGGAAATCCTTTGCCAACGCAAAACCAACCTTTCCAGTCGCGATGACTGCATTGGCAAAACTGTATTTTATTGTAGTGAAAAAATACGTATTTTTAATTTTACCGTTCTTAGTTTTACCATACACTCACCTCAACATTCTCATCTCTGCTATAGTCATTTTATGGATATGTTGCTTCTTGATTGAACAACTTCTACTCTATATTAGTTATTAAAATTATTAAAACTTGGCCTAACTATAAAAAAAAAGGTGAATTACTAGTAACCATCCATTTTAATTATTAAATTATTGATTCCTAGGATGGCCCAACAAAAAAGAAATGACCATCGACTATTGACTCCTTGGATGGGCCACCAAAGAAATGCCTATCATATGGGTCCCCACCAAAAGAATAACTCCCTTTCCTATGAGTGTTGATGTTGCCTTGCTTTTAGGACCTCGAAAAGAAGAAGAGCCGTGCTATACAGCCCGGGATTTGTGCCCGGGCTGTGGCACGGCTGAGATCCCAGCCGTGCACAAGTCCCGGGCTGTATAGACTTTTACAAAGAATAACTCCTGATGATGCCAAAAATAGATTCGGACACCACCCGTCAAGGTATTAATGAAAGTATTAAATGCGGTAATAAAATGAGAGAGAGAGAGAGAGTTATAATGGTTCGGTCAAGAGTGACCTACGTCCACTTCAAAATGGAGATCTTCGATTATCGTGAGAGGTTACAGGTATGAGAAAGGTAGTAAAGGCATGTAATCATTGCCCCTCAAGTGATGAGGAGACCCTGAATTTATAACTCTTCCCCAACAGATGGGATGCAAAATTAAAGCAACGTTTCTCTGGAGCCTGGAGCCTCAGACGTGTCCTCGAGGAACGAGCAAGGTGGAGGGTCTGGAGCCTCAGACGTGTCCTCGAGGAACGAGCAAGGTGGAGGGCAGGTGAGAGCTTCTCCGCGAGATTTGGTAAGAGCGGGTGAGGGGAGGACTTCGTCGTGATGACTCGGAGGCCTTGACGTGACGAGGCTTCCTTCAACGAGTTTCGAATATCAACTGAGCTAACCTGGCCTGACCCATGACCTTGGACGGACCGGGTTGTCTGGACCTGACTCTTTACCGCAATCCGGGTTGGGCCTGACCCATCATTTGCCCCTCAAAGTCCCACGTTCAATAATTATTTGAAAGTGGGGCTTTCTGTGCATCCAACTCTTCCACAAGCTTACAACAATTAGGCCTCCTTTTTCTACTCAGTTTTGAAATTTTTAGAGTTCGAAAGAATCCTTCTATATGGGGACTCTTTCTTCCCAAATCTATAAAACTTTGGAAATCCTGAACCAGACTCATTCCAAAATAGAAGAGAGCATCTCTGGAGACCAAGGGGAAATCTGTAAGCAATGACGGATACAGTAGAGAAAAAACAGACGGAGACCGTTGTTGAGCGGACTGCAGCAATCGCGCAAGGGGCACTAGGCGAGGTTGAAGGAGAGGATGGCGTGGCTGATGGCGCTGGCGGGCGGAGCCCGGGCTTCCAGCCCGTGGGCGTCACGGCAGAGGGAGGCACGGCGGCGCTGGGCGCTGCAAGGGGCGCCCAGCCCGGGAAGATGTCCACGGTATGGCAGGCGGCGTTGGGTTTAGCCGAGGGAGGAGATGGAGCAGGCGCTGCCAGGGCCGTGGGCGACGCAGGGAGGAATGGTGTCGCGGCTGCAGCACTGGGCGCCGCAGGGGGCGCCCAGCCCGGGGACGGCGCCACAGCAGCCAGCGACGCGGGGGAAGAAGAAGCAGCAGCAGCGCTGGGCGCCCAATCCTTTGGCATTGTGGTAGGAAGGGAAAAAACGAGAAATTGCTTTAGCGCCGCAAGGGGCGCATGTGGTTTTGCAGCTATTCGAGGCTCAGGCGGTTTCGCAGCAGCTGGCGCCTCAGGTGGCGCCCAGTCCTTCGGCATCTCGGCTAGGGAAGAAACAATAGTAGGGGGCGGTCATGCCGAGGGCAGTCATTCTTCAGACACGTTGGGCAAGTTGCGTCCGCGTTCTAAAAATGCTAAAGGAAAAATGGTAATTGATGATGACAGATCCAAGGTGAGTACCATTTATACCACAGTCAGCAATGATGATGATATTTCCAGGATCATCACTTTATATCATATTCCTTTCACCGTGATTTGTCGCCGGGCCGAAATTGATGAGCCAGCTTGTGATGACGCATCGGGTGACATTGTTATTTACGAGGATATGCTTGAAGCTGGGCTGAGATTCCCTATGCCCCCCTCCGTCTGTCGAATTCTTCATTACTTCTCCCTGACTCCGGGGAGATTAGTACCCAATGGATGGAGAATCATGCTGGGTTTTCTCGAGCTCTGGAGGAGAACACATAACGAGGAGGCATCTCCCATGGAGCTCCATGCTGCTTATAGTTTATTCGAATCTCCGGCTCCTAACAGGGGATGGTATTATTTCACCCCCAAGGGCGGCAGACTGCTCACGGGATTGCGCTCTAACTGTCACAGCTGGAAATTTCATTTCTTCTTTGTTGGTGGCGAGTGGGCCTCAGAGGCAGACAGGGCTCTGGTGCCCAAACAGTGGACCGACGCCAAAAGGCGTGGTACGCCACTCATTATCATCTCCTCATTATTCATTTGCATACATATGCTCATCATTTTATTTGTTCCTTCTTTTTTTTTTCTTTTTTTTTATATATATAGAGTCACCAGTGCTCTCCGCGGGTATAAAACGGAAACTGCAGGCCGTAAGAGATCATCCGGATAAAGATTTGGGTATTCTCCTTTCTAAAGAGAGTGACAGCAATCGTGGACCCTCTGTTGACCATTCTCCTCGTAGGACAGGTGAGCCTTCCCGGGCATCAACTAAGAGAAAATGTAAGGAGCTTTCAGTGGCTTAGGCGTACCTTTTCCTGATATTCTGTCTCTAACCATTCATTTTGCTTCCGCAGTGGTGGTCAATAGGGAGTTGGTCGAGGCCAAGGAGGCAATTGAAGATCGTCGTACAAGTGCTAACACCCATCTTGCCAAGATAGCGAGGGTAGGTATTGCCCCGAGAAGGGATTCTCCTCGTGTGATGATTAGTGATCTTCCTGTAACCACTCATCTAGTGGAGCCGCAGACGAGTTCTCCTGTCACTACCCATGTAGTGGCCCCCGCGGCTGTGCCTCATCAACCTGTAACTTCTCTGGTTTCTGCCGCCACATCTGTACCTCCTGCCCCTCCGTCTGGTCCCAAGCCGCTGACTCCTCGAGAGAAGTTTTGGAGATTCCCAGCCCGTGACGTGATTACTCGGGTCAGCGCCCTTAGCACAGAGGGGATGATAGATGCTTATCTAGAAGGTTTATCTCAGGTAAAAGGTTGTCTGAATTTTAATTTTCTTCAGGTTTTCCTTTTGTATATGCATTCTCATTTCCCTTGATTTCTTCTTGCTCCAGATGTCTGCATCATCATATGTTTATTTTCGAAGGCTCAGTTGATCAGTAAGCTGAAACAGGAGAATGCAGGTATTCATAGGGATCTCTCCGCAAGTCAGGGAAAAATTACTGAACTAGAAGCCGCCAGGAAGACTTATGATGCTGATCTTCTAGCAGCTCGGGAGAGAGCAACCAGGCTTGAGATTGAGCTCTCAACGGCTCACATGAGGGCGACCAAGGCTGAGGCTGAGCTAGTGGCGACGCGCGAGGGTGCTTTGCTCAGTGAGACCGAGCTACGGAAGGCCCGTGAGAGGGCTTCGCTCCGTGAGGCTGAGGTTGTGAAGGCCCGCGATAGGGCTTCCCTCAGGGAGGCTGAGTTTGTGAAGGCCCGCGAGAGGGCTTCACTCAGAGAGGCTGAGCTCGTGAAGGCCCGAAAGGGGGCTGAGCTCAGAGAGGCTGCTTTGAAGGTAGAGCTGAGGGCGGCAGAGGAGAGAGCTATCCAGGCTGAAAATGACTTGGAGGACGGCCTGGCTGATGCTGAGAATAGCGTCGCCGATGGATTTATTGCTGGTTATGACGAACTCCGGAGAAAGATCACCGCAGCATTTCCCGATATCGACTTCTCGCATTTTAAGGCGAGTGAGGCGCCTGATGAGGCGCCTGCCGACGAGCCTGATGGCAGCAGTGGGAGCTCAGGTGATTATGAGGATGATGGCGAGGATGAGGGGGATAATGAGAGTGACTAGGCTCATATGTATTTTTCTTTTTGTTTGGCAATTTATAGCCTATTGAAAGGAGCACATTTCTATAATAACATGTTTATTTCATTTATAGTCTACTTTGAACAATGAAATGGGAAATAAACAATTTTCATGCTTTTTGTACATTGGCCCACTTGTCACTGGTAATACCTCTTCAGATGTTCCGCATTCCACGGATGGAGCAGGGCCTTACCATCAGAATTTTGGATTCTGTATGTGCCTGGCCTTACTACTTCTGTCACGAGATATGGTCCTTCCCAATTTGGCCCTAGCTTTCCTTCGCGAGAGTCTTTAGTGGCGAGGATCACCTTTTTCAGGACTAGGTCTCCTGGCTGAAAGGAACGAGGCTTCACCCTCGAGTTGTAGTATTTTGCCATGCGCGGCTTGTATTCTGCATTGCGAACCGTGGCCATCTCCCTTGCCTCTTCTACCAAGTCGAGGTTGATGCGGAGTCCTTCCTCGTTGTTAATTGTGTCTTGGAGATGGACCCTGAGGGAGTGTACACCAATTTCGACAGGGATGACTGCCTCGGTCCCAAAAGCTAGCGAGAAAGGAGTCTCGCCAGTAGGGGTTCTCGGCGTAGTTCTGTATGCCCATAATACCCCTGGTAGCTCGTCAACCCAAAGACCCTTCGCCCTTTCGAGCCTGGTTTTTAGGTTGCGAAGAACTGTTCGGACCATGACTTCTGCTTGCCCATTTGCTTATGGGTGCGCTGGACTGGAGTGGGGCTGCTTAATCTGGAGGTCGGTGCAGAAAGTGTTGAAGAGTTTGTTGTCAAACTGCTTGCCATTATCACTGACGATGGCGCTAGGTATCCCAAAGCGACAGACTATGTTTTTCCAAACAAAGTTTTTTACATTGAAGTCTGTGATCTTGGCCAAGGGTTCTGCCTCCGCCCATTTTGTGAAGTAGTCAATGGCAATGACTACAAACTTGCATTGGCCTTTGTTCAAAGGAAGGGGGCCCAGAATATCTATACCCCATTTGGAGAAAGGCCACGGGCTCAAAATGGAAGTCAACTCTTCTGGTGGCTGCCTGGTTACAGTGGCGAAGCGCTGGCACTTGTCGCACTTTTGAGCAAATTCTTTGGCGTCCTTTGCCATGGTTGGCCAGAAGAATCCCTGCCTTAGTGCTTTGTGGGCGAGGGAGCGTCCTCCAGAATGGTTCCCACATATTCCTTCGTGGATTTCGCGAAGAGCGTAATCAGCATCCTCAGGGGAGAGGCAATGCAGCAGTGGTAGCCAATAACCTTTCTTGTAAAGGATATTTTGCAGAAGGGTGTATCTGGAAGCCCTCATTCTGAGTCTCTTCGCTTCAAGGTGGTCCTCTGGTTCGGTGCCCTCTTGGAGGAAAGCCTTTATTGGTGTCATCCAATTTGGCTCGCTGCCCTCTGATGCACAGTTGATGTTTCCAACCACTACATCTAACTTGCTCCTCTCCAACTGATGCCCGATGAGTGTAGGTTCTGTGGATGAGGCCTCCAATGACGAGGCGAGCCTAGCCAGTGCGTCTGCTGCAACATTTTGTCCTCGAGGAATATGGCAGATCTGAAAGCATTGAAAACTTTTGACCAATCCTTTGACCATGTTGAGGTAGTCTTGCATCCTTTCCTCCTTTGCCTCGAATTCGCCATTTGTTTGATTCACCACCAATTGTGAATCACTGTGAGCAAGAACTGATTTGGCGTCCATTTCGATCGCCAACCTCAGTCCTGATAAGAGTGCCTCATACTCGGCTTCATTATTTGATGCAATGAAGTGGAGCTTCACTGCATACTTGATGGGTGTACCATCAGGGCTGATCAGGATGAAGCCAGCTCCGCCTCCGTCTGTGGTTGCCGAACCATCAACATACAATTTCCAGACCGGTAAAGGCGGGGCAATCGACCTCTGGGGAGGTACTTGGGCGCTTTGGAGAAGAGGCTGGGCGCCCGAGGGAAGCTGGGCGCCCAGGGTTTGAGGAGAGTCTCGGGCGCCCAGAGCTTGAGGGAGGAGCTGGGCGCCCGAGGCTTGGAGAAGATGTTGGGCGCCCGAGGGAAGCTGGGCGCCCAGGGTTTGAGGAGAGTCTCGGGCGCCCAGAGCTTGAGGGAGGAGCTGGGCGCCCGGGGCTTGGAGAAGATGCTGGGCGCCCGGGGCTTGGAGAAGAGGCTGGGCGCCCGGGGCTTGAGGGTCCTGAGGTGCTAGCAAGGAGGTGAGCACCGCTGTTTCATCTACTTGGTTTTCATCATAAGTGAATTCAGCTACGAAGTCAGCTAGAGCCTGTGCTTTGATGGCAGACCTTGGTTGATATTTAACATCAAACTCCCCCAGCTCTACCGCCCACTTCACAAGTCTTCCAGCTACATCAGGTTTCCCCAAAACTCTTTTCAAAGGTTGATCTGTTACTGCCACCAACGGTGTGGCCCTGAAAGTAGTGTCGTAAACGCCTTGCAGTGGAGATCAGGGCGAGGGCCAGTTTTTCGAGCTCTGGGTATCTGGACTCTGCCCCTCGGTAGGCTCTGCTCACATAGTAGATAGGCTTTTGCGCTCCATCCTAATTCTTTATGAGAACAGAGCTCACGGCTGAAGGTGAAGCCGAAAGATACAGGTACAGCACTTCGCCTGGTGTAGCATGCGAGAGGAGAGGGGGAGCGGTCAGGTAAGCTTTGAGCTTCTGGACTGCTTCTTCAGCCTCGAGCCCCCATTGGAATGTTTTGCGGAGGATCTTGAAGAAGGGCAAGCACTTGTCTGCAGATTTGGAAACAAATCTGCTAAGTGCCGCAATCCTTCCATTGAGGCGCTGCAACTCCTTTGTGGAAGAGGGTGACTTCATATCTATTATGGCCTTGATTTTATCTGGGTTCGCCTCGATCCCCCTCTGGTCGACCATAAAACCTAAGAACTTTCCGGATCCTACACCAAAGGCACACTTCTCAGGATTCAATTTCATGCGAAAGAGCCTGAGAGTGTCAAAGGTCTCTTGCAGATGAGCGATATGGTCGGCTGCGGCGAGGCTCTTCACCAGCATGTCGTCTACGTAAACCTCCATGGTCCGCCCGATTTGAGAGTGGAACATCTGTTGGAAATAGGGTGGGCCTCTAGGATAGGTTTCAAAAACTTTTGACCCACTTAACGCAGAGATCAACTATCCAGAAGGCTATAAAACCCAATCCAAGATCCATGTCCTCAATCTCAGTCATCATGATCAGTAAAACAATTTATCTAGAAGATAAAAACAGCAACTAACAAGCATCCATAATAATCTACAACATGCAAGGAAGTGGATTATACCTTTGGAGCTCGGTTGTGCTCTAATGGAGGAGTTGCATCTTTCTTTGATGATGAAACGCTTTCACTAATCAAATAGGGATCTCCAAGACCTCTTGATCTTCCACGCTATGACCCGTATCAGATTCTCCTTTTCTCAAGAAGATGGTGGGATCTCCAAGAGAAAACTACTAGGAACTCTAGGGAGGAACTAGAAAGAGAACTAAAAGAGGGAAGAGGAGAAGAGCTCGTGCAACACTTGCACTTAGAGAGCCTTGGGCGTGAATCCCAATGGAAGGAGCAAGCATAGACGTCCAAGGCATCCTCTCCTCTTATTTATAACTTTTGCAAGTTGTCTCTTCTTTACTAATTACAATAGAAGTCTTACTTCCATTAATTAGTAACTTACCATATCATAATTAGAAGTCTCACTTCAAATATGATTAGTATCTTTCTAATTCCTTTCTAATTAAAATAGAAGTCTCACTTCTACTAAAATTAGTAAGTCTACTATTACCACTATTAGAAGTCTCACTTCTACTAGAAATAGTAACTTTCCTTTTAGAGTTCAACTGGAATTAGATACTTTCTAATAATTGGGCTAGCGTGGGGACCACTAGGGATTCCTTAGAAAGCTGGCTCCAACTGGGACACGCGACCCCACATCTCATGTGTAATCCGGGCCCACAGTTAATTGCAAATAACTCCACTATATAAATGCAATTGAACTCCAGTCTTAGGAATATTACATAGAAGACCCTAAACTTCCACATTACCACAAGTAGACTCCTCTATCAATATCCATGGATCAATTGGACCTGTCTTCCAAAATAGATCCATATCTTATTATCCTTGAGCCCCAATCAATTATAATGATCAATAGGTACCTTTCCAATTAACTCTTAATCGGAATGGGTGCGCACTTACCAATGATAAATCCATTAATTGGCACAAGGGGATATTAGATATAGATTCCATCTTGACTATTGAATGTTCCCACAGCTCTACTACCACGTACCCAAATCACCGAGGTGTTGACCTACAGTTGGCCTCACTCATTGGTGACTCAAAGCAAATGAATAGATAGAAACTTGAGTTCATTAATGTCTCAGGATTGAGAGCCTATTGCTAGGGAATTATGAGAGCAGACCTTAAAATAAAGACAGTGTTTATAAGGTGCTTCTCATGGTCCTTCAATACATCCAATGTACCAACACTATGATCCAGAATCTTCCATTCTGATGATCGAGACAAATCACACTATCTCATAGTGATCAAAGTGCTGCAACCTTGTCAGTATGAGATGTCCAGTCTCATCACTGGTTGTGAAGATATTTAAGTATAAGATTTGTCACACATGTCTCCCGTATGTGGATCTCATCCATACACATGTGTTACATCTAATATACTTGTGGACCCCGGTTCATCTCATGAACCATCATGTCATTCGTATTGGTTATGTGCAAGTATATAATAAATCACCATTCATCTCATGAAAGGAAAGCATGAATATATGAATAAATAAAGAATTTAATCAATTTATTATATCATCTACTGGATTGAGTCCATAAAACTAACAATCTCCCACGTGGGCTCAATGCCAGTTAGATTTGCATCTCATGCACATCCTTTTTACATATAGCTCAAAGACTTTGGTAGTCAAAAGCTTAGTAAAGGGATCTACTAGATTGTCTGCAGAGGCTATCTTGGTGATCGTACATCACCTCTTTGCACAATCTATCTGACCATGTATAACTTCCTCTGTACATACTTTTTGGCTCTTGGGTTATTTGGACTTTAATGACTGCCCTGCTGTTATCACAGTAAACTGTGATCGGCTGTCCTGCCAAAAATACCACTCCAAGTTCCATAAGGAATCTTTTGAGTCAATATGCTACCTTAGCTACTTCTCAAGCTGCTACAACATAAGCACATACCCAGAAGTTGATTTCCTGGAATACTGATCTGACTAGAAGTCAGTATCTATGTAACCGACTGGAATTAACTCATCACTGCTATGACTCAACATGTGATCTCTAGTCCTTCTCAAGTATTCGAGAACACATCTTACAACAGTCAATGATAAAAACCTGGGCTAGACTGATATCTGCTGACTAGGCATACTGCGTGACAGATATCCGGTCTAGTACAAAGCATAGCTTACCGTACCAGAACCTTTATCTATGTACACATTATTGGGATAAGCCTATCATCCTATTTTTTCAGTCTCAATGGAAATTGATTCCTAGGATGTACCTGGCTTTTCCAAAGTCCTTTATTATCAAAAGTCTTAGCCAACCAAAACTTTTACTGTTGATGATATCCCTGTATCACTCCTTAGGAGAAGGATGTCGTCGACATATAATACCAGAAAAAACTACCCTGCGTTCTTGACTTTTCATTTACACATGACTTATCCGGATTCTGATAAAAATCAAGTGACTTGATTTCCTTAGTCAATACGGATGTTCCTGTTTCGGGATATCTGCATGAATCCATAAATGGACTTATGCAGCCTGCAAACTCTTCGCACTTGGTTATTAGCTATAGAACCATCTGGTTGCATCATATAGATGTCTTCCTCAAGATTGCCGTCGTGAGACGCTGTCTTGATATCCATTTGCCAAATCTCGTTACCGAGATGAACCGCAATGGATAAGAGTATCTGGATGGAACTCTTCCATCTAGCTCTCATTTTCTTTTGTAGACTCACTTGCACCCAATAGGTTTGCTATTGGCAGGCAAGCCCACAAGTATCCAGACCTGATTAGAGTACAAAGACTCCACCTCAGCTTTCATAGCATCTAACTAACGTCCCAAAACTATGTCATTAACGGCTTTATCATAGTTATAGGGATCTTGTTTCGGTTACACCGGGATTGCCTTGTAAGACTTTCCCAAAACCGAGAACTTGTCAAGGGTCCTGACAATACTCCCACTACGACAAGGCACTGGTGTAACTACTGGGTCAAGTATGGGCGGATTTTCTTAAAGTTTGGTTATTCTTGGATTTGGAATTGTTCTTTCTTAAATTTCTTCCAAGATAACCATTTCTAAAGATTTCCAGTTAATCTTATAATCTCCCTCCAGAAAACCGCATTGGTGCTGTGAAGCACTTTTGCTCTCTGGGATTATAGAGCAACCAACCTTTAGTTCCTTTTTGGGATAGAATATAAACATATATACTTCCAACTTCGATTCCAACTAATCCGTCTTATCCTTCAGCACGTGTGCTGGATAACCCTGAAAAAGTCGTAGACTAGGCTTTCGCCTTGTCCATAACTCCCTGAGAGTCTCAAGTATAGACTTAGATGGAACGAGGTTTAGTATATATATTTCAATTTCCATATCCCAAAATATAGGTAATCCATAGAAATTCAATCATAGACTTGATCATAGCTAAAAGAGTCTTGTTCCTTCTTTCTGCTACTTCCGTTTTGTTGAGGCAAACCAGGAGCAGACTACTGGGATCAAATCCCAAAATCTGATAAGTATCCCATAAAAGTAGTGGAGAGATATTCGCCTTATCGATCTTATCGAAGAGTATTTATACTTTTACCTAATTGCTTTTCCGCTTCCGCTCGAAACTCTTTGAACTATTCAAAAATCTCGGACTTGCGGTGCATAAGGTATATGTATCCATATCTTGAGTAATCATCGGTGAAAGTGATAAAATACTCGTATCAATCTCTCACTCTAATATTATGAGTCCATACACATCAGTAAACACTAACTCCAATAAATCTTTGGCCCGACTGCCCTTAGATGAATAAGGGTCTTTTGGTCATTTTGCCTTCCAGATAGGATTTGCAGACAGGCATTGATTCTACCACCAATGAAGGCAAGATACCATCTTTCACTAGCCTGTCAATCCTGTTTAGGTTTATATGACCTAGCCTCTTAGGTGCCAAAGTTTGTTGGATTAGATGAAGGTGCACTACACCAAAATAGGATATTAGTAACGCTCAAGGTTTTTGGTAAGTAACGCTTTTTAAGTGTAACTGGTTTCCTAACGTTTTATGGGCGTTAGCATTGATTTTAAAGTGTTACTTTAATTTTTTTTTAATTTAATAATTATTTTGTTAGGGTTTTAAAGCGTTACTGTGTTTTTTTTTTTTGCGCACGAAAATCATCCCACCATTCTTTTTCTTCTCTCCCGCGCTACGCCCTCCCTCATTTCCCTCCCTCATTTCCATCCCTCAGTCATTTCTTTCTTTCCCGCCTCTCCTCTCCTCTCCTCTCATCTCCATCGCCATCGCCGACGCCAACCTCTCATCTCCAGAACCCATCTCCTCTCATCCCTTTCTATCTCTCCCTCCCTCTCCCATCGTCGTCGTCCTCTCAACTCCCCTGCACCAGGTACGCCCCTCCCTCTTCTTGCACTCCGCACACACCGCGCACCTCTCTCTTTCTTCTCTGTTCTCCCTCTCTCTCTCTCTCTCTCTCTCTCTCTCTCTCTCTCTCCCCTGTTCCTCTCCCTCTCCCCTGCTTCCCCTTCTGTTCCGCCCTGCGGCCACCTGTAACCACTCCCGCTCTCCCTTGGTTCTCTCTCTCTCTCTCTCTCTCTCTCTCTCTCTCTCTTCCTCTTTTCTCTTCTTCCTCCTAGGTCTGATTTCCTCCGTTTTTTTTATCTTTGTCTTTGTTAGCTTGTTCGATTTCTTCTGCTGCAAACCTCCTTTTTTGATATGGAATCCTTGAATCTCCAGGAGCTGGGCAAGAGGTTGGCAAGAGCTGCGTGGTTGTGTCGATTGGTGGGAAGAGGATCGTGTTCGATTGCGGAATGCACATGGGATATTTCGATCATCGACGCTTCCCCGATTTCTCCCGAATCTCCGAATCCGGAGATTTTGACTCTGCTATCACTTGCATCATCATCAGTTCATCACCCATTTGTAAGAATTCCCATACTCTCATCCTTTTTTCTTTTTTCTTCTAATATTTATGTTGTGTTGAGTCTGGATAATGTGCCCTAAATCATAGTTCATGTAGATTTTGTGTTTGGGGTGGTTTCTTCTAATGCCTAAAACACTTGTTAATGCAAACAAACAGGCCCCAATAGTTCCATTTATTACACTTTTTGGACTAGTATCAATTCTCTGGCTGGCAGTTTGGTTTGATGCTGTTATGGTAGGGATTCGATAATATACCAAGTTTTAAAACCATGATTATATGTTGACATCTATGTAACATTGAATGGATTCAACTTCTTCATGCCTGAAAGGACTACATTTTCTTTATTTAAATATCTTGTTTAAGTATATAAAATTCAGGGACCTTCATAGATTTGTTGGTAAACTATGATGAAGATGGATACCAGGATGATTAGTTCTGATTCCTCTGAACTTCTGATTCATCCTAATATGTCCAGATACTGAAACTATAGTGAGAAGTGTCTAACTCCAAGGGCTGCTATTTTAAAATTTATATTAATAATTTGATTAGCTCGAGGTGAAGATGCTATTTTTCCAGAGATTATCTACCATAGAGATCTTGTCTTTTAGGACACTACTACTAGCAGGTGGAAACCTTTCACTCTCTGGGGTGCTAAACTTTGCTTCTAGGACTGTCAAGGGGCCGGGCATGAGCTTCTTCAAGCTTGGATTTTGAACTGGTCAAGCCGGGCCTATTCAAATTTTTGGTTCTACTAAGCTCAGGCCCAGGCCTATTTGCCACTGCATAGAGTGAGGGGGTTAGTCATACTTGCAACACTAATGCATTTGGCGAAGAATATATTTTAGTTTCATCACCAGTAAAAAGACTTACCAGACGAAAGGTTGGAGGAAATAGCATTAATAGTTTGATCTGACTGTCTTCCATTACTATCCTGTTGTACATGGAATCTCATCAATAGTTGTGTGGCTTTAAAAGAGTAGGAAATTAGAGAATTTAGTTACTCATATAGTATACACCCCAAATGAAGAATAGTTGTAGTTGGATACTGAAATCAAATTTGGGTACCTGAACTACTCATCACGTGGCCCACTCCTTACCACACTACTTGTTAGAGAAGGAATGCTTGGGACTTTTTGAAACAAACATTCCCACCACTCCAAATAAAACAATATCATGGGATGTGAAAATGTTAAATTCTATGTAAAGAAATGGACAATAGCTACATGATAAGCTGGAATAGGAAGCTGCCGACAAACTTATAAAACAAGACATATTTTTGAGTTCAAAATGCTTGTTATGTCTGTGTAATACAAGAGGATTTTGAGGAATGATCATCTCAGAGAATGTTATATATTATATAAAATGAATAGTTAAAGAGTCCATAAGACTGAATAATTGTGTCTGATAATTGTCCAGAAGAGTTCACCTCCAACACTACTTAGTTGCTCAAGATAAAAGAATTTGATGTCATTTCTGGTGTTTGTAGTATCTTTCCTTTTATAGGCAACAACTGAGATTGTCTGATGTTAAATGGCAAACTGTGCTCTACTTTGAAGGTGAACAAAGACACTTTCCTTGCTTACTGCCGATACTTTGAACAAAGTCATTGATGATTATGCCATAATGATTGGTACACACTAAGAATGATTTTTGACTAAAAGTCATTCTTCCAAGTAGTAATGATAATAATGATGTTGATGATGATGACGATTGAATCTCAAGGTTTTGTTAGCAAGGCTTGCACATGGATCTGATGGTAAAAACAATTAAAGTTCAAAGGGCTACATGCATAGATTAATCCTTGAATATGGTACATAGAATGATGTTGTGATGTTTGTTGCAGGCTTACAGAACTTCACACTCTAAAGGGACATGTTGAGTCAGTGGTGAAGCTGAAGGGACTAGACATTGACACCATCCAACAACACTACACAGTTTAAGAGCACGATCCATCTGCCGTTATGCGATTGACATAGTCTTTCTCTCTTTCATCTTTTTTTTTTTACTGGGTAATGGGATCTTATTAGTCTTCTTCTTGGAATTACAAGAATAATTTTTGAGTTCTTGACCAAAGCAGATATAAAAGTAGTGATTAGATGCTTTTGAGTCCTTGGCAATTATGAAGTGATTAGATGCACTCCTTCCTTATAAAGTAATTTTATAACACAATTTTTTATTTTAAAATGATTAATGAAGTATCATTTCATGATAATATATATTCCCATTGCTTTCTTTCTTTTTTCGTTTTTGGTGTTTCCTTATCACCATATATGGGGCAATACACATTGTTTAGTTGGTTTTTCCTTCACATGGTACTTAGAAATGATCTCATCACTTACACATCTAATGTTGGCAATTTCACTTGCTTCTCACCCTTCTACATAATGAAGTTTGGTTAGTTTGCTTTGATTTTGTTGTGTATGTTGTAGCTTCCCATCCCATTATAATTCTATCTCCGAAATTGAAGTCGTATGATGAACTTAATGAAAATGATGTAAGTAGGTTTCCCATCTTAGGGGTTAATTCTATAAAGGGAGAGTGAAATTGCCATCTCACAAGGGGCAAAAGTAGTATATAAATTAAGTATGAATATTTTGAGTGAAATTGCAATCTCACAGGTGGTGCAGGGTGAGTGCAGGTGGTGCAGGGTGTGTGCAGGGAGAGGTGGTGCATAGGTGAGTGCAAGTGGTGCAAGGTGAGTGCAGTGGCTATGCAAGCCGGGTGGTGATGGCAGTGCAGTGGGTGGCTGTGAGGGAGAGTAAGAGAGGAGGAGAAAGAGAAGGGAAAGAAAAGAATGGAGAAGGAGATGGTGATGGTGTCTGCAGTGGGGGTGTAGCAACACTCAAGAACAGAGGCCATGACATCATGGTACGCAGAGATTATTTATTTATTATTGTTATTGTTCTTATTTTGCTCATGCCATGCACAATATTCTGAAGGTTTCTTTCTTTTTTTCTTTTGGATGAATCCAGTTGAAATGGTTCGATGATGCCGGATCAATTAATGTTAATGGGACTGACTATGAGCATAAACAATGCCATTGGCACTCCCCTTATGAGCATACCATTAATGGTAGGAGGTGAGCTGTTTCTTCCCTTCTCTTTCATCTTTCCTTCCTTTACATGATATGCTTTCACACTATGCACTATTTTCAGAAATATTCATCTCCTCTCATCGCCAGCACTGTCAAGCTCACGAAGGAGCCCCATATGTCTCCAATGATCAAGTTCCAGTCCCACATGCTTCTTACTTTATACTTTAGGTCCCTAAAACATTGGTTCAAGGAAGCAGGATTCTAGTTGTTAAAATCCTAGGATTTAGGATGCCAATCTCATGATTAGTATCAGAACACATGAAAAATTACTTGCATTTATATAAAGATTTCCACACTTTCATACTAGTAAATCTTACAATTCCGCTTTGACTCCTACAATCCAATGCTTACTAGATCAAATCACATGGTCTAGGCTAGGCGAGAATAGCGACCGCTAAGTGAACTATTTGAATTTATTACATTTTGTTGCTACTTTTATAGATTTAGAGTTGTGATTTGAATTTATGATTTTTGTTCACTTGTTCAGTCGAAATCTCTAACTGCACTACATAGATCCGTTGGCTTTCTTTGTCCCATTTTATCTTGTCTAAGTACTCAGTGAACTTGGTGTTTGAAGTGAAAACATAAATATGAATCATGAAGGTGTTTATGCACTAATATTAGTATAAATGCATGATCTGTTTGGGTTGAAAATGGTGCTTGGTGTTGTACAGGGTCACTCTTTCTGATCAATCAACATATGCGAGAGTTGTTGGATTTGACCAAGATAAGGATGTGGTTGTGTTGCGTGTATGTGCCTGAAGAGAAACTAAGAGCCATACCTGTTGGTATCTCTGCAGATTTACTTGTTGGTCAGAAAGTATATGCCAATGGAAACCCTGTGAGTATGGTTTCTTCTTAATGTCCTAGTATAATGTTGCTTGATTAGATATATTTGCTGCCTTTTTCTTTTATTCTATTGATGAAAACCTTGTAGGTATGTCCCTGGGTCTTCTTGGTTAGATATCACTATGTGTATCTTATTATTGGGGATTAGTAAGATTTGGTACAAGGTACATGTATGATGCAAAATGATTGTTCAACAGACTAAATAGCTCTGTGTCATCTTTTCTTTCTGTTTGATTTGCTTCCTACTAATTGCATCTGTGTTGTGTATGTTTTTAATGATTTTTTAGTGCTTTATTTAGAAACTTCAATTGAGTTGTGGGTTGAGATATTTTGTTGGTTCTAATGTCAATTTGCTTTCTTGATTATTCTTCTTGGTGTGTTTATAGTCAAAAGAGTATGATGAGATTGAGCAGACTGTTTTTAGATTTTATTCAGTTCTTTTGTTTATGGTCCTTTTGTGGTGATGACCAAAGTTAGACTTGTTTAGAAATGTCATTACAACTTACAAGTGTTACTTTTAGGCAGCATGGATGTTGATGTTATTAACAGATACTAAAAAACTATACCAACACCCCCATAAATGTATATGAATATATCTTAAAGAGTTAGTATACAATGAAAATTATAGTTGTTCGAATAAAAAAAATGTAAATATTAATAGAGCTATGATCTATATAAATTGTACAAATGCTACTAAAATATAGAATCAGAAGTGGAGATATGGACTTGGCTATTATTTGCACAGTTTCTTTTCTGATTTGTATGCGAGACTGACAACCGTAGAGTGCGGCATTGCAATTTTCCAACTTGCAGTGGCTGAATATTCTTATGCTACTTGATATGAGCCATGAATTCTGAAGCGAGTAGGATTGGAAAGTGTTTTTGATGCTGTATCTTTTCGAAGTGCCTGGTTTTGCTTCAACAACTGATCATTAATCTTGTTTTATACTACTAAACAACTAAATTAATTGCATGGAGAGACTTTGGAAAGGAGGCTACCTGAAACTTGTTTTGCATTGTGTGACACAGTTACTTTTAATGGGGTTCCTAATATTGTTGAGTCTTCATTTAAGCTAAAGTCATTACTCATATTGTGTTTCTCCTTGTTTGTATCCACAGGTTGTAGATAATGTAACGTTTATGGCCGAAATGGTATTGTTTTCTTCACCAAAGTTATTATAAATTTATTTGGATTTCCTTTTTGAGTTTTTTTCCCAGTTTCATTGAACTCGATGTTTTATTGGATGAGAATGACATGAGCTTTAAATTAGGAATTTGACTAAATGGCCTTGGTGGAATCTTGCATCACGTGTTTAGTCCGAAAGGATGTCTTGGTTATTTGGATGTATCTTGAAACATGTATGCCAACATAACACATATATGCCAACACATCAAACATGTTAGGCATTTCAGGTGTGTTTGGATGTATCTTGAACTAATAAAAACAAAGAAAAATGGAATCACTTGCAAATGGGCTGATAAGAGTATACACAGAATAGTATACACATCAACATGGTAGGGAGATGATTTAAAAGCAGAACATCAACATGTAGGGAGATGATTTAAAAGCAGAGAAGGTTGAATGGTGTATGACTGATGACGTAGTGGTGAATGACTTTGTAGTGTGTTGGGGCATTGGGTTGTTTATATGAAGTGTTTTTTTATCATGTACAGGTACTTAACAGGTTGTAAAAAAAAATTAAATGTCACACGTACAGGGGAGACTATGCCGAAATTTCGAGAAATCTTTTATATTAGAAAATTTTACACACTTGGTATATTAAGAATATAGAGACTCTTGGAATGGAGATTGAGACTCCATTTGATTTGTCCCATGGTGTCATTATATTGTTTTTGTTGGGTAATCTGCCTGCAAATGTCTTAACAATTTGAGAGGCTTTTTGTACGAAAGGCTTTGAGTAGTTCTTTTGGATTCATTACTCTCTCTCACTTTGTGAATATTTTTGGAAAATGAGTGTTTGTCTTCTTTTTAAGTATCTGAATTTTAGTTTATAATGCTGATAATTGTTGTATTTGGTACTTAGGTTTGGACTCTTTGGTATAGAGGTTGTCAAGGTGCTTGGTGGTGGTCTTGTACCAGGTACATTGTTTTCTTCTACATGTTTTTATATTCGTTTTCATTTTCATTTATTTCGTTTCATGTTCATTTTCAATTGGTGGGGTCATTTTTTTTTTTAAATTATAGGCTTTTAAATTATTTGATTGGATGCAAGTGTGAGATTCCTTGTTAATGTTTGAACCGTGTAAAAGGGCATTTTTATATATGCAGCAGGTTCGGT
The DNA here is from genome assembly GCA_012931725.1 of Litsea cubeba. Taxonomy (NCBI): domain Eukaryota; kingdom Viridiplantae; phylum Streptophyta; class Magnoliopsida; order Laurales; family Lauraceae; genus Litsea; species Litsea cubeba. The sequence continues at coordinate 153,224,865 of CM022945.1, read as the reverse complement.
ATTCAGGGGTGGTTTTGGATAATTTTTTTTTACATATGAAACAGTTTTGTAACGGTTATAAACCGTTACTAATTTGTGCGAATAGCAACATTTAAAAAACGTTACAAAAGATTTCACAAACGTTAGGAATGTTATGAATCAGTAACACAAATTTGGCACGAAAAAACCGTTACAAAGTTTACAAAACCGTTACAAATATTTAAGTGTAAAATACCGTTACAAAACTTGCGAAACTGTTACTTTTTTATTTAAAATTATTAACACAAATGAGTATTAAAACCGTTAGAAACTAATTTCAGTAACGGAAATAAAGCGTTACAATTAATGTGTTTGTAACGGTTTATAACCGTTAGGAATGTTTATAACAGATTAGAAACGCCCAAACTGTGACCCAGAAAAACCGTTACAAATTTTTTTAGTAACGGTTTTAAACCGTTACGTATGTCCTGAAATGGTGTAGTGGTGACTACCTCTTTAATGATGGTCTATTATTAGCATCAGCGTCATGTATCTCATACATTGTGGGAGTTAACAAATAAAAGCCATTGATTACCTTGTCAGAATATATAAGAGTACCGCTCCTCTTTAAGACGATTTAATTACCAAAAGTAACTGAATAACTCTTATTCATCATACTAGAAATTAAAATCCCGTCTTAAAACGGTACATGTAATGTATCTAACAAAATCAACTTAATATCTGAAAATAACTAAGTTACTACTCCTACTGACACTGCTTCTGCCTTGGCTTCCGATCCTAGGTTAACACTGATTTCCCCGTCATTAATCCTCCTGATTACCTGTAACTCCTACAACATATTACTGATGTAATTAGTTGCACCGAAGTCTACAAACCAAGATTCTGAAGTACTAGTTATAAAACTAACTTCAGAAACAAATGACTCAATCATACCTGAGGTCTTTTCCTTTGACAAAAATCTTGGACAATTCCGCCTCCAATGTCCTGTCATACCACAGTGGAAACACTTTCCTTTTGCTCCCTTACTATCATTTTAATCATCATTTGATTTCTCACACTTGCATTATTTTAGAAAACATTGAAATCTTATTTTATCCATGCATTGTTTTTAAATATGGTAAAACTCATGTTTTATGCATGAATTGGTTTTAATTTTGGATGCAATTGATTTTGTAAAAGGAATTTCAAAATTCAAGCTTAGCCTAAGTTTTAAAGTCTCAAATGATTTGTGGCTTTTTATGATTCATAATTTTAAAAAATACTTAGATTGATTTAAATCATGTTTCAAGCTTGATTTAATGGCCCCAACAAGTCCCACATCAAAAATCTTTGAAAATTGCAAAAGTATGCAAAATGGGAAAAGTGGCCCAGGGCCCAGTGTACCCGGTCGACCGGGTACACATCCCGGTCGACCGCGTACACTGCGGGTCGACTGGGCAGAGAGCCGTTTGGCTCTCCAACGGTCATTTTTCTGACCGTTTGGATGGGGTCGACCGGGCCTGTCATGGGGTCGACCGGGGACACGCAGAAACTCTGTTTTCTGTGTATAAAAAGGCTTCATTCCCTTTGGAAAAAAGTTGGAACTTTTGAGCAAACTTGGAGCCTTCTTGGAGGTGTTTGAAGAGAAGATAAAGGGGATGAACCAAGGGGATTAAGAAGGTCATTAAGGAAGCTAAAGCTTGGATCATGAAGTTAAATCTCCAAGTAAGCTTTGCTTAATTTAATCATATGTTTCATGCTTGGTTTTAAATCTTTGGTAAATGTTTTTAGCATGATAACTATGATGAAATGAATTCATTACTTCCATTCAATCTTTGATATTAAGTTGTAATGAATTCTTTTCTTTGATTCAAAGGATTAAGGGGGAGAAAATGCTCTAGCTACCCAAAAAGGGAGATAGATCAAAGGGGGAGAGAGCATTCAAAGGAACACAAGCCGGTAGTGGATGTAGGCACGTTGGCCGAACCACTATAAATATTGTGTTGTGGTGCATGCTCTTGTGGTGATTGTATGTATTTAGCTTCCGCATTGTGCTTGTTATCATCACTAGTGACTAGTTAGTTTATAGAAAATTAAAATTGGTCATAGTTAGTCACTATTAGTAGCTCACCCTATTCACCCCCCCTCTAGGGTTAGGATCCTCAAGGACTTTCAATTGGTATCAGAGCCTCGTGCTCTAATATTAGGATCAAGTGTTTGGAACTCTTGATTAGGTGTAAAAACCTAGAGTCAAAACCCTAGTGTTTGTGCTTACATGAAAATCATAAAAATGGATTCCACTAGTTTAGACTTTGTAGATTCTTCTAGATCCCTTCTTCCATCTATTGGAGATTCAAACATCAAAATTAAAGAATCTCAACTTAAATTGAAAGAAGAAGAAATTAAAGAAAATGAAGATGATATTCAACAAGCTTATGAAGAATTATATGCTATATCCTTGAAGCTTGCCAAGAGTAATAAAAAATTAAGAGAAGAATCTAAAAGACTAAACAAAGAATTAGTCTCTTCTAAAGATGAACTTAGAGAAAAAGAGGAAGCTTTAAATTGTGTAGACTCTAAGTTCATGATCTCTTTGCATAACCTATCTAATATCCAAGATGAACTAAATGAAATCAAAATAGGTTTATGACAATCTCAATAAGGAAAATTCTAAACTAAGAGATCAATTACAAAGGCAAGACAAAGACTTTAACAATCTTGAATCTAAGTCAAGTATCTCTATGGAAAACTTGTCAAATGCTCAAAATAATTTAAACACCTTAGAACTTGGATCTAATGTTGTTAATGAAATTAAATTTGAATTAAAACTTGCCAATGAAGAGCTAATCAAATTTAAGGGAATTGAACAAGAACTAACTAAAGTTAAAAATGAGAATTCAACCCTTAAAACCAAAGTCACTCAACTTGAAACATACAAACAAAAGTATGAGTGCAAATTTACCCAAAGTGAAGAAAGATTGGAAAAGTTATTTAAATTGGGTAAATCAAAAGGAGATAGGACGGGTCTTGGATTTGATAGGAATACCTCATATGACCCTAAATTCACCAACACTTTTGTGAAAGGTGAGTCCTCATTCTCTAGCACTCACACTTCTTTGCCCATGTCTAAATGTAATTATTGTGGCATTGAAGGACATTTTAGGTTTGAGTGCAAACAAAGAAGAAGCAATGTGTCTAAATCCATATTTGAACCAAAGAAAGGTAAATCAAATTCTATGATGGATAAGACACCAAAAACCAAGGAGAACTCCATGAAGCTTAAACAAGTAAAATCAATTAAGAAGGAGTCTCCTAAAATAGATTCTAAAAAGGTTAAACAAGTTAAATCAAGTTTAAAAAAATCTATAAATAAAAAGGTTCTCAACCTACCTCCCTTAACTCAACAAATGAAAGAACTTTTGAAGAAAGTTGCAAAGATAAATTTGAAATTCAAAAGTAAATTAAAGGGAGGAGATAAGAAGAAAAGAAAAATGGTTCAAACCCCAAAGAAGCAAACTCACCAAAAGACTAATCACCAATCTAAGCTAAACTTAGTTAAATCTATATCTCATGGTGATAAGTCTAAGTTAATAATTTATCAAGTTAAATCTCCTAGAGTTGGTGAGAAGTTTAAGTTAGACCTCAAAGTTCATCCATCCCAAGACCTTAGGTGGATTCCTAAAGTTAGACAAATAGACAAACCTTAGGGCCTTGGACCTCATTGACCAACCTAACCTTAATAGTTAAATCCTTTTGTTGGTCATATTGCATTTGCATTTTGTTCTTTCTTAGTTACATTTATTAAAATGCAATGTTTCTTTATAATTAATTGATTTTGTCTTCATGAACTTCTCTAGTTACATATCATGGCTTTCAAAATCATTTGATTATAAATTCATCTTGTTAGATTTGCTTATTGCCTTCAATTAGTTATATATCTTGCATGCATTTCTACATGATCAATTGATTATGATTTCAAAAGCTCTCATAGCTAGATCTTTCATAATCAATTGATGTTACAAAATCATTTGTTTGAATGTCTTGGTAAGATTTGTTGTGCAAATGATTTACAACAATTTAGATTTTCCATGTTATACTTTCTTATGGAAAATTATTGTTTTGAAAAATCAACTTGTATGTGTTTCAAATAAGTTATATCATTTAAAATGCAAGTTGAATAGTGTTTAAAATCAATTTGTATGAGCTTTTGTAGTTATATTGTTTGGAATACAAATTGATAATTGATAATGTGCTTTCTTCATTTTCATACTCACTTTGTTCATTGTTGGATTTTGTTTATGATTTGAAGATTGCATGAATGGAAATGCTTTAAAACTTTTTGTTGTATTCATCAAAGCATGTTCCATGTTTTCATTTCCTTATGCTTTTGCTTATGTCATCCTTTAATGGAAATGAATGTTGTGATAGACTATTTGCATGTTTGCTCTTTTAGTTACATTCTTTATGCAAATGTTTTATTTGTTCCATGTATGGTTGTGTTCTTTAATTATTTTTTTTTGTAACCATACTAGAACCCAAATCCATCCTTTATGCTTTCTAGTCATTTTTGTGAAATGGATGGTTATGATGTTTGATTCATGTGTATATTTCTTATTGGTATCATTCATTATACATGTTTCAACTTCATAGTAGTGTTCTTGATCATATGAACCTCTTTGAAATTCATTCCTTGAATTACATAGTTATATCTCTTGAATGATGGATTTCTTAGATGTTGTATTCATATGGTTGACACTTTGGAAATTGCATATTCTTATAAGTCATATATTTTCAAAATGCAATTTCTCATGTTCATCACTATGCTCAATAGTTATATCATTAAAGTGATGAATATTCATTTATGTTGCTTGATGGAATCTTGTGTTTGTCACATGCTTGCTCTCAAACATGTTCCATATTCAATTGGTAATCAAATGATATCATTTTCAATTAGTATAACTTCCAATTGATGTTATATATTTGTGATAAACCTTGTGCACATTGGATTAAACTTGATAGTAATATGTCTTTGTTCCATGTCACATTCCATTAGCTTCATAAATGGTCATGTTTGCCACCTCTCTTGCTTATTTGGTTAAATCTCGTGACCACCATGTTTATGTGTTAATAATCTTGGTTGGTTAATGATTGAGGTAGGCATCATGGTTTGAAATTCATTTCACTCATCTTACACTTGATAGTCATATTTTATGATTGAGTGAAATGATTTCAAAATTTACATAGCATATGATTTTCATAGTTATATTATTTGATGCTATGTTTAGTAAACCCCTTATCATCATGGATAGCTCTAACTTGGATTAATCCTTCTAGTTACATTCCTTAAGTCCATTTTAGAGTGATTGAGCTAATAAGTCATACTCTTAAATCTCAATTGATATGGTTCTTATTTCAATTGGTATCCATGATAGATTAACCTTTTGACCTTGCTCTTCAACTTTCCTTAAGCTTATAGGTCAATTGGTTTCTCTCCAATTTGGTAATTTGATCATTGAGCCCTATAGTTAATCATTATCAATTGGTATCTAATCCTTCCCTTGAAGTTATCCCTCAATTGGTTAAACCATCTTCTTCTTGCATCTAATAGTTATATTCTTGTCAAAAGTATGACAAAAGAAGATTATGGATTGAGGGGGAGTAAACCTTCTAAGGAAGCATTAGAGATGATCAAATTCACCATTGCTATTCCCTTATAACTTACTCACATGCATAATAGCCTGTTAAGTATTTCATTCTCGATTTCATTTGTTAACAGGTGCTACTAAAGGTATTTTCCTTGTTTCATGTGTGTAGGTACCTTTCTTCAATTGCTACCTTTGCAATTTAATGGCAAAGGGGGAGAAAGGATTAAGGGGGAGAAAATGCTCTAGCTACCCAAAAAGGGAGAAAGATCAAAGGGGGAGAGAGCATTCAATGGCAAAGGGAGAGAAAGACCAAGGAGAGAGAGTGCTTGGTCTAAGGGGGAGAGAAGATAAAAGAAAGAAAGCTTGGAGCTAAGGACAAGAAGAATGAAGATCAAAAGAGCTAAAGCCCAAGCTAAGTGAAGGAGCATCCGAAGATTTCAAGCAGTGTCAAGCCAAGGAGCTGAAGACTTAGTGTGAGGTTTAGTGTTAAGTTAAGGTTTGCCATCAAATTGCAAAGGGGGAGATTGTTAGGAATTTTGTGTATTGCAATTTGATGGATGCATATCATTTTAATCATCATTTGATTTCTCACACTTGCATTATTTTAGAAAATATTGAAATCTTATTTTATCCATGCATTGTTTTTAAATATGGTAAAACTCATGTTTTATGCATGAATTGGTTTTAATTTTGGATGCAATTGATTTTGTAAAAGGAATTTCAAAATTCAAGCTTAGCCTAAGTTTTAAAGTCTCAAATGATTTGTGGCTTTTTATGATTCATAATTTTAAAAAATACTTAGATTGATTTAAATCATGTTTCAAGCTTGATTTAATGGCCCCAACAAGTCCCACATCAAAAATCTTTGAAAATTGCAAAAGTATGCAAAATGGGAAAAGTGGCCCAGGGCCCAGTGTACCCGGTCGACCGGGTACACATCCCGGTCGACCGCGTACACTGCGGGTCGACTGGGCAGAGAGCCGTTTGGCTCTCCAACGGTCATTTTTCTGACCGTTTGGATGGGGTCGACCGGGCCTGTCATGGGGTCGACCGGGGACACGCAGAAACTCTGTTTTCTGTGTATAAAAAGGCTTCATTCCCTTTGGAAAAAAGTTGGAACTTTTGAGCAAACTTGGAGCCTTCTTGGAGGTGTTTGAAGAGAAGATAAAGGGGATAAACCAAGGGGATTAAGATGGTCATTAAGGAAGCTAAAGCTTGGATCATGAAGTTAAATCTCCAAGTAAGCTTTGCTTAATTTAATCATATGTTTCATGCTTGGTTTTAAATCTTTGGTAAATGTTTTTAGCATGATAACTATGATGAAATGAATTCATTACTTCCATTCAATCTTTGATATTAAGTTGTAATGAATTCTTTTCTTTGATTCAAACTTAGTTTAGTTTTAAACTTTGTTAAACATGTTATGTTTAAAACTTTGATTTCTTTATAACATGTTTCATTAACTTGTTTGAATCATCTTTGTTGTTTTCATTCATTTGAATCTTAAGTCAAACCTTTGTTTTTGAAAACAACATAGCATAGCACATGCATCACTTGATTAGGCTTAAACTTTCAACTTGTGATCTTTTGATTTTCACATCATTAACAAGTTTGTAGTTGTTCAAGTGATTTGCATATAACTTCAATCAAATCTTTGTATGCCTTAACTTTCAAATGCTTCTAGCATACATTGATTAAGCCTTCTTTTTAAACTTGATTGAAGTTTTCCACACACACATATCACAAGCATTCATCTTTGCATTTCATTGTGTTGTGTGAGTTAGATTTTCATTTTCTTATCCGCCTACTTAGAGGCAATTTTTATTGAGCTTAAATTGTAATCTCATAAGAGTGTTTTGTGAAGACACTTTCTTTGAGAGAAATATTTACTTGTAAGGTTATTGCTTAGCCATTTAAAAGCATTGTGTAAAGGTTGTTGTTTAGCCTAGAAAAACAACATTGTAAGGTTATTGCTTATCCTTGGAAAGCATAATTGTAGAGGTTATTGCTTAGCCTTTTGAAAAGCATAATAGTGGAAATCCGGTGGGGTGTGAGGAACACAAGCCGGTAGTGGATGTAGGCACGTTGGCCGAACCACTATAAATATTGTGTTGTGGTGCATGCTCTTGTGGTGATTGTATGTATTTAGCTTCCGCATTGTGCTTGTTATCATCACTAGTGACTAGTTAGTTTATAGAAAATTAAAATTGGTCATAGTTAGTCACTATTAGTAGCTCACCCTATTCACCCCCCCTCTAGGGTTAGGATCCTCAAGGACTTTCAGCCACACCACTAGTGGAACCATGCTCCACCTTAGGACCTTTGATGACTGATTTTTTCTTGCTATCCCGGTCTTTGCCTTTCGGTTTAGACTTAGCAAATGACTTTTCTGTCATGAGGGTAGTTGATTTTTTCTTCATGATTTCCTCAAACACTACCAGCTGACGAGACAGCTCAGCTATGGTCATTTCCAATTTATTATAATTGATCTCGAAATGTTTGAATGAGTCCGGTAGTGATTGAATGATCATGTCGATCTGCGATTCTGTATCAATCATAATCCCCAGTACATCTAACTCATTCAATATAAACTTCATTTGTAACAAATGTTTTTGTACTGGGGTTCCCTCAGCCATCTTTGTCTCCATCAGCACTTTTATAGCAACCTGCCTAGCAGGCCTAATCTGGTCTGCAAACATCTCCTTTAAGTTCGATATAATATCGTATGCTGACTTATAGGATTGATGTTCTTCTTGCAAAACTGTAGACATGGATGCCTGAATAAAACATCTGGCCATCTCATTGTTTTTTGTCCACTTGGTGTAAAAGTTTTTCACAATCTGTGGTGCATCAGGCTCAGGCTCAGGAAGGGGGGGTATTAGCAGGACATATTTGCAATTTGAAGATGTCAAGATAATATCCAGGTTCCTTTTCCAGTCTACATAGTTGGATCCCATCAACTTGTTCTGGTTGAGGATGGTCGCAAGTGGATTGAAAGTATTCGAATTCATGCTGTATAATTTAAAGCACATAACCATACATTCAATGAAAGAATATAAATGACATTAGGGTTTAGTATTCTACCAAATTCATATGGGAATCCTCATAAGCACTGAATTTAGAATACATCGGAATCCCAATCCCTTAGGGCATGCCTCCTAGGGGAGTGCGAATGTCCTTGGATTGGTGCGGATCAAAGTTCGTCAAAATTGGAATTAAGACTAAGTATCCATGATCCCCATCATTCATTATCATCTAGGTATCTCATACCAAATAATGTATGACTCCCGAATTTCTTTGGTTTCTAAAATACATGAGGCAAATCCTTGGGGATACTACATCATTATTTTAGTTAAGTGTGACCCACCAACTAATATTGCATGACAACCGCGATGGGCAGCTCCTCCTTGGGGAGTGAACCCCCACCACGTCTCATGAATACTATCCATAGGAGATCCATATCTAGTAACCAGATAAATAAAAGCCCTCCGTGGGGAACGGCCACTCTCTTGGTGGCGCGAGGCTAATACTTTCCTTACAATGGACCTATGGTGGAAAACCATGGGGATTAAATGCCCCGCTCCCACTTAATATTTTAAAATTGAGGATTTCCTTTTAAGGTATTAGGACCCACATATATAAATATATGAATCATCAAATCATCTCATGATGTGATTTAAGATTGGTTCCAAGTCAAGTTATTTTAAGGAAAGTCCAGTTTCTTAAATTAGTGTTACCAATGTGTCCATCTCATGGGACATCAACACTAATTAGAACTCTTTCCAAAAATTAATTTGATTTGACCAATATTAGTAACTTGCTATGTTTGGATCAGATTTGGAAACATTCTAAATAAAGCATTCAACTATAAATAGAAAACGCTAAAATTAGAAACTAGTCCTCTCCTCCACATGGCCCAAGCGGAATAGACTTCTTGGACTTCTAGACTTTCCAAAATTTTGGAATTCCTCAAACACTTTGAGAAACTCCAAAACACCTTTGGTAATCTTCAAACTCTTTGATTAGGAGTCCAACTTCACTTTCCTTCTTAGTCTCGGACATCGCCAGAATTTACAAATTTAGAAAATTACATAAATTCCTATGTCTCTACGATGAGACTTACATGATAATCTATTAATGGAAATAAAAAAGGCTCATAGGGAATTTCACCATGCCTTGCCCTAAACCGGGAAAACAAGGAAACCATGATGCCCTTTACAACTTGCCAAAAATAAACATTCAACCATAAAAGAAAGTAAAAAGACTTGTGGGCCATATGGAGAGAACATGATAACCTGCATGTTAGTATCTCATACTAGTAAAGCAACTCACAAAGTCGGGTTACCAAACAATAATGGAAAGACAGGATGCCAAATATTGCCACTACTATGATTCATGCCCCCTACGCAGAGGGGGTCCGGGGGTGTCCCCCGAAACAAAAACAAAAATTGAGATCTCATATGTCAGTCTGTTCGGTCGACCTACTAGAGGGTTCGGTCGACCGGCCTCAGTGTCTTCGGTCGACCTGCCAGAGGGCTCGGTCGACCTGCCTGACGGAAATCTGCAAGTTGGATTTTTGTATTTCGTGTCCAACCATCTCCAAAACTCTTCTGAAGATTTCCAATGGCTTCCTACCATCATTCCATCATTGTTAGACCCTTTTGTGACTATCTAAACATGGACTTACTAATTATCCAAGCAAAACCATCAAAACTGATCCGTACATAGCCCTTGATCTATCCTCTTCGCATCTCATGTAAAGATTAGATCAAGCTTACTGATCTAACATGATAAGAGATGAGGTAAGGCTCTGATACCAATTGTTGGAAATAGGGTGGGCCTCTAGGATAGGTTTCAAAAACTTTTGACCCACTTAACGCAGAGATCAACTATCCAGAAGGCTATAAAACCCAATCCAAGATCCATGTCCTCAATCTCAGTCATCATGATCAGTAAAACAATTTATCTAGAAGATAAAAACAGCAACTAACAAGCATCCATAATAATCTACAACATGCAAGGAAGTGGATTATACCTTTGGAGCTCGGTTGTGCTCTAATGGAGGAGTTGCATCTTTCTTTGATGATGAAACGCTTTCACTAATCAAATAGGGATCTCCAAGACCTCTTGATCTTCCACGCTATGACCCGTATCAGATTCTCCTTTTCTCAAGAAGATGGTGGGATCTCCAAGAGAAAACTACTAGGAACTCTAGGGAGGAACTAGAAAGAGAACTAGAAGAGGGAAGAGGAGAAGAGCTCGTGCAACACTTGCACTTAGAGAGCCTTGGGCGTGAATCCCAATGGAAGGAGCAAGCATAGACGTCCAAGGCATCCTCTCCTCTTATTTATAACTTTTGCAAGTTGTCTCTTCTTTACTAATTACAATAGAAGTCTTACTTCCATTAATTAGTAACTTACCATATCATAATTAGAAGTCTCACTTCAAATATGATTAGTATCTTTCTAATTCCTTTCTAATTAAAATAGAAGTCTCACTTCTACTAAAATTAGTAAGTCTACTATTACCACTATTAGAAGTCTCACTTCTACTAGAAATAGTAACTTTCTTTTTAGAGTTCAACTGGAATTAGATACTTTCTAATAATTGGGCTAGCGTGGGGACCACTAGGGATTCCTTAGAAAGCTGGCTCCAACTAGGACACGCGACCCCACATCTCATGTGTAATCCGGGCCCACAGTTAATTGCAAATAACTCCACTATATAAATGTAATTGAACTCCAGTCTTAGGAATATTACATAGAAGACCCTAAACTTCCACATTACCACAAGTAGACTCCTCTATCAATATCCATGGATCAATTGGACCTGTCTTCCAAAATAGATCCATATCTTATTATCCTTGAGCCCCAATCAATTATAATGATCAATAGGTACCTTTCCAATTAACTCTTAATCGGAATGGGTGCGCACTTACCAATGATAAATCCATTAATTGGCACAAGGGGATATTAGAGATAGATTCCATCTTGACTATTGAATGTTCCCACAGCTCTACTACCACATACCCAAATCACCGAGGTGTTGACCTACAGTTGGCCTCACTCATTGGTGACTCAAAGCAAATGAATAGATAGAAACTTGAGTTCATTATTGTCTCAGGATTGAGAGCCTATTGCTAGGGAATTATGAGAGCAGACCTTAAAATAAAGACAGTGTTTATAAGGTGCTTCTCATGGTCCTTCAAAACATCCAATGTACCAACACTATGATCCAGAATCTTCCATTCTGATGATCGAGACAAATCACACTATCTCATAGTGATCAAAGTGCTGCAACCTTGTCAGTATGAGATGTCCAGTCTCATCACTGGTTGTGAAGATATTTAAGTATAAGATTTGTCACACATGTCTCCCGTATGTGGATCTCATCCATACACATGTGTTACATCTAATATACTTGTGGACCCCGGTTCATCTCATGAACCATCATGTCATTCGTATTGGTTATGTGCAAGTATATAATAAATCACCATTCATCTCATGAAAGGAAAGCATGAATATATGAATAAATAAAGAATTTAATCAATTTATTATATCATCTACTGGATTGAGTCCATAAAACTAACAACATCTTGTTCACTAGACGTTGATAGGTGGCGCCTGCATTCTTCAGTCCGAAAGGCATGACCCTATAACAGTAGGTTCCTTTCGGGGTGATGAATGATGTCTTCTCCTGATCCGGGGGGTGCATGCTAATCTGGTTGTATCCAGAGTATGCATCCAAGAACGAGAGTAGTTCATGACCTGCTGTGGCGTCGATGAGGAGGTCAATCCTTGGTAGGGGGTAGCTGTCCTTTGGGCACGCTTTGTTAACCTCCGTGAAGTCAACGCACATGCGCCATTTTCCGCTGGCCTTCTTCACCATCACAACATTTGAGAGCCATTCAGGGTAGGCCACTTCCCTGACAGCCCCATTCTCCAGCAACTTCCCGACTTCATTGTCCATTGCTTGGGCCCTTTCTGTGGAGGCCCCTCTAAGCTTTTGTCGGACAGGCTTGTAGCCAGGGTCGACATTGAGGCGGTGGGTTGCGACGTCGGGATCAATCCCTTCAAGATCCGCATGCGACCATGCGAAAACATCCATATTACCTCTCAAGAAGTCTGTCAGCTGGCTGGCCCGATCCTCAGGGAGAGAAGAGCCAATATGTACTCTCCTGGCTGGGAAGTCTTCATCTAGGACCACTGAGGTGAGCTCCTCGACTGGTTCTCCTCTCTCTGCCGTGGTTTCATCTCTTGGGTCCGAGATTTCGACTTGTAACGCCTCCTGCGTTTTCTTGGCTTTCATAGAGGAGACGTAGCATTCCCTTGCTGCTACTTGATTCCCTCTTACCTCTCCGATCCCATTAGGAGTTGGAAACCGGAGGATGAGATGAAACGTAGAGAGGACCGCTCTTAAGGCATTAAGAGTTGGACGCCCCAGGATGATATTGTAAGCCGATGCGCAGTCAATCACCAGGAAATTGACCATTGTTGTGGAAGTTCGAGGCGCAGTCCCGGCTGTGACTGGCAGTGTGATTGCCCCAAGGGGATACACCTTCTCTCCCGAAAAGCCGATGAGAGGAAACTTGACGGGCTGCAACCTCTCCCGTCCCAGCCTCAGCTTGTCATAAGTTTCTACAAACAGAATGTCTGCAGAGCTTCCACTATCTACCAGGATCCTATGCACTTGAAAATTGGCGACCATCATTGTGAGCACTAGAGGGTCGTCGTGAGGGTGCTGGATCCCCTCCAAATCCTTGTCTGAGAAGGATATAACTTCATTATCTCCATGCCTTGGCGTCTTGGACGGGCGTGCCTCCTCAGGATGCCTTGCCTTTCTGGCATGGGCCTTCATGGCCGAGAGCGACTCTGTTAGCCCTCCAGAAATTGTTTGGATTTCTCCGATCGGTTGCTGATTCTCCTGATTGTGAGGTGGAGGTGGTGGAGGTGCTTGTCCCCTGCCGGCAACATACTGACGTAGGTGGCCGTGCTGGATGAGATCCTCAATCTGGCGTTTGAGCTCATAGCAGTCGTCAGTGTCATGGCCATGGTCGCGATGGAAGCGACAGTATTTGTTCGGATTCCTCCGATTCGGAGGAGACTTCATCTTTCCTGGCCATTTTATGGCTGGGTCATCTTGTATTTGGAACAAGATCTGCTCCACCGTGGCCGTGAGAGGTGTGAACACTAGCCTGTCCCTTTGCGGAGCGGGACCAAGTCGGTCTCTGACAGGTACTCTCTCTGTCTTGCTCCGCTTGTTGCTAACTTCCTTCTTCTCGTCTCTGCTCCTCTCTTTTCCCTTATTGTTCGCTCTGGAGGATTCTCCGCGCCTCGCCCTGGTGATGTCTTCCGCATTCATATACTTTTGGGCTTTGGCCAATAGTTCCGAGAAGCTCTTCGGCGGGCGCTTCATTACGGAAAAGAGAAAGCTCGAGGAACGGAGGCCTCCAAGGAAAGCCGTCATGGAGACCTTGTCGTCGGGCTCCTCGACTTGGAGTACCTCCTCGTTAAAACGAGTGAGGTAACTCCTTAGGCTTTCATTCTCCTCCTGCTTTATACTAAGCAGGTGTGTTGCGGGCTTCTGGTGGCGGCGCCCACCTATGAAGTGCGAGACGAAAGACTTGCTCAACTCTCCGAAGGTGGCGATGGATGCTGATGGGAGATTTGCGAACCACTGGCGGGCAGAACCTTTCAACGTGGTTGGAAAGGCTCTGCACATTATCTCGTCAGGGATGTTGTGGAGCTGCATCCTGGTTTTGTAAGTTTCAAGATGGTCTAATGGATCCTTCCTCCCATCGAAGGTCTCCATGGACGGCATTTTGAACTTCCTTGGAAGTGGGTAATGTACTATATCGGGTTTGAACGGTGTATCCGTCCGCCCGACTAGATAATCCATAGTCTCCGGTGCCTGGGCCTTCATTGCATTGAAGACATCGCCCAGTTGATTCTGCATCTCTTTGATTTTTTCCTCCCAGTGATTGTGAAGCTCCCTGGATGGACCGGGGAAATAACTTTCATCTTCCATGCAGTGATTCTCACTTCCCCCTTCTTGGAAGTGAGAGTCCTCCTCGTCCTGAGGGAAGGGTCGAGGTGGTAACCCTCCATGGGTTCTACCAGGGGGTGGAGGAACTTCGTGGTCATGGAAGCTCTGATGTGCTCCTCGGCCATGGGGGCCATGATGTGCTCCTCGACCTTGGGCGCCATGATGAGGGGCGCCCAAGTGAGGTGCTCTTCTCTGGGCGCCGAGAGTATGGGCGCCTTGGTGTGGTGCTGCTCCGTCTTGGGCTCCTGGGAGACGGGCGCCCGGGAGAGGTGCTCCATCCTGGGCGCCTGGGAGATGGGCGCCCGGGAGAGGTGCTCCATCCTGGGCGCCTGGGAGATGGGCGCCCGGGGGATGGGCGCCCGGGTGAGGGGTTGGTTGCCGTGGAGCCTGCCTCGAGATTGGCACCTCTTGCTGCATTCCACCAAACGGTGCTCCACCCTGGAGTGCTCCTCCTTGTCCCGTAAGCATGAGTTGCAAGATTTGTTGGTTTTGGGCCAACAGCTGTTGCATGGTTTCCAACATCTGCTGAGGAGTCGGCGCATGGGGGAGAGTATTCGGAGAAGGGTTACCCGGTGGAAGACCATTATTTCCCTGGGTAGGGGAGTCTGGGCACCTGGAAGGACCCGGACCTGTAGCTTGGACGGGATTGTCTTCTCGTCTTACGGATCTTGTGCTGATCACCATGATTTTAAAAAGGGTTTGAATTTTCTCGTTTCCCACAGACGGCACCAAACTGATGATGCCAAAAATAGATTCAGACACCACCCGTCAAGGTATTAATGAAAGTATTAAATGCGGTAATAAAATGAGAGAGAGAGAGAGTTATAATGGTTCGGTCAAGAGTGACCTACGTCCACTTCAAAATGGAGATCTTCGATTATGGTGAGAGGTTACAGGTATGAGAAAGGTAGTAAAGGCATAAGGTAGTAAAGGCATGTAATCATTACCCCTCAAGTAATGAGGAGACCCTGAATTTATAACTCTTCCCCAACAGATGGGATGCAAAATTAAAGCAACGTCTCTCTGGAGCCTGGAGCCTCAGACGTGTCCTCGAGGAACGAGCAAGGTGGAGGGTCTGGAGCCTCAGACGTGTCCTCGAGGAACGAGCAAGGTGGAGGGCAGGTGAGAGCTTCTCCGCGAGATTTGGTAAGAGCGGGTGAGGGGAGGACTTCGTCGTGATGACTCGGAGGCCTTGACGTGACGAGGCTTCCTTCAACGAGTTTCGAATATCAACTGAGCTAACCTGGCCTGACCCATGACCTTGGACGGACCGGGTTGTCTGGACCTGACACTTTACCGCAATCCGGGTTGGGCCTGACCCATCAACTCCCACCAAAACTGCATCAATCAACTTTTCAAAGAGTCGTATTCTTCAATGGTCATTCTCATTTCCCTCGTGGGGCATATTTGGTAATGGCCCATGCATAGGACTCCTCTATCATTTTTCTTGAAAATAAGAAAAACCCAAGTAAGAGGAATCCTGAAAATGATCATTTCTAATGATTCCTCAGATACTACCTCCCCGGGACTAATTCTGTGAATGAATGAAAGTGCATAAATGGAGCCAACAATGCACTGTGACAATATTTGACAATAAGTTAAGGGTTACTGCACTTACTAGTCTTTACTGCGGAATCCTAACTTATGGGTATCACAATTAAGATTTGAATGTTAATCATATTAAGAAGGTAAAAAATGATTGTATAATCAAATATCAGCCGGTGATTCCTCATATATTTTGAGATATTTGCAAAAATGTCCAGATCATTGAGCATGATTTTAGGACTTTTGTGGGCCTCTTTTCCAGAATTCGAGCCACTCAGTCTCTTTAGAAGGCCTAAAACAACTATAGGTGAAAGTTGAGCAGCCTGATTTTTCATAGATCATGAGAAAATTACAGACAAATCTCGGTCGTTGATCATCCATAGTGAAAATCAGATTTTGAAACGAGATGAAAAGTGTTTGGGCGTTAAATTACATATAACAGTTTTTGTGATGGAAACCTATCCTATGGGTCTCACTTTTAAGATTCAAATCATTAATCTTGTTAAGAATGTCCAAATATGTGATGTGGTCAAATACCGGCCGTTGATCCTTCATATTTTGTACGATGTTTGTGAGAAAGTTTAGATTTTTTATCATGATTTTTGGACTTCTATGGGACCCTTTTGCAAAGTCCAGCCATTTAGTCTCTTTCAAAAGGCCTAAAACACTATGAGGTCGAATTTGACAGCCTAAATCATCATGGGTCACCATAAAATTGCAAGAAACTACTAAACAATTGATCATCCACAATGCAAAAATTGAGTTCATAACCGGATGAACATTGTTCCACTTTTAAGATCCAGACCATTAATCATGTTAAGAAGGTCCACAACGGCTATGTGGTCAATTTTCAACCATTGATTCATCATAAATCTCTAGATATTTGCAAAAAAGCCCACAACCTAAAATATATGTTTTTTATTTTGCGGAACCCACAATGAAGTTCCGAATGTTAGAAATTAGGTGGGCCTCTAGGATAGGTTTCAAAACTTTTGACCGACTTGATGCAGTGATCAACTATCCCAACTATCCAGAAGGCTACCAATCCATCCAAGATGCAAACCCTCAATCTCACATATCAAGATCAGTAAATCAATCTATCTACAAGATAGAAAACCAGCAACAAACATGCAATAAAGATCTATATCATACAAAGAAATAGATTATACCTTTGGAGCTCGGTTGTGCTCTAATGGAGAATTTGCAACTTTATTTTATGACGAACTCTTTCGTGAATCAAAATAGAAATCTCCAAGACCTCTTGATCTTCCACGCTATGACCCGTATCAAATTCTCTCTTCTCAAGTAGATGGTGGGATCTCCAAGAGAAAACTACTAGGAACACAAAGGAGGAATTAGAAGGAGAACTAGAAGAGGGAAGAGAGGAAGTGCTTGTGCAACTCTTGCACAAAATAAGGGTGGACGTCCAAGGGCTGGGTGTGCAACACTTATGGGAATGAGGGGTTGGACGTCTAGCACTACTCCTCTCCATTTATAGCACAAAAGCAAACATCCACTTACTAATTAATATTAGAAGTCTTACTTACATAAGAATTAGTAACTTTCTCTTCTTTCTAATTGAAATAGAAGTCTTACTTCTCTAACATTTAGTAACTTACTATACCATAATTAGAAGTCTCACTTCAAATATGATTAGTAACTTTCTAATCCCTTTCTAATTAAAATTGAAGTCTCACTTCTACTATTACCACTATTAGAAGTCTCACTTCAAATAGAAATAGTAACTTTCCTTTTAGAGTTCAACTAGAATTAGTATCCATCTGATGATTGGGATCACTAGGGATTCCATAGAAAGCTGGCTCCAACTGGGACACGCGACCCCACATCTCATGTGCAACCCGGGCCCACAGTTAATTGCAAATAACTCCACTATATAAATGCAATTGAACTCCAGTCTTAGAAAATTACATAGAATACCCTAAACTTCCCTATTACCACAAATAGGCCCCTCTATTAATATCCATGGATCAATTGGACCTGTCTTCCAAACTAGATCCATATCTTATTATCCTTGAGCCCCAATTAATTATAATGATCATAGGTACCTTTCCAATTAACTCTTAATCTGAATGGGTGCACACTTACCAATGATAAATCCATTAATTGGCACAAAGGGATATTAGAGATAATTTCCATCTTGACCATTGAATGTTTTCACTGTCCTACTATCACGTACCCAAATCACCAAGGTGTTGACCTACGGTTGGCCTCACTCAGTGGTGACTCAAAGCAAATGAATAGATAAAAACTTGAGTTTATTAATGTCTCAGGATTAAGAGGTTACTGATAGGGAATTATGAGAGCAAAACTTAAAATAAAGACAACGTTTATAAGGTGCTTCTCATGGTCATTCAATACATCCAATGTACTAATACTATGATCCAGAATCTTCCATTCTGATGATCGAGACAAATGACACTATCTCATAGTGATCAAAGTGCTGCTGATAAGTCCTTAAAAATGCATATTTTCATGGTTGTTTTTTGTAAGTTTAAGGACTTATCAAGCCAAGAGAGCCTCATTTAGTGTCATATCATGATTTTATGCATTTTTGATCCATTGTAATACATTCATGCATAATTTGCTCAAAAACCATCATTTTTGCATCAAATCATGAAACCTGCTAATTTTTAATTTTAATTTTGGAAAGATTTTTTCAAACGTGTTTTTCTCATGAAATTAATTAATCGTCAGGTGCATTCATACATCATTTCAAGAGAGATGGGCCCGCAGTCATGCAATTGTGAATTAATAGTAAATTTGTCTTTTCACATGAAATACATTTTTTTTTTTAGCTTGCAGGAAATGAAAAGGGTCCTACACATGCACATGTGTAGGTCACACATGTGGGGCGTCCAAGAGGATGGTCCACTTTCTTTGCACAAAATTCCAAGTTAATTTTGAAGATAATTCAAAATAATCAAAGAAAATCCATGAAGGGCCAAATCAAAAAAGAAAATTTCCAAAGAGATAAAAGTGGAAAGAATCTACACATATTGGGCATTCAATTTTCTCTTGATTTTAACTTAGAGTTTGCCACCTCATGTATCTCTCATAAATGTCAAGTCAAAGGAAGATTTGCTAAAGAAAGAAATATGACAAGTGCATGAAGATAGAATGGAGAAAATAAAGGAGAAGACTTACTAAGTGAAGAAGATTCTTGCAACAAAGTAGGGACTAGGGAGAAAGAATAGGGCAGCCCATACCCTATTTAAAGAAGCCTTTGGACGTCCACTCCCTTTCATGAAAGAAAAAGCCCCCTCCCTAGTGATATTCCTCCACCATTCTACCAATCTCCTTTCTCTACCATAGCTCATCTCTCTTCAAGAAGGCTTGTCTTAACTTGATGCTTCAACTAGAGATGTTCCTTTCATCCTAGTATGTAATTGTTATATTTTATTTGGAATTTTAATTCTCCATCTTTTATGTTAAAAAATTACATATTAGTAAAAGTGTGATTCTTTTTAATTATTCTTTTTCATAGCATAGCACGCATTGCATTACTAACTTTACTATGTTGACACCAAAAATATCACTTTGCCTCTTCAAGATCCAAAGAGCTACATGAAGTCACAACCTGCCATAAATAGGCAATGCTACTTCCAAAAAATTAAATCTTGTCAAAATCAAACAAAAACTGCAAGATCCTTCAAGACAGCCAAAAGAGGAGTACACAAGAAGTTTCGGGCCATTTCAAAATCATTTGGCCTAACTTCGCTTCTCCGACAACTGAAAAGGAGCTCCCGGCGGTGAAAGCATCGGAGACACCAAATCTTCGATCGGAGCCGATGGATGGTCTCAAAATGCATCCAAAAGGCTCCACGTCAAGTTCCGAGTCAAACCGACAACATTTGATCCTACACAACCCTCGAACAGCTAAATCAAGCCTCTCGGCGGCGAGAACCACCGAGTCCATCACTCATCAGATAGAGCACATGGACGGCTTCAAAATGCTTACAAAGGGATACACGTCAAATTTCAGGTCATTTCGACAACATTTGACCATAGTTTGACGCTCGGAAGCCAAATCAGGCCTCTCAGCGGCGAAGCTCTCCGGGACCATGGTTTCCAAGACAGAACCTATGGATCATCTTAAAATGACTCCAATAGGTTCCCTGTCAAATTTCAAGTCAATCGCACATCGGTTCACCGGACATCAAACCGCGACATCTTCATCGCGACAAAAGCAAGTCTACTGGTGATAGGACCCCAAACGGCTTCAAAACTCAAACAAAAGCCTATGGTTGGTCTTATTTATTGCTCAGGAGGCTTCACCTCAAATTTCTGGTCATTCCGACATCGTTTGGCCCAGTTTCAGCTTCTGATGGAAAATCGGCAACTCTGCGCAACAAAGTCTTCGGCTTTCTCAGAAAATTGGAAACTTTGAAAAATAAAATGCAAGGATTCTCACCAGGTTTTCTACAGGGAAATCAGGCCAATAAATTATCAGAAATGTCAAGGAAAAATACAGAAGAAAAAAGGATAAAAAAACAGCAAAAACGGACACAAAACGGGGATAAAATCCCCCAGGGTCGCAGGCCCCTGCGACCCTGGGGCCTGGGATCACCCGGTGGGCCCCGGAAACCCCGTTTTTCGCCATTTTTTCGCAATTCGAAGCATCCGGCCTTTGGTATTTTCCAAAATTCATACTTTTGAGACACCAAATCCTCTAACATCCGTCAAAAACATGGCTTAATCATCAAGAGTATCGAAAACAATATTGATCGCCACCCGGTCAACCAAAAAAAGTGTGCTTTCTACCCGACCGATCGAGAAATCGACAGGACAGATGGTACCAACCCGCTGTTGGCAACCAACACCTGAAGTTACATGGTCATTCGATGTTGATCTATATGAAGATACATCGATGATCATCGCCAGAAGAATCCTAAAAATGCGGCACGGCCCGCGACTCTTCAACTGCTCGGTGACCACTTAATGCGATTAATTGACTAGCTTTATTACAGTCATTAATCCATTTCTTTGGACGGACCAATCAGAAGCAAGCATCCGGGAGTTACAAGTCAAGAGATTCATGGCATTTAACCCATGAAACTCCTCCCATCATGGCGATTAAAGGCGATTAAATGCCCTCAATCTCCTCCAGCCAATCAGAAGCCAAGAAAAAGGAGTTACAAAATAAAGAATTCAATCTTGTAACTCCTCCCTTTATGTAGCTTTATGACAATTAAGGCTCATAAACCCTCCTAAATGGCTACCTAAAAGCCTATAAATAGAAGAGCATTCCAAAGAAATCCAAATCGGAAAAAACACATAGATCATCGGAAAAACAAGACAGATCCCAGATCAGAAAAAAGCACAGAAATTCAGAGAAAGAAAGAGATAAAACTCTGCGGAAGTTCTACACCGACCACCGCTACAAGGTGACAAAAGTCCATTGGGGGGTACCCCCCCAAGGTCCTTGCCTTCTCCTTCTGCCTCCAAATGGCTTAGATGTGGCTTTTCAGCCCGTCCACTCGGATTTTTATTGAACATAGGACCTCCTTTTGGTCTTTGTTCTCTAAAAACCCGAGGTTATAGCCAAGCCAATCGAATCAATAGCATCCTCTGTTCTCATCTGCATGGATGATGGCGAAGTCCACATATGGCTTGCGACCGTCAATCTGAACGGGTCCTCCACAATCTCATGAGAAGTTAGATCCTCCTTTTCTTGCTTTTTATTGTAGTTTGTATTTTTTTTAAAGAGACAAAAATGACAACTCTTGTCTTTCATTATTGATAAGAATTGTAAATCGGCTATAAACGCCAAAACTCGGCTATAAACACCAAAATCGGCTATAAATGCCAAAAAAATCGCCTTTCACAGCAAATCAAGAAAATGTCTCTTTTCTTAAATATATGTGCAATGAAAAACTTGAAAGAAGTTGATTTCCTTTTTACTTGCGAAAGTTGATCTTCGGATCAACACTTGCAATTCCAAGTAAAATAAAAAATCTGGCACACCCACACAAAAGAAATGTTGATGCACGCCCCTGCCCCCCGGTTACGAAAGGGTCGGACCCAACGGACTCCCACGTCCGCCGACCTCGGTAGGACCAGGCACATGGAGTGCGGTCCATCAAGCTGGCACGCCCGGTGGGACACGTTCATTTGAGAACACGATGCTAGAAATGAAATATTTGCATATCATATCTATTGCTCTATGCTTATGCTTCTTTTCTTGATTCTTTGGCTACTTTTTGATTGGTGGCCATGTTGGATTCCGCATCTAAAAAAATGAGATGAGATTTTTTGGAAATTTCTAATTCTTTGAATTTATTTCCACTTTTTCTCTTTTAAAAAAAAAATAAAATAAAAAATCAGATTTCTCATTTTGGATTCAAAATTGAGAAACCTTGATCCGTTCCTATCGTTTATCGCGCTTGCAGAAATGTTGAGCCTGTTCGACTAAGGTTTTGGGCCATCGTTTCTCTTCGATGAGTTCATTAAAGATCTAAAAATAAAAAATAAAAAAATCAGATTTCTCATTTTGGATTCAAAATTGAGAAACCTTGATCCGTTCCTATCGTTCATCGTGCTTGCAGAAATGTTGAGCCTGTTCGACTAAGGTTTTGGGCCATCGTTTCTCTTCGATGAGTTCATTAAAGATCTAAAAATATATATATATAAATAAAAAATAAAAAAAAAACAGAAAATCAGATTTTTTCATTTTGGATTCAAAATTGAGAAACCTTGATCCTTTCCTATCGTTCATCGTGCTTGCAGAAATGTTGAGCCTGTTCGACTAAGGTTTTGGGCCATCGTTTCTCTTCGATGAGTTCATTAAAAATCAAAATATATATATATAAACAAAAAGAAAAGACGTAGACCACTAAGGTCAAACCAACTGTGTTCTTTGATCATGGTTGATTCAAGAAAAGCCTTGTCCAGAGTGTGGAGACAGCTTGACTGTTCTAGGCAAGGGTCCTCCAAACGGGTTCATTAAGTAATCCTACCCTTACCTGAGGGCAATTCTATCAATCAAGATTTCATAAGACTGGGTTAGGAGGCCTATGTGTACTCTCTCGTCTTTTAAATAATTTTTTTTAAATTTTTTTTTTAAAATAAAAATTTTAAAATAAAAAATAAAAAATAAAAAAAAAATTTCAAAAAAAAAATCTTAAAAAAAATAAATAAATAAAATAAATAATTTTTTTTTTAAAAAAAATCTTCAAAAAAAAAATCTTCAAAAAAAAACTTCCGTCATTTTGGGTTTAGATTGGAGAAATCTTGGTCTTCTCTTTCTGAGCATTGGCGCTCGCGGAAATCGCTGAGCTCGTGTTCAGGTTGGAGTGCCTTTTGCTCTCTTTGATGAACCCGATATTGGCCTTTCAAAAAAAAAAAAAAATACTCGTCATTTTTGGATTTAGATCCGAGAAATTATGGCTCATTTCTTTCTGAGCACTGGCGCTCGTGGAAATCGCTGAGCCCGTGTTCAGATCGGAATACCATCTGCTCTCTTTGATGAATCCAATCTTGACCTTTCAAAACAGAGAATCTCATGGATGCGGTCTTAAAACATTTGTGTCTAGCGGTACTAGTACGCCCTTTCAGGGTCTACTGTATTGCGACCGGCACATTTGACTCCAACTTTATATTCTTCTTACCTCGAGCAAGCTCTGCTTCTCGATAAGTCGAATTTAAGTTCACAATTGCTTCTAACAGTCACTAGGACGCTCATTCTGGGCTTACCATACCTGCGATCAGAACAATTGTACCCTCTATGGCATTTTGCCTTCCTCATATTGCTTGGGTCATCTCCCTCGAGCAATTTGAAAAGACGAAACCATAGAACTTCCCATTTATGATCATTGTTCTTGTGATTTCTAATGGATGTGGTCTTGTTTCAGAAACTTTTCGAAAACTAACAATGGCAGCTTTACTAACCATTACTTTCGATGAAAGCAAGCACCAAGTCATGCTTCAACAGAAGCAAACTACGCGCACCTACAAGCGCCCCATCAGCTGCCGAAGTGTCAACTCCCTTGGCAACTCTCTGAACTCCAGGTCGACCTCGACTCCCCGGACTATCGTCTTTGGGACGCTGGGACCATTCCCACTTCCTGAGGAACAAACTGCTCCTTCCAAGAAGCAGAAACTCGCCTATCAACGTGTCACTACTGTGACACCAAAGGCGAGCACCAGAAGGCCCGAAGCCCGTGGCAGCCCCACGAAGCCTCGACCAGTAAACGACCAGGTCTATTCCAAGACTTGGTCCCCAAGACATTCACCAAAACAGAGAAGGTCCCAAACATCTACCAAGCCAGCATTCCTGGCCCCACTCAAGGAGAACCAGTTCTACCCTCTTG
The DNA here is from genome assembly GCA_012931725.1 of Litsea cubeba. Classification (NCBI taxonomy): domain Eukaryota; kingdom Viridiplantae; phylum Streptophyta; class Magnoliopsida; order Laurales; family Lauraceae; genus Litsea; species Litsea cubeba. The sequence continues at coordinate 153,200,342 of CM022945.1, read as the reverse complement.
CTTACATGAAAGAGGAGAGACCCATCTCCAACCTGACTTCCAAGTCATCCCAGCATGAGGCGGCTTGTTCCTACAAGCCCAAAATCAGATCATGCATAACAAGGCCTCTGCAAGCACCTTCTAAGGCCTACAAACCTGCAGTTCGACCCTTCATCTCTACAGGGGCCGAACTCCAAAAATTCAAAGCTTCGCTGCAACAGGCGAAGGACAGGATTCGCATCCTGTCCTTGCCCAGCTGCAAAGAAGACAGGCTCGGCTGCTGCGCCCGAGGGAGCACATCCTTCATCGTCAAAGCCCAGCCAGAGCTGACCGAAGCTCAAATTGCTCGTCGCATACGCCGCCGCGCGTCGTATAGACAAAAGAGACTAGAAAAGCAAAGGACCCAGCCTCCTACACTTCAAGTCTCTCCCAAATGGGTCGAAAAAGATAGACCCAACCAAGTTGCTGCCGTCCATATGGTTGGAAAAACCAGAAGGCGCCAAAAGTCAGCAACAAAAATCCATGTCCGACGTCCGATGACCCGCAGCGTCTCCAGGACAAGAAGACATTCAGAAGAATCCCCTACTCCTTCAAGCAAAGGACGGCAGAGTGATCCTTCCTCAAACTCATCTTCAAAAAGAATGAGCCCCAGCTCAGTCACCAGGACAGTTTCTTCGTTCGAATCACGAAGGATGAACGTCTTGGCTACAAATTCTGAGCCACCACCCCGCAATCCACCTCAAGATGATGCGATCACCCGCATTCAGCAGTTGGAACAAGGCCAACAGAGGATTGAAACTCTGATGGAAAACCTTCTCCTCGCCTTCCAAAATCAGGCGATCTTCCGAATCATCAAGACGATGAGGTAAATGGAGAAGAAAATGAGTCACGCGCCCTCACCAAAAAGGACGTAGGCAGTATCCTCGCCAAAGCAAACGAAGAGGATATACTCAAGGAGCATGGGATCAAGCCACCATATCCCTTATGGATGGACTCGGTCCCGTTCCCCACCAAATTCAAGCATCCTACTCTCCAAACATATACGGGGAAAGGATCAGCCAGACTGCACGTCATCCACTTCAAGCTCCTGACGGGAGCTATCGCGGATCAAGATGCACTCAAGATCCACCTCTTTGCAAGTACCCTAAAAGGTACGGCCTTCGATTGGTACTCCACTCTGCCGGAGGACTCGATCCAAAACTGGGCCATGCTAGAGACACGCTTCCTGACTCACTTCAAAGGTGAGGATCATCCCGATACTATGGCCCAGCTGTGCAGCCTAAAACAGGGGGAGAATGAGTCAACATATGACTTCATTCACAAGTGGAAAGCAATGGCATACAAATGCTCTTATGTATTGCCACAAGCATCGCTAGTCGACATCTGCCGAAACAACATGAGAGCCAGAATCCGCTCCATGATCATCGGCAACAAATCAAAAAACCTGGGAGAACTCCTAGAAGCTTCCATGGAAGTTGAAACGGTGATTAAAGACCTCAACAGTCAGTAATCATCAAGAAAAGAGCAAACCGCCATTGCAACCTCTAAACCAAAGAAGAAAGAGGTCCTCAATGTGCAGACCAAGTCAGCTCCTCAGCCACCAAAGAAAGCTGAAAACAAAGCTGCGGGTAAGAAACCTGAACTCTCAGATGCCTTCAAAGAACGAGTAGAGAAGAAATACCCGTTTGATGAAGATGTTAATGAAATCTTCGGGGCTCTTGTGGCAAATGGCAAGCTCACCTTGCCTGAACCAAAAAGACCGGGTGATGTTGGCAAAACCAACGATCCTCGATACTGTCCATACCACCAGATGATCTCACATCCTCTCAATCAATGCTTTGTTGTGAGGGAGAAAATAAACGAGAGGTGGAAAAACGGAGTCATCACCTTTGACAAAAACTATGGGCCTGCCTCTGTCAACATGGTGACATATGGACAAACATCAAAATCACCGAAAAAGAAGATCACTACTTCCTTCAAGGTGATAAACTCAATCCAAGCATCCGAGGAACTGGTTCCTTACCCGACACCAGACGGACAACCCATATGGGTACATCCCGATCTCCTGGAAAATGAAAATTGGGAGGTCGTGAAAACAAAGCCTACAGCTCAGCAGCGAAGGCAGGCTAGGAAACATCTCCTCAAGCTCAAATGGCAAGAGAAGACCCAGCCAAAACAAGAAGTCAAAGAAAAGGCAGAGGCTTCCTCTACCGCTTCACTGGAGGCAACAAAAACATCCCTTCTAGAGACTTCAAAAGGGGTAAGAAAATTCACTCTCAGTGATTTCATGCCACCTCAATTCAAAGAAGCCACGCAAGAGGCATCATACTCTTGCAATTCGGTAGTTGGATTCTCCATTGATGGATATGAGTCCAGCGACACCGATGATGGATTCGAATCCAACTACACAGATGAGTGGGAGGAGTCCCTTGAAACAGGAGAATATCTCTCCGATGAAGAATGGGTTCCTGAGTCTCATCTTATGCCAGTAATCTGGTATAACCCTCTACAGCCACAAGGATCCTGGTCTGATGATGAAGAAGACCAAGAGGCTGTACAAGAAAATGCTGCTGACCCAGCACCTCTCATTACTCCAGTGGAAATCAACCATGTTGAGCCACAAAGAATTGATGAAGAAGAAGATTTGGCTCCCATGCCTGATCTTAAAGAATATGCAAGGATCTTGCAGCGTCTCGCTCTAGAATAAGAGCAAGACCGCGTCAACGAGCTTCCTTGCAATCCAAAGCCTGAAGTCCCTGAAGACCATCAGGTACATCCTCCCTTAAATCCTGAAAATGGAGAAAATTGCTGGATAGACGATCCTCTTACATCCGAGGATGAGTCTGTCTCTGATCAGGCAACGTCTCTCGTCAGAGCTTCCTGTAATGTGATAATTCGGGATTATAGCTCTTCCGAAGCATCGTCTGATGAGAGCACTTACACTCCGGCGACGCCTAGCAATGTATCTTCTGGAGCCACCTCGTCTCACGTGACTTTCACTGAGATGACACCCTCTCGGGTTTCTTCTCCTGAGACTGTGACTTCAAAGTTCGCACCCTTCCTGACTGAAGAATTCCCAGCTATTGATGCTTGGGACGATGAATTAGTCAACGAAGAAGAAAGGTTGCTGGATGCTGTTTAGGACTTGTTCCGGAAAATGCTCCGTGCATCACAATCACTGAGGATGGCAACTCTGCTGCTGATGCATCCTCAGCAAATGAAAAACGACAGCCTCTTGATCCTGAAGACAATCTTCCAAACGAAGACCCTTCTCAAGAAGCTCTCGACGTTGGTAGAGGCACCCGCTCTGGCCGGGACTACCACAAAAATTACAACCAATCTTCCTTTATATATGTAAATCCTTCGGGAAAAGATGTTGTAAGCGCCCCTAGTGGCAACAATGATGAACATGCAGGCCCTAAGGAGGCTTTCAAGTATGACTTGATTGAACATTTCAAGCACATACCTGCACGTCTGCACATCCTAGATTTGTTGCGAATGTCTCCGCACACTCGTGATAATCTCATCTCAAAATTACAAAAGCTGAATGAGGATGTCGACAAACATGCCCCGCAAGTCCTCTAAATTGAAATGGATTACCGGGTCAAAAACTCAGAAGCCTCCTCAAAGGGAGAAAAGAAGAAAACTGAGCGATCATGCATTAAATGCCTGTCGGTTAAAAAAGCAGCCAATGCAACCATCGCCTTCACAAAGGACGACCTCCTACTTGGCAAAACCAGGCACAACCGACCCCTGTACTTCACAGGGTACATCAAGGAAATGCCTATGCACATAGTTTAGATCGACCCAGGTTCTGCACTCAACCCCATCTCCACATCGGCTCTCGAAGAGTTGGGCATCCCACCCAGCAAGCTGAGCCACACATCTGTATCTATCTTTGGATACGATGGGAATACTCAAAGGCCTATCGGCAAAATCAGATTCAAATTGCAAATCGGTGATCTTATTTCTGAGGTCACAGTGTATGCAATAAAAACTCCTCCATGCTACAACATCCTTCTCGGACGCCCTTGAATCCACGAGAATGGTGTTGTCCCTTCAACTCTACATCCATGCATCAAGTTTGTTGGCGACGACGGTATGATACATCGAGTCTTTGCGGATAAAAAACCCTTCAAAGGTAAAGAAGTCCACTTTGCAGACTCACAGATGTATGAAGGTGAAAAAGAAGAAGAGGAGAAGCACATAGCACCCTTTGCCGAAAATCCCTATAAAGATAAAGGCAAGGCTCCTCAACAATCGCCGGAAGAAAACAAATCATCCGGTAAATCCGAAGAGAGCATTCAAACTCCCTTCATCATCTCCCTCAAACCTTCAAAGCCTTTGGTCATCACAACTAAAGTGAAGAAGGCAAAGCAAAAGCCTAGGGGCAAATTTGTTGTCTCTTTCGTGTCTATCATGCAAGACATGGATTCGGATTCAGAGCCACAAGACGTCACATTGTCAAGCCAAGCTGACACTCAGCAAGTTCAGCCTGCTCTCACTCCAATGGAGACAACTTCTGACATAGAAGATCCTACGTCAGCTTCCTTCGCGGTTCCAGCAACTTCTGCAAAGGAAAAGCCAATCTTCTTCCATAGATCGGATGCTTCTTCATCAAACTCTATGCTTGAACCTTTCAAAAATAAAGGTATGCCTCAACTATCCTTATATAGTTCTGTGGCACAAGCTATTATGAAGAAAATGGGCTATGACGCTCAAAACCCAGTCGGTTTGGGAGAAGGACGCGGTATTCTCATGCCATTGGGGCCCTTCTTAACCAAAAGCCAGCTGGAAGATTGGAGACTCTACGGCTATGTAGAAAAGTCTTCACACGGGTTAGGGTATGATCCCGACATTCCCCTGAGACAGTTGACACAAAGGCTTAAAAGTCAATATACTGACCAAGCCTCAACATCTCAAGTCCATGAAGACATCGATCTCCCTGTATATCTCTTTGATGAGTCACCTGACAAAGATCCAGGAAGCTCATCCAATTGGCACGATTTCTCCGAAAATGAAGAGGAGTTGTCCGATGGCACAGACGTGTGGTCTTCTGACCCAGAAGAACCCTCATCTCCAAAAGAAGTAGTCTACTTCGACCCGCTTTCAACAGGCGATTAGGATCATCTCATAGCAAGCCTTGGGAAAATTACCGATCAAGAAGACCCGTGGAAAGGAACAAAACGTTGGTCTGGAAATGCCTTTAAAACCCCAGAAGATTTCGTTGAGATGGAAGCCTCCGAAAATATTGTGGAGGAACCACCTTCGAACCTTCCAACAGAAGATCCTGTTCAAAAGATAGACTTGGGAACACTAGATAACCCACGTCCTGTATTCATAAGCGAGAATATAAAGGATGATGAGTTACCCGAGTATATCGCCTTTCTTCGTGAGTTCGTTGATTGCTTTGCATGGTCTTACGCTGAAATGCCTGGCTTAGACCCCAAAATAGCGGTTCACAAACTCAATCTTCAAGAAGACATCAAGCCTGTCAAGCAAGGCCAAAGAAGATTCCGTCCAGATGGGATGGATGAAATTGAACAAGAAGTTCAAAAACTCAAAAGTGTCGGCTTCATCCGTGAGGAACAACATCCTGAATGGTTGGCCAACATTGTCCCCGTGACAAAGAAAAATGGGCAGATCAGGGTCTGTATTGACTATAGAGACCTGAATGGCGCATGCCCAAAAGATGAATTTCCGCTCCCCATACCAGAGGTAATGATTGATAATACCTGTGGATTCGAGCGAATGACATTCATGGATGGTTTCTCTGGCTACAATCAGATAAAGATGCATCCTGAAGATGAAAAACATACATCTTTTCGGACCCCATTTGGCGTGTATTGTTACACTGTCATGCCATTTGGTCTGAAAAATGCTGGTGCCACATATCAGAGGGCTTTGATGAAAATATTCCAAGATATGAAGCACAAGACGGTTGAATGTTACGTTGATGACCTCGCCGTCAAAAGCAAAAGAAAAGAAGGTCATCTCGAAGACCTTCGAGAAGTCTTCCTCCGGCTTCGCAAACACAAACTGCGGATGAATCCTTTGAAGTGCTTTTTCGGCGTCTCGTCGGGTAAGTTCCTCGGATTCTTAGTTCGGAAAGCTGGAATAGAGCTTGACCCTATAAAAGTCAGAGCCATTCTAGAAATGCCCTCTCCAAGAACCTTGAGAGAACTCAAAGGGCTTCAAGGGAGATTGGCCTACATCAGACGGTTCATTTCCAATCTTTCGGGGAAATGCCGTCCATTCTCTAGGTTGATTAAAAAAGGTGTAAACTTTGTCTGGGATGCTGACTGTGAAGCTACTTTCTAAGACATCAAGTCATACCTGACAAAACCTCCAGTGTTAGCTGCTGCTACCACTGGAAAACCATTCATCTTGTACACAAGAGCCCTTGATCACTCTTTGGGAGCTCTGCTTGCGCAAGAAAATGATCAAAGAAAAGAAGCTGCTCTATATTACCTCAGCCGCATGCTAGTAGGTGCAGAGCATCGCTACTCTCCAGTCGAAAAAGAATGTCTTGCAGTGATGTTCGCCGTACAAAAGCTGCGTCACTACTTGCTTTCCAACACAGTCTACCTGGTCTTGAGGGTCAACCTCTTGAAGGTCCTTGTCATAAAGACAGGTTCTCTCAATGCTCGACTGGCAAAATGGTCCATCCTTCTGTTACAATTTGATATTAGGTATGTACCACAAAAGGCAATCAAAGGGCAAGCTCTAGCGGACTTCCTCGCATAGCATCCATTGCCTAAAGATTCTCCGCTCAGAGATGATCTCCCAGACGAACCAGTCTACAATATGGAGACTTTCTCGCAAAGTGCTTCCTGGGACATGTACTTTGACGGTGCAACCAGGACAAATGAAAAAAGACAGCTGATCTCGGGAGTTGGCATCCTCTTTGTTAGCCCCAACAAATACATGAGTCCACACGCTTTCTCGCGACTGAAACCATGCACAAACAATGCAGCTAAATATCAAGCTCTGATCCTAGGATTGGAACTCGCCATCGAATCCGGTATCACCATGCTGGAAGTCTTTGGAGACTCTCAACTAATCGTCAACCAGATGAACCAGAAATTTGAAGTCAGGAAGCCAGATTTACTGCCTTACTACAACAAGGCACAATCACTTCTGCAAAAGTTTGACATCTATCACATCACCCACATTCGTAAAGGTGAAAACATACGTGCAGATGCCCTAGCTGGACTTGCCGTATCCATGGCAATCCAGGAAGGGGAAAACATGCAAATCACAGTGTGCGAAAGAAGAATCCTTCCTCCTCTTAATACACACCAAGCTGTTGCTGAATGCCACCAAGTGGTTGGAAGTCGGATTTCAATCCTTCAAACTTCAATCGGCGACTGGAGTGATCCGTTCATTGATTACATTATGTTCGGAATCCTACCGGAAGATCCAAAAGAACGGGTAAGCATCCAAAGGCGAACCCCAAGCTTTCATTTGGATATTCCTTCAAAAATCCTTTACAGGAAATCATTCAACGGAGTACTTCTACGCTGCTTGTCACAACAAGAGGCTGAAGAAACACTCAAAGAAGTTCATGCTGGTCTTTGCGGAGCTCATCAGGCTGGTCCCAAGCTCTATGATCAGATAAAAAGGTTAGGTTATTACTGGCCTACCATGGTAGCTGACGCAATGCAATTTGCTAAGCGCTGCCAACAATGCTAAGTTCATGGAGATTACATTCACATGCCTCCAGAATGGCTACATCCTATAGCGATTTCATGGCCTTTCGAAGCCTGGGGCATGGACATCATAGGTCCTATTTCTCCCCCTTCGAGCAAAGTTCATTGCTTCATTTTCGCCGCTACGGATTATTTCTCCAAGTGGTCAGAAGGATTTGCATTCAACAAAATGAAGACCTCATCAGTCCTTCAGTTCCTGCGCACCAACATCATTTGTCGTTTCGGCATACCCAAAAGATTCGTCCATGATAACGGACCACAATTCCGGGATCATCGATTCTATAGGTTCTGCGACAAATACAAAATCCAAAGCTGTCTTTCGACTCCATACAATCCGACAGCAAACGGATTAGCAGAAGCTTTCAACAAGACACTCTGCAAAATCCTTAAAAAGATGGTCTCTAGTCACGAAAGAGACTGGAGTGACAAAATGTCTGAAGCTTTGTGGGCCTATCGAACCACCGTTCGAGGACCAACCCATAGTACACCATTCTCCTTGGTCTATGGATGCGAAGCTGTCATGCCCTTGGAAGTACAAATTCCTTCCTTGAGGGTATCCTTGTAAAATGACATGACTCAAGAAAGCAATATCAAATTGCGATTCCATGAGCTGGACAATCTCGATGAGAGACGGCTCGAAGCTCAACAAAGCATTGAAATTTACCAAGCACGCATGGCAGGATCTTTCGACAAAAAGGTCAGGCAACGCGCTTACAAAAAGGGTGACTTGGTTCTTGCGGTAAAAAGACCAATGGTCTTCGCTCACAAGTCCAAAGGCAAATTTGAGCCAAAATGGGAGGACCCTACGTCATCGACAAAGTTTTCTCCAATGGCGCATACGCACTCCTAAACATGGAAGGCGACAGATGTATGCTGCCCATCAACGGCAAGTTCTTAAAGCGGTACTACCCTTGAAGACTTACCCAACTGGGTAAGAGCAATGCCTGTATTGCCAAAACCAGTTTTCAGGTACACGCTCGCTAAACCCACATTTTTTTAGAATTTTCATATCAAATGTTGAAATTTCTAGAAATTTAAACAATGCTTACTTTCATCGTTTCATTGTTCAAAAAAAAAAAGTCCAAGTTTAGGAACCTTTCCCTAACTTGACCAAAATTTTCAACCCTTGAACCCAAAATTCATGGTTTGAAATAAAATCTGGATTCAGGGATTTCCACCCTAGTTCACCCTGCCTTTTACCGCCAAAATGGTTTTAGGTCCTCGTGTCTTTAAAAAAAGTGGTTTTTCAAAAAAAAAAACAACCGCGGGGAAGCGACGCTTAGTCGATACTCGCACAAATCGGAAGCATACGAACCACATTCGACACTTCCAAAATTGCAGGGAAGCGACATTTCGTCGATACTTGCAAAATCCAAAACCGTGGAGATGCAACATTTCAGTTGATATCCACAACCCAAATTTCAAAGGTTCGAAAAAACCTAAAAAAAAAAAAAACCATGGAGACACAATATTTCAGTTGATATCCATAACCCAATGGTTCGAGAAAACCACAAATTTCAAAAACCGTGGGGAAACGACATCAAGTCAGTACCCGCAAAACCAAAATTTTTGAAAAGCAAGGATGCGACATTCCATTGATACTTGCACCCAAATCCGCGAGGATGCGACATTCCGTCGATACTCGCAACCGAATGAGCAGGGTTGCGACATTCCATCGATACTTGCAAGAACATTCAGCAGGGATGCGACTTTTAGTCGATACTTGCATTTTTGAAAACCAAACAGGCTATAAATGCCACAAACCGGCTATAGATGCCACTAAAACAGGCTATAAATGCCACAAACCGGCTATCAATGCCACAAAACCAAACCGGCTATAAATGCCACCAAAACAGGCTATAAATGCCACAAACCGGCTATCAATGCAATAAAACAAAACCGGCTATCAATGCCACAAACAAAAAAAAATTGGCTTTCAAAAAATCCGGCTATCAATGCCACAAACTCGGCTATCAATGCCACCAAAACCGGCTATCAATGCCACAAATCGGCTATCAATGCCAAAAAAAAAAAGCTGGCTCTGATGCCAAAAATCGGCTTCCATGCCACAAACAAAAATCTAGCTTCCATGCCAAAACAATCATTTGACAAAAGATTTTCACAAAATGACAAGCTTTTGATCAAATCCCATTTAGCAATTACTTTTATCACAAAAAAGATTTAAGTAAGCGTAGGGGAAACAAAAAAAAAGAGGCATCCCATTTAGCAATTACTTTTATCACAAAAAGATTCAAGTGAGCGTAGGGATAACAAAAAAAGAGTACCAAAAAAAAATACATGTGGTATAAAAAAAAAGTGTTCACAAGCACTACAAAAAAAAAGTACCAAAAAAATACATGTGGTACCAAAAAAAAAAAAGAAATTGTTCACAAGCACTACAATAAAAAAAAAAGTACCAAAAAAATACAAGTGGTACTAAAAAAAAAAGAGAGAATGATGGTTTCTGTAAAAAAAAAAAAAACAGGAGCTCAATCAAAAATGGTCTCCAGCCAAGAGTTCAGCTCCTTAAGCAAACTTTTGGCCTCAGCCGTCAGGGATTCCAAGGCACGCTTCTTCATGAATTTGCCATGAGATGTTGGAGTGGGCTGTAACCCTTCTTTCGCATCGGGAAGCTTCCCCCGAGCAGTTTGCCATTGTTTGTTCTCTTCCTTTTAAGAACTCGATTGGCATCTGCAACCCGACGAATCAGAGCACTCTCCCTGTCACGAGCCTCTGTTATTGCAGTCGACTTGGCAGCGACTTGTGCCTACAGATGCTCAAGACGTTTCCTGGCCTCATCGACCTCCCTATCAAGGATGGTAAGGTCATGTGTCGGCCCAATGATGTTTAGCTCTTCTAAGTTCTTCTCTCGGACTACCTGCTTCCTGCTTTCTGTAGCCTCATCTAGGTTAGACTGAGCATTATCCGAAGGGTCCAGGAACATCTCCTTGAAGAATTGGTCGTCAGGAAAATCCATGGTCTCAAACCACCTGTCACCCAGCTCAATGATCCTATCAACGATCGCCCTGGCACTTGTGACATCCAGACCAGCCTCTTCGGCATCACCGAGAATCTCACGCACATGCTGGATCATCCCAAATCCGGCATCTAAGTGCCCAGAAAGCAGAGTCTCAATCCAAGAGCTCAGAACTCGCACCACCACCTTCTTCGCAAAAAGAAGAGATGGCCCAGCTGAAGATTCGCCCAACTCCGTTGGTCGGCTGCTCATGTCATCACCTGTTGGAAGAGTAACAAAAGAACTCTTTCCAGTTGAAGCTGCTCCTGCTCGGGAAAGAATCTCAGCACAAGGTATCTCCTCAACATTGTCAGAACTGGTCCTAGGAGTCTCTTCCTCTGGATCAAACTCTGGCATCCCTTGCTCTGGAAGCGACGGATCCTCCTCTGTCACTTCAAAACTTGCCAAAGAAACACAAAAAGGTATGAATATGATCCTGTTTGAAAATCATTATCAGGGTTATTACTACAAAATACCTTCTTCGACGACTGGCGGAAGACTCTCTTCCTCCATGAACTTATCGGAAGCATCATCAACATTTGCGTCCATCGATGGTTCAAAGTCATCGGAATCCTGTGGCAAGTCAGCTGGCAAAAAAAAAATGTTAGTAAACCAAGTCACAGACACAAAAAAAAAGAAAGCAAAAGAAGTCATACCAATTGGAGATTCTGGATTCACTCTAGAGTCCCTCGGTTCTTCTTCAGGTGCCCCGACAGGATCCGTCACCACCACATCGACTGGAACCTCGGGCATCATCAAGTCTTCCTCTGCTAAACAAAAAAAAGAAAAGCAGAAAAAAGAAGCAAATCAGACCATGGAAAAATCCCATGAAAAGAAATGGAAAGAGAAAAAGGAAGAATCATACCTTCACCGACGGTCTCTTCTTCTCGGCTTCTCTTCTCTGGAGGCTCGTCAGCATCCACTGGCACATCCTCATTGATAGTAAGAGGAACTTCCAAGTCAGGAGAGTCCTCATGCTGCCCCTTGCTGCGATGACTCATCCTCCTCCTCTAACTCCTGCGGGCTCGCTTCTTAGAGGAACCTGCCCCGCTGTCAGAGTCAGGTTTCCCACTTGACTCCTCACTGGATGGTCTACTCTTTCCAGTAGACTTCACGGAAGCTTGCCTCTGTGCCGCTTGCATCCAAGCACCAAGTTCGGCTTCCTCATGTTCTAGCTGCTCTAAAGCCTCATCAGGTATTTCTCGAACAGCTTCAGAACCAATGATGCCCTGGTCACCGAGAAAGCCTATCTTGTGCTTCTCTCCAGAAAGGAATGCCCAAACTTCCTCTCGCCGGACGCCATCCGACTTTCCAAGGCCCTTTCCAGATGCCAGCTTCACATCAAGCTCCTTCTTGGAAAGCCCCCGATATGCCGAAAAGCTCTCCGCGAACCACTTCGCAAAGCCGGCAGTCCGGGAAGTCAACAACACAGGATAAGAGATCATAGCTGTAGTGTTTTCAGCACTATAGAAAGCCCATGCATTTCTCCCGTCCTCTAAACCTCCAAAGCGCTTCACCATGCTTGAAGGCGCTCCAACAGTGCCTTGAGAAAAGCCCAGCTGCAAAGCAAAGCGAGAGGGTACATACGGCTGGATGTCAACGAAAAGATGTCTACGGTACACCATCGTGCCGACACGTATGCTGAAAAGCCACTCTCTCTCTGCATTCGTCAAGGAGTAATGCCTTCCCGACCCCGCTCTGGTAGAGTCTCGGGAGGCACCAAAATCAAAATCCTTCTTCTACAAATCTGTAGAAAGCTTCACTGAAGACTGCCCCATCTCGATGTCCCTGAACCGTCGGATCCTCATGCGGGCAAACAAAAGTGATTCGGACACGGCTTTGCCCTTAGCCAATCGAATCATCAGAGGATCATCATCCTGTGCAGCACCCAGCTGGTGGAAGCCAGGACAGTGGTACACGTACCACGAATAAAAGATGTGGTCTGAAAATACCCTATTCATTGGAAGCCCAAGCCGAACCAAAAAAGCAGCAGCCTGCAGTTCGGTACACAGGTAGGAGTAAAGAGCTGGCACCAAAGCAAGCTGCTCTCCAAACGCCATCTGACAAGCCGGAAAAATACAATGCGGCCTGATGTGCGTTCCATCTCCTCCAGCAAAAATAGCCTCACCAAGCCAATAAGTGAGGTAAACAGCGAGATCTCTCCGCAGTGCAATTGCAGGACATATGGCTTTTGTACTCGCACAGAAATCTCTCAACTCTTCTTGCATGGCCAAGATCTTCTTCGAACTTGGATCCTGGGCCCTAGCTTCCTGGGTCACACTATCAGAAGACTCCCTGCTATCAAAAAAGTTGGGGAACGAAGAGCTAGAACTCTTCCAACTGCTGGATCTAACTTTCAAACCCTCCTTCTCCTTCAAAAAATCATAGAAGGCGACGAGCTGAAAGTACAGAAGCCTGAACTCCTCAGACTGCCCCTCAAGGACGCTGTCCATCGGCATAAACTCCTCATAGAGTTTGCCAAGGATGGGCAATCCAGTAATGGCGATCAGCTCCTTCAAAGAGAAACCAATCTCACCATTCGTCACAACGAAGGTATTGGTTTGTGGAAGGAATGACTCCAGCATAGCCATGAAGGCCTCGTCGGAAAAGATCACGGTCTCCCTAAAGGCACGGACCGCATAAAAAATCCCGGCTTCCTTCAAAACGGCGCCACCAATCAGCAGGATGCGATCAGTCCACGACTTCCACTCGGAGTCAGCATTGAAACGGCCACGAAGTCGAAAGGCTTTATCCAATTGCTGCCATCACCGCTGAAAATACCAAGGCCCACCGGTCTCAAATCGACCAACGGATAATCAGAACCTTGGTAGCCGCTAGATGGCATCAACAGGTCCATGTCAACAGGCGACCTCTCCGTATATCCAGGAGAACCGCCAACAAAAACCCCGGTCTTGATTACATTTGTCCTTCTCACCAAGCTTGGAGGATCTTCCCTCTTAGAGCACGTGGGGGCAAGGCTCATGATCGAGACGGTGCGATCAAACGTCGACTGGGTAGCAACAGTCTTCTTCTCATCATCTGCTGTGAAAGAGAACTGAAAACATCTCCTCTGGTATGTCATGTCATCAGGGACGGCATCACCAAAGAAGAAGGTAGGCTTAGACAAAACACTCTGATCTTCCATCACCCATGGACGACTGCTTACCATGATCTTATAGAATTCCTCTCCCTTGAGAGTGATCAGTCGCTGTCTCATCTCATCTCTGTTGAGGGAGTCGCATTCTTCCATAGTTCTCTCAACATACTGGACCTTCTCAAAGGCTTGCTGAACGGCCGGATTAGAAGATCTAGAAGATCGACGAGGTATGCTTGTAGTAGGCTCTTTACCCTTGTTCGTCTCGGAGGAACCACCTGAAAAGGATGGAAAAAAAAAAAGATCAAACATCAAAATGACAGAATCTCGCTAAAAAAAATCTGGCGAAATCTTGACATGATGACGGGGCAATTCCGAAGAAAGGAATTATCCCGAAAGAAATAGAAAGCTTGAAGATGGGCTCAACATTGCTGCTAGCTCCGAAACTCCAAACTTTCGAAACCTCAAAGTCTCTGCAAAATCAAGAAGGGCTCAACATCGCTGCGAGCTCCAAATTCCCAAATTTGCGAAAACTTTTAGGTATGCTATCACATCATACTACAATTCAATTTACAAAAATATACATGCATGAACATCTTGGTAAAAAAAATGCATTATCAATGATGAGCAAAAAAAAGAAGAAAACGAAAACTTTCTCAAAAAAAAAAAGAGGGAGAAAGAAAACAAAAAAAAAAGAAAAGAAACTTTCTCGAAAAAAAATGAGGGGAAAGAAAACAAAAAAAAAAGGAAAGAAAAAAGGGGCTGGCCCACAAGAAAAAAAAAAACACATGCAAAAAAAGAAGAAGTAAACACGTGTAAAAAAAAAGAAAAAAAAACACGTGGAGAAAAAAAAAAGAAAAGAAAGAACTTTTTATTTTTCCTACAATGGAGTTTTCTTGAAAAAGGGAACTTACTTGAAGCCATTGATGGAGAAGAAGAAGAAAAGTCTAGAAGATCTTGAAGAAGAAGAACTCTTGGTCTTGAAGCCCTCTTGGGATTGTTGCAAAAGAAAGCAATAAAAGCAAGAGATCCAACCTCCTCCTTGCTTTTATAGAAGAGAGCAAACGAAAGAAGGAAATAAGAAAGAGGTAAGTGTTACTAATTAGTAACCTTACCAAAAGAAAGAGATTAGAAAGATTCTTTCCCAAAAGAAAGATATCTTGAGGGATTCTCTCCCAAAAAGAAATCAATGAGAGATTTTCTCCCAAAAGATAGGATCAATGAAGGATTCTTTCCCAAAAGAAAGATATCTTGAGAAATTCTCTCCCAAAATAAAGGGAAATGAGAGATTCTCTCCAAATAAAGATATTCTTAGATATTCTCTATCCAAATGAGATATTTTTGGATATTCTTTACAAAAATGACACCATAGGAGATCTAAGCCATTTCAAAAGCTTAAGGTCTCATCGGTTAGCCCATATGAGCCAGGTTTGACCACCTAGGCACAAAAAAAAAAAAAAAATTTGGGCTTTTAGTCAAAGAGAAATCCCTCTTACCAAGAGTATACAAAAATGGTTCCATGCCTTTTTTGAGTTGATTCGACCATACAAAAAAGAATTCCAAGCCCCATGAGCTTCCAAAAATCAAACCATCCAGCCTCATCTACCAAATTGAGCCAAAATCTTGAAATTGACATTCCACAAAAATCAAACCAAATCCTGGTTCCCTAACTTGCCACATACAGCTTGTTAGGTCACAAGACCAAAACCAAAAACCAAACCTGATCCCCTAACTTGCCACATACAACCTGTTAGGTCACAAGATCAGAATTGATCCCCCAACATTCGACATACAGCTTGTTGGGTCATACGGTCAAAACTAAACCCGACCCCCTAACCTGCCACATACAGCCTGTTAGGTCACAAGGTCAAAACCCAAATCCACATCCCTGATATCATCTACAAAACTTTGCCTCGAGATGGTATGTGATCCCTTTCACTACCATAAAATTCCCCTGGAAGCTCAAAAGGCTACAAACACCAAAAAGAAAGACTGCTGTACCTCGAGGGGGCATTTGTTGACACCAAAAATGTCACTTTGCCTCTTTAAGATTCAAAGAGCTACATGAAGTCGCAACCTGCCATAAATAGGCAATGCTACTTCCAAAAAATTAAATCTTGTCAGAATCAAACAAAAACTGCGAGATCCTTCAAGACAGCCAAAAGAGGAGTACGCAAGAAGTTTCGGGCCATTTCAAAATCATTTGGCCTAACTTCGCTTCTTCGGCAACTGAAAAGGAGCTCCCGACGGCGAAAGCATCGGAGACACCAAATCTTCGATCGGAGCCGATGGATGGTCTCAAAATACATCCAAAAGGCTCCACGTCAAGTTCCGAGTCAAACCGACTACGTTTGACCCTACATCAACCCTCGAACAGTTAAATCAAGCCTCTCGGCGACGAGAACCACCGAGTCCATCACTCATCAGATAGAGCACATGGACGGCTTCAAAATGCTTACAAAGGGCTACACGTCAAATTTCAGGTCCTTTCGACAACATTTAACCATAGTTTGACGCTCCGAAGCCAAATCAGGCCTCTCGGCGGCGAAGCTCTCCGAGACCATGGTTTCCAAGATAGAGCCTATGGATCATCTTAAAATGACTCCAAAGGTTCTCTGTTCAAATTCAAGTCAATCGCACATCGGTTCACCGCACATCAAACGCGACCTCTTCATCGCGACCAAAAGCAAGTTCTACTGGTGATAGGACCCCAAACGGCTTCAAAACTCAAACAAAAGCCTATGGTGGTTCTATTTATTGCTCAGGAGGCTTCACCTCAAATTTCAGGTCATTCCAACATCGTTTGACCCATTTTCAGCTTCTGACGGAAAATCGGCAGCTCTGCGCAACAAAGTCTTCGGCTTTCTCAGAAAATTGGAATCTTTGAAAAATAAAATGCAAGGATTCTCACCAGGTTTTCTACATGGAAATCAGGCCAATAAATGATCAGAATTGTCAAGGAAAAATACAGAAGAAAAAAGGATAAAAAAACAGCAAAAACGGACACAAAACGGGACAAAAGGGGGAAAAAACCCCCCAGGGTCGCCGGATCGCCCGGTGGGCCCCGGAAACCCCGTTTTTCGCCGTTTTTTCGCGATTCGAAGCGTCCGGCCTCTGGTATTTTCCAAAATTCATACTTTTGAGACATCAAATCCTCTGACATCCGTAAAAAATATAGGTTAATCATCAAGAGTATCGAAAACAACATTGATCGCCACCTAGTCAACCAAAAAAAGTGTGCTTTCTACCCGACCGATCAAGAAATCGACAGGACAGATGGTACCGACCTGCTGTTGGCAACCAACACTTGAAGTTACATGGTCATCCGATGTCGATCTACATGAAGATCCATCGATGATCATCGCCAGAAGAATCCCAAAAGACGCGGCACGGCCCGCGACTCTTCAACTGCTCGGCGACCACTTAATGCGATTAATTGACAAGCTTTATTACAGTCATTAATCCATTTCTTTGGATGGACCAATCATAAGCAAGCATCCGGGAGTTATAAGTCAAGAGATTCATGGCATTTAACCCATGAAACTCCTCCCATCATGGTGATTAAAGGCGATTAAATGCCCTCAATCTCCTCCGGCCAATCAGAAGCCAAGAAAAAGGAGTTACAAAATAAAGAATTCAAACTTGTAACTCCTCCCTTTATGTAGCTTTATGACAATTAAGGCTCATAAATCCTCCTAAATGGCTACCTAAAAGCCTATAAATAGGAGAGCATTCTAAAAAAATCCAGATCGGAAAAAACACAAAGATCATCGGAAAAACAAGACAGATCCCAGATCAGAAAAAAAGCACAGAAATTTAGAGAAAGAAAGAGAGAAAACTCTGCCGAAGTTCTACACCGACCACCGCTACAAGGTGACAAAAGTCCCTTGGGGGTACCCCCCCAAGGTCCTTGCCTTCTCCTTCTGCCTCCAAATGGCTTAGACGTGGCTTTTCAGCCCGTCTACTCGGCTTTTTATTGAACATAGGACCTCATTTTGGTCTTTGTTCTCTAAAAACCTGAGGTTATAGCCAAGCCAAGAGAATCAATAGTATCCTCTGTTCTCATCTACATGGATGATGGCGAAGTCCACACATGGCTTGCGACCGTCAATCTGAACGGGTCCCCCACAATCTCCTGAGAAGTTAGATCCTCATTTTCTTGCTTTTCATTGTAGTTTGTATTTTTTTAAAGATACAAAAATCACAACTCTTGTCTTTTATTATTGATAAGAATTATAAATCGGCTATAAACGCCAAAAATCGGCTATAAACACCAAAATCGGCTAAAAATGCCAAAAAAATCGCCTTTCACGGCAAATCAAGAAAATGTCTTTTTTCTTAAATATATGTGCAATGGAAAACTTGAAAGAAGTTGATTTCCTTTTTACTTCCGAAAGTTGATCTCCGGATCAACACTTGCAATTCCAAGTAAAATAGAAAATCTGGTACACCCACACAAAAGAAATGTTGATGCACGCCCCTGCCCCCCGGTTACGAATGGGTCGGACCCAACGGACTCCCACGTCCCCCGACCTCGGTAGGACCAGGCGCATGGAGCGCGGTCCATCATACTAACTTTCTAACTTTAGTATAGTTTCTAATTTTGTTTAGTTTTATTAATGTTCTATTTTCGGAAGTTCTAACTTGTGTATTATTTTGCAGCAATTTTAGTTTTTAGTTTAGGATTCTTAGATTTAGGAAGTTTACTTTTCATTGGATTGTAATTAATTTAATTTTTGGAAAGTAAGAATGATGGTTGTAATTTTTTAGTTTTTAGGCTAGATTTAGATTTTTAATTTAGGGCAGGTACAAGTTGAGAAGGAATTTTTTATACATTGCTCCCTGTGGATCGACCTGCTCTCACCAGTTTTATTACTACAATCGTACCCTACACTTTTTTAAGTTACTTTTTTTTTCTCAACTTGTTTTAAATCTTTTTAGAAGAAAGTAAACCAAAGTGACCTAATCGCTATCCTTGATCATCTTGGTGCCGAAGCAAAGCCTTATCCAGAGTGTGGAGATAGTCAGACTATTCGAGGCAAGGGTCCTTCAATCGGGTCCGTCCGTGATCCTACCCTTACCTGGGGGCTGAACTGGCCGAGCTAGTTTCATAGGGCCGGGTTGGTGAACTTAGGAAAACTTTTTAACTTTAGGAATTAACTTAGTAGCTGCTTGTGTAGGCTAATTTCCTTTCTTTTCTCATTAAAAAAAACTCAAAAAAGAAAAAAACCAAAAAAAGAAAAAGAAAAATAAAAAGAAAAAGAAGATGAAGTGATTCCAAAAATGGACCAATGGAAATCCACAAGCATGAGGCGACCAAATTCTGGACAAACCAATGAGGTTAAAACCGATAGTGATAGCCCAAAGAAGTCCTGGCATGAGTACCTACACCATACAGATACGTACCTGTCAACTTACATTAACTCATATACGAATGAGTGGGGAATTTATCAAAGCAACTCCAATGATGCTTCAAATAATCACAAATCCATAAGGGAGTTGCGCGAACAAGAATGGAATGCAAATATACATCAAATAACTTGGTCGTTGGAAAGAGGTACCACATATGGACGTAAGTGGGCCAATCACTATAGTCAAGATTACAATGAGGAGTGCATGGAGGGTATCAATGGAATGATAATTGAAGATGATCAACCAACATGGGTCCCACATGATTACTCATACCCGACACAGTCATTCGCTCTTTCAAATATGGATGTGGGAATTCAATGGCAAACAGAATCAAATGCAAATCAATGGCCTTGCCATGATGAAATGAGTAACATGAGTAGCCTGGACAATGAGGCTCTTGACAACTGGCAAGATGGGTTTGATATGGAAAATTTTTATCTCCAAGAATTTACTCTGGGTGGGTCGTATGATTACCCTTCACAGGATATTTCATATGCACCCCTTTCTTCCCCTTGTTCATATGCACCTAATGACACCCCACCGCCTGAATGGTCATATGAACCACCACCACCACCCCCGAAGGGATCCTTGGAAGACACTTTAGCCAGATTCATCACGTTCACGCAAAACACCATGCAATCCATTCAGAACAATGCACAATCCATAGAAAGACTAATGACTTCAATTAGTCAAACTGCACTTCAAATGAAGAAAGTAAATGACACCCTTGGCAGTGAGAAAGAATTTCAACATGATGATCCATCACTCATTGAAAATCCGACGTATATGGATTGCGCAAATACGCAGAGGGTATCTAAGGGTGCACCCGTGGATATGGATGATGGTGCGCTGCATGAATCAGATTATGAACCCTATGAGCCAAATTCCTCCGACCCTAACTTGTCTGATTCGAAGGAGAATGTGGACCCCTTCGAAGAAGATACCGTGCCCTTCTATGTTGATCCTTACTTTGAGTCCAATTCTTCTGATGATTTTAGCATTGCGGATTTCCTAGAAATTGATTTTCCCATGATTAATGGAACCACGGATGTGCCCAATGAGCCCCAAATGCAAGATTACTATTGGGAGGATGACCCCATTTTTCAGATTTCTGATTCGGACAATGTGGAATGCTTGGTATCATGTACTGAGTTCTTCATGAAATCTGATGATCCGATCATAAGAGAAATTGCCATCGCATTTCTTGGCCCTCAATATAAAACAGAGAAACTTTTGGAATTAAAGGAGATTGGACCCATTCAGACCTTCGAGTTTGACACGTTGGAATCATTTGAGCCCGTGCCTAAGGACATTGTGGAAGTTAATTCAAAAGAATTTGTGGCATCGGAGGAAATGGGGCCACTCAGTTGTTCATTGCGTGCTCCTCTCCTTCCATTTAAAGACCCATTTTTAAGGGAGGAGGATTCATTTTTCATGGTGGTCCTTTTTACACACATTTATAACACACATCATGCGGTCCTTATGTTCAATGTGCTTCACGTTTCCATGGTAACATCTCTTTTTGTGCTTCTTGTGAATTGTGTGGAGGAAAATTTCATCTGGGATCCGGGTGGATTCATGGTTTCGGATCAAGTAGTGTAGGATTTTTCTTTCTTTTTATTGTAGATTTTTCTTTTCTGTTAGTAGAGTAGCTTTTTTCCCTTTTGTTCTCTTTGTTTTGTCTCACCATGGACAGAGATCGAAAAAGCTGCATCTTCAGGTGACTTCTTCCCCTTTACCCTCTTGTCATTTACTTTCCTAATGTTATATTTACTTTTTGCACCGTATGCATAACATCGAGGACGATGTTCATGCTAGGTTAGGGGGTGGGAAGAAGCACACTTGTTCATCTTTAGACAAAATTTTTACATTCTAATGAAAAATAAAAAAAAATTCTTTTTTTTATTTTTAAGGTTTTGAATAAAATAAAATAAAAGAGGGAATTTCGAGAGAAATTTTATGAAACAAAGATACCTTGAAATTTGGAATTTTTGGTGCTTTGGGCAAAAGAAAAGAGATCAATGGTTTACTGTTTTGTTTATGGAAATGATTTATGGAAAAGTGCTGAATTTTGATCACTCACTTTCACACAGTCTATATATGTTTTCAAAGTTTTTGAATGCCAAGCCATGATTTCCGTTTTTCTTTGGCGATTTGATTGAAAATATGATGGAAAACTGACCCTTAGTTTCACAGTTTCCTGGTTCATCTGGTTTTGTTGGCCACAGAGCTACTGAATTAATTCGGGCACATGAAAAGGGCTGCCTATTGCTGGGGACCGTAAAAAAAAAGGTGTTTAGTTATAATCTTGAAAAGAATAAAAAGTTGTGTGACTAGTTTGGGTTAGGAGCCTTTTTAACCCGAGCCAGTAAGCCCGTAGGGGTATTTACATACCTGCTAGTGCCCTAAAGACATCTGTTTTGGGAGTCATTGGCCTAAAGCTCGTTACATAGGTTAATTAGAAAGCTTAAGCGACCTAGGCATTGCACAGTCACATGTGTGTGTTAAAAAAAAAAAACAGTAGTGCGAAAGCCATCATGGTTGCCTTGAGAGGAACATTGTTTTTCTTTGCTAAGGTTAGGTGGCCCAGAATTTTGGATTAAAAATTATTTTCACGGGAATCTTGGCGGATCATTTGAAGCTTATGTGTTTTTACGTATACACACTATTTCACCGTGCACGATCAATTTAGCATGAATTCGAGAATTTCGGACCAAAAGATAGGATTTGTGAACCAAGTTTCAGATTTGCCTTTGCTTTGAAAATCTAAAGAATCGAGAATATCCGGTGTTTGTAAATCTTCTTTTGAAAAAGTTCCTTCATTTTTGTTAGGTTTCTACTAGGATTCTTTATTGATATTTAAAAAAAGAAAAAAAAATAGAATTTTGTGGGTAAATTCACTGTAAACTCTCACGAGGCACAACTCGTCCACTAGGGGGAACCTAGGGGTTTAAGCGCTTACTGCATACGTTAAATACAGTCGAGAGTGCCAGCGAAAGTGGCGTTGCATTCATTTCAATTTTCACTGCATTTCATTAGTTTTAGGACAGATTATGTCATTATGGATTCTCATTTTATTCACAGTTTTTGCTAGAGACTAGCAAAACGTTGGTTGCGGGGTGTGATAAGTCCTTAAAAATACATATTTTCATCGTTATTTTTTGTAAGTTTAAGGACTTATCAAGCCAAGAGAGCCTCATTTAGTGTCATATCATGATTTTATCCATTTTTGATCCATTGTAGTACATTCATGCATAATTTGCTAAAAAACCATCATTTTTTGCATCAAATCATGAAACTTGCTATTTTTTAATTTTAATTTTGAAAAGATTTTTTCAAACGTGCTTTTCTCATGAAATTAATTAATCGTCAGGTGCATTCATTCATCATTTCATGAGAGATGGGCCCGCAGTCATGCAATTATGAATTAATAGTAAATTTGTCTTTTCACATGAAATTCATTTTTTTTTTTTTGCTTCCAGGAAATGAAAAGGGTCACACACATGCACATGTGTAGGTCACACATGTGGGGCGTCCAAGAGGGGGTCCACTTTCTTTGCACAAAATCCTAAGTTAATTTTGAAGATAATTCAAAATAATCAAAGAAAATCCATGAAGGGCCAAATCAAGAAAGAAGACTTCCAAAGAGATAAAAGTGGAAAGAATCTACACATATTGGGCATTCAATTTTCTCTTGATTCCAACTTAGAGTTTGCCACCTCATATATCTCTCATAAATGTCAAGTCAAAGGAAGATTTGATAAAGAAAGAAATATGACAAGTGCATGAAGATAGAATGGAGAAAAGAAAGGAAAAGACTTACTAAGTGAAAAAGATTCTTGCAACAAAGTAGGGACTAGGGAGAAAGAATAGGGCAGCCCATACCCTATTTAAAGAAGCCCTTGGACGCCCACTCCCTTTCATGAAAGAAAAAGCCCAATCCCTAGTGATATTCCTCCACCATTCTACCCATCTCCTTTCTCTACCATAGATCATTTCTCTTCAAGAAGGCTTGTCCCAACTTGATGTTTCAACTAGAAAGGTTCCTTTCATCCGAGTATATAATTGTTATATTTTATTTGGAATTTTAATTCTCCATCTTTTATGTAAAAACATTGCATATTAGTAAAAGTGTGATTCTTTTTAATTATTCTTTTTCTTATGTGATTAATGCTTGAATTGTGTTTCCTTTGTTGTTGTTCTTGGATTGACAACCCAAGATCCTAAGGGCATGAAATAAGTAATTATGAACTCGGTTTGAGGAAAAAAAAAAAGAGCACACTTATCACACTTTTATTTTTATTGTAATTCCCACACATTTAATTTCTTATTAATGCCACACATTTAATTTTATGCCATCCACACATTTATCTTTTTTTCACTACACATTTAAATTCAAGTACGTTTTGTTTTTCTTTTCTTCTTATGCTTCTTATTTGTTTATGTGAATTTTTATGCATAGTTTATGGTTGGAACTAGTTAGCATTGCATGCATTTTCATATTGGCGGAGTTTAGATATGTTAAGTTGCTGGAATCGGAGTTTTAAATTCACGAATAAGCAAGAAAAGTCATAGATTTGAGTCAATAATTTTGACCAAATATTTTTTAGAAATTCAGATCCCAACATAAAGTGCACAATTTAACACATTATTGCAGGAATTTCAGGACAGATTTTGTGTGAAAAGTTTGCAATTAGAAACCTGATCAAACACATTTTTTTTCGATGAAACTTGAGAAAATTAAAGTTTGATCAATGTACTTTCAAACCCCAGAATTTCAAGCAAAAATAAATTTGGAAAGATGGTGAATCAATGGCTCAAACATGGCTAGTTGGACCCACCTGTGTGCAGAATTTCTGCACAGAATTTTTTTTAGGTCATGTTCATAAACTCATATCTCATTCGTTTTAAATCGTTTTCCACTTCCGTTTTTTTTATTTGATTCATGCATCATTGTAGTTCCAAACCCAGCCATTAAACTCAGTTTTAGGTTGCATTAGATTAGGAGAAATCATGCATCAAAACAGCCCAGCATACTAGTTTTTTTAAGACTTAATTTTTTTTTCATAACATAGCACGCATTGCATTACTAACTTTACTAACTTTCTAACTTTAGTATAGTTTCTAATTTTGTTTAGTTTTATTAATGTTCTATTTTCGGAAGTCCTAACTTGTGTATTATTTTGCAGCAATTTTAGTTTTTAGTTTAGGATTCTTAGATTTAGGAAGTTTACTTTTCATTGGATTGTAATTAATTTAATTTTTGGAAAGTAAGAATGATGGTTGTAATTTTTTAGTTTTTAGGCTAGATTTAGATTTTTAATTTAGGGCAGGTACAAGTTGAGAAGGAATCTTAGTTTACATTGTTCCATGTGGATCGACCTGATCTCACCAGTTTTATTACTACAATCGTACCATACACTTGGGGTCCGATCAGTTGCAACCTTATCAGATGAGATGTCCAGTCTCATCATTGGTTGTGAAAATATTCAAAGTATAAGACTTACTATATATGTCTCTCGTATGTGGATCTCATCCACACGCATGTATTGTATCTAGTATACTTATGGACCCTGGTTCATCTCATGAACTATCATTTCGTTCGTATTGGTTATGTGCAAATATATAATAAAACATTACTCATCTCATTAAAGGATAGCATGAATATATTGATAAATACAGAAATTAATCAATTTATTATATCACCTACTGGATTGAGTCCATAAAACTAACACCGAATATCCATTATTTGTAAACGGCCATAAACGGCAAGGGATTCAAATTTTAGGGCTTGATTCATTATGGATTGTGAAGATTTTATGAAAAACTTGTGACAGTTGGATGCATTATAGAAAAACACTTGTGACCGTTGGATGTAGTATTTGTAAATCCACTAATTCATGTTGTTTGCCAAACTTGAAATGCTTTGAAGGTGCCTTGATAGAAGTTCTCAGTGAGGATAGCATCAATGAGATTCAGAGGATTTCTCTTTATTTACCAAATGTGCCTTTCGCCTCTAGTGCTAGTCTCTTTCGGTGTCCCAGGTCATGAAACTGGGCTCTCTCTTTGGCGTGCAACGTCCGCACAAGCCTGTAGCTTCAATGTGAATTTGTACGATTATTTGGACCATTTATTACGAGTCCATATGGGATCTCCTGTAGAATATTATATGAGAACCGTGTAATACATGTGCCAAGAACTCCATCATGAAGCCCACGTAGAATTTAGCATTGATCATGTTTCCTACTTGTGCTCATGGTTGGACTCCCTCCTATTGAACTCAAGTTTGAACATATATATCCTTGATGAGGAGATGGAATCATTGGAGTCATTCGGAATAGTCTGAATTTTCTCTATATAGGCCCCATGATGGAAATCCCTGCATTTGTTACATGGCTCCCTTGTAATAAGTGCTACAAGGGATCCACACTCATTTAGTACTTATCAAGGAGGCATAAACTTTGGGTGTGAACCATGTTTCAGGGGCCCATTTACATGGCATCTGTTCAAATGTTTTGGGTTGAACCCACAGCGGAAATCTCCCCCATATGATCAAACTCAACACGATCCAACATTTGTCTAATCTGGATCCTCTAAAAGCGGGACCCATAGTTAAGAGTAAAGCTCTGTAAGTCCATCAGCAAGCCTATTTAAATTAAATCGCTCAAGATTATGTGTCTTACCTACTTATTTGGACCCTAAGAATAAATCTCACTCTTAATCAGAGAAAAAATCCCCAAACTATACTAGCACTTTAGCGAGAGGGTTGTGAATCATTTTTACACCAATCCAGGCATAAAAAAGTTTTGATACGTGAATGACCTTATTTACACACCATTTTTACACCTTATTTATACACTATATGTGTAAATAGTGTAAACAAGAGTGCCCATACATAACCGTTATTCGTGTGAATAATTTACCTATGTAATTGATCACGTCGATTGACATCTAGAATTGGCCGTCCATAATAAGACCCATTTCATGATTCATCCCCCGAAATAACACCATGATTGAATGATGTTTATTATATTGTCCAATTTGGATAACATATATTATTGGGGATTACTTTTCCCCACGCCTCCATTATTGAATATACATTTCCCTGATCATTTCGGATCTTGTGATTCCTCTTTATGTTTATGTCAATTTGCAAGATCAAGAGTGTTTGATTATCTTTCTACCAAAAGGCAAAAGGAAAAAAGAAAAAAAAAACAAGGAAAGGTGTTTGATTATTCAATTTTGGTTTGTGGCTTCAATAAACAAGTCCCATCAAATTACCCCATTTGGATCTGGCACACTCATGCACGATTATTATTATCTGCACGTTCAATTGGTACATTAATATTCTATTGTGAGGGACACCATCTTATGGTCACGACCTATGGATTAAGATTCTTAATGTCTAATGATTTATAAGTACTCAAAAACTTTTGAGTCCTAAATTAGAGGTGCAATGCGTGCAGCGATTGCAATACAAATGGTTCATATGAAGGGCCCCTGTGGCATCATTCCATTGTTGTGAATGTATTTTCTGATATTTAAATTTGAATAGTTAAAGGGTCAATTCCTTTTCTGATACCCAACTAAAGGGTCAATTCCTTTTCTGATACCCAACCCCTGAGTTGAGCACACTCAAAGCGAACACATTTCACCGAAAAAATTGATTTTTTATATGAACAACACACTCAAGGTTTAATGGTGTTGGCATCTTAGTATCACACAAATGCATGCCCATACATTTTCTTTGAATATAGCCCAACTAAAAAAAAAAAAAAAATGAAAAAGAAAGAATCATACAAAATGACACAAACTGTGGCTCACTTAACAAAATGTCGATGGCTAAAACTAAACTCTCTCCAATTTTAATTTTCTTACAAATAATTTTAATTGTATAAGAGTTGGGCCCACTGTCAATGTGATCATATACAAAACAGGTGAACGAAATATGCAAGATCACGATTGGTGGGCTCAAGTAGGGTGTACAAGGATCGGATTGTTACGGATTGTGCCAAATCCGTCACCAATCTGTTACCTACGAATTGACGGATTTGGAATCTGTCACCAATCCGTAGCTGTTAAAATCCGATCCGATCCGATCCGTGGAGGACCGGATCGGATCGGATTAATCCGTTCAATCTAATTTTAAAAGAAAAATATCAAACTTGTTGTAGAAAAATTACATTTTAACCCTTTAAAAAATTTTTTATTTTAAATTTAGACATCTTAACTTATATTTAGAACCCTTATATTTTTTTAATTTATATTGAATGTTAACGGATCGGATCGGATTGAATCCGCCAATTGAGGGTAAAATCCGCCATCGATTCGTTGCTAACGGAGTACAAAATTCTCAATCCGTCACTAATCTGTTTACCTTCGGATCGGATAAAAATCCACGGATCAGATCGAATTTCCAGATCGACGGATTTTTTGTACACCCTTAGACTCAACTCTTACTCGTGAAACTTGGTTAGAGCGATGTAAGAGGTGAAGTTTTGTTAAAGGCAATACAAGAGCTTACTACTGAATGTTTAGGTTTATCATGTATAAAGTACGTGACGCCAACTCTAATTTAATTAAGATTTAGATAAACCTAATTCGAGTGGTGAAATTTGGCCATAACTTATATAAGATGATTGTAGTGAATATTTTGTGTATTTTCTTAGATTCTGATGGTGAACTAGTCACATCCCAGATTCCAGTGCCCTTGTCTGATTCTGAGGCGCAACATTGATGTATCAATAATTAATATATTTTTACAAATGAGTCAATTAAAAGTCTCCAAAAAAATGATAGAGCAAAGCATAATTATATTAGAGTTGCAAAAGGACAATTACTACATGTCTTGAAAGCAGTAACTAATACAACCTTGAAGGGCCGAAACTAAATCGAATAAAGGAAATTGAACCAAAGGATGTATTGAGTCGTTGCACATTGCTAGCTATCAGTAGCAAGGTCTTTAATGCATCTGTCTAACTAACCCGCGGTTGTGAAATAATCGCATTACCCTGTTTCTGCTAACCGAGTGGGTACCTGCTACCTACAAGCACTAAGTATAGCATTAGACTTGTGAAGTCTAGCAAGAAGACAATATCAGTTGGATAATAAGAAGCAATAAACTGAGGTACAAAAAGTAAAGATACAATGCAGACATGATGATCGATGTTGTAACATCCCGACCCATAGCCTAAATTATTTTAATTAATTATGTGTTTAGTTAGTAAGCTCGTTTAGAGTCTCAGCGAGTCGGGTTTGACGTGTGGATCACGCGTGCGAAGCCTCGCGCGAGTCCGAGTGCGTTTGGGCAGTGTAGGGGGTTGGTTTGCAAACTGGGGGAGTTTCAGGGGCTTTTCCGAGATTTTGAGTTTTTAGGGATTTGGGTGCATCGGGTAGATCGCATCATTTCTTGAACATTTGTCTTCTGTTGCGTTTCGATTCGACGTACGGAAGAGGCCCAAATAATCATAAGTAGCTAACCAAGGACTTAAACCATATTTCCATTTTTCTAAACCTAATATAAGCCAACCCATTCATTCCATTCGTTTCTCTCTTCCTCCTCACTGTGCATCTCCAACTCCTCTTCCTCCAAACTGCCTCCTTGCCGTCAACCACCACCGGAGCTCCCATGTCGCCGGCCAACGACCGTTTCTTCTTCCTCAAGCTCTCCTAAGCTCAACCATCCTCTTTTCTAAGGTTTCCATTGACAACCCACTTAGAGGTAAGCTCCCCAAGCCTTTAGGTCTAGTCCTTCTTCTTCCTTTTTCATAGAAATGGTTTAGGGAAACTTATCTACACCTATTGCATTCATTTTGTAGAAGAGATTTTGGGATTGAGAGAGGTTTCCACCATTTTGAGCTCTAAAGAGGGATTTTCTCTATTTCCCTTGGTTTTCCTTTAGCTCTCCATCAAGGCAAGTTAATGTATATTTATTATGTCTTGATATGTTTGTTTCTTCCTTGATTTGATACTCATTGTGATCTAGATGAACCATTGCTCAACTTGTTTTGGTTTATGGATGAAAAACATGATAATGTGACCTAAATGGTTAATGAAATGGATTGGACTATGAATGCTTAGATGGACTTGATCTTTGGTTTTCAAATGGATGGGATTTTTACCTCCATATGTGTTGGTTTTGGACCAGAGACTTGAAATGGGTTTTCTCCCCATTTTTCTCTCCCGAATCAGATCTGGGATCTGTTTTCGCAGAGCCTCCGGTCGACCTGCCAGGTGGCTCGGTCGACCGAGCAAACGGAGTCAGGCGCTGGGCGCCTGACCAAAAGACTGTTCACTCTTTTCGGGTTACAACCCGCGGTCGACTGAGCCTTGGCCCGGTCGACCGAGCACATGGGCGGTGGACCTTTCGGTCGACCTACCCCTCTGTGAAAGGGGTCGACCGGGTTGGGCCCAGGTCGACCCGCCTACTGCAAAACCACTTTTAAGGGTCCTTTTTACCCTTGTTTCGATTGGACTTAGGTGGGACCTCGGCTACCTTTTTGGACTCATTTGACTATATGTGAGGATATCTTGAGCCGATGTCTTTCACGGTTAATCCGGTTGTATCAGGTTCTAACCTACTTCAATCTCGAATGGTACGGGACAACGGGATACCCCTCTATATCTATGCACGAAGATTGTCTCGTTTGGGTATCGCGAACCCTATTCCTTTCTTTGACTGAGTTAGGTTGTATGACGCTTCGGATTTAACCTTTGTACCTAGGTTGGATTGTTTATCGCTTCTAATTCCGAATTGTACCGTCCGGTACTTATCTACATGCTTTGTACATGTTCTTTAGCCTCGTTTACTTTGCTTTACTTTGGGGTATTTAATGAACTTAGGTGTTTGAACCTAGGATTCCCTGCTATGTTCTGTTTATCCTATTGCTTGATGGAAGTGTTGTGGCTAGGCGGCTTTGATCGTAAAAGCTTGATGAGGACTACTTATTGTATTGATATCAATTTGTTATTGAAGAAAGCTTGCTTGTATTGTCTTGATCTTGACTTGATAAATGGAAAGTAGTCTCTCCTTGATTGATGAATCTTGTTCACGCAAGAAAGCCTAGTCCCTCACTATTGTTTGTCTAGAAATTCTTGTGTCAGGCACCACTTAGCTGTATATCGCCCAACACAGATGGGGCACCATCTGTGTGAGGACTTTAATGAACGTCTGCGCAGTACGACTTGTTACTTGATATCTTGCTTGTTTGCCGGGTCATTCCCGTGCCTTGTTGCCGAGTTCACACTCGTGCCTTGTTGCCAGGCTTTTAACCCTGTGCCTTGTCTCCAGGTATATCCTGTTGCCTTGGTTTCCCCACCACAACTCATTATGAGTATGGGAGGGCAATATTCCCGTGGTAATTTAGCTTATGTGGATCGCCTATCTTGCTAGATGTTTATGTTAGATTGATTATGGTTCGAATGCTATGCATTTCATATGATCTTGTCTCTTGTATGCTCTCATTCGTTTTGCATATCTTGATAATTTATATATATTGTTTGCCGACCGTCGTGTCTGATGATGCTACTCTTGGTGCATAGGTACCGAGCCCTTCTACCTCGAGGAGGAGGCGACGGAGACGATTCAGACGGATCAGTCTGATGACCTCCTAGATTACAGTACGGACGGCGTTGTATAGCCGTATCGACCCCGTACACGAGTGCTTCATGATTATTTTGGATAGATTCATCTTTTGATTTATTTTGGCTACCCCATTTTGGTTAGGCCCAAGTTTTGATGTGGCCTTTCATTGTTATAGTTACTTTTGTTGACTATCTAAACTTGAACTTTAATTAATGTATTTCCGTATTGCTCTTAACTATACATTCTGAGATACCACTTGTTTATATAAGCTTCCGCTACTATTTTATTCATTTGAGGAATTGTTTACATCTCACAGCGGTCTTCGATCCCTATGGGACACGATTGGGGCTAAGTGTTGTTATTTAAGTTGAAAAATTTTATTTAGCCCTAATCTCACGCCTTAACCCCAGGTTCATTTCTGGGGGCGTGACAAGCTGGTATCAGAGCAATTACTGGTTTCTAGATTTAAAAACAAGTAGAAACTAAGACGTGTGAGGATTGGATTCATTTTTGGGTATCTTAGCTTTTGTAGATTGTATAGTTTGTTTGCTAGATTGAGTCCCATAGGACTAACGTTTATTATGTTTCAGAATGGCTTCTCGAAATTTACGCTCAAACAATGGCAACCCAGAGAGTAGCAATGCCAATGCAAATGCTAATGAGAATGCCAATGCCAATGCCAACGTAAATATCGAGAATACTATGGAAGGAAGGTTCAATCAGTTGATGCAAGCTTTCGTCACTTCTCAAGAATCGCAATCCAAGATGATAGAAGTAATGCAGAAGCAAGCTCAACCAGCGCAGATTATCATGCCAGCCAGGGTACTTGACCCGAATGATCTATTCGATAAGTTCAAGAAGAGGGTACCGCCTGAGTTTTTCGGAAATGAAGACCCACTCGATGCAGATGAGTGGATAGTCCAGTTGGAAAAGATCTTTGAGGTCTTCCGATGTACGGGGAAGGAAAGGATTCAGTTGGCTGCGTACATGTTTCGGGGCACGGCAGAAATGTGGTGGAAGTCAGTCAAGACTCCTTTTGATACTGTGGAGGATGAGATGGCGTGGGAGTCATTCAGCAAACTTTTTCGTGCTAAGTATATTCCGCCACACATTACAGCACTCAAGATCGCGGAATTTGAGACCCTTAAGCAGGGAGAGAATTCGGTGCAGGTTTATGAGCAGCAATTTACGAACCTGTCTAGGTTTGCACCATCTTTGGTGCAGACAGAAGAAGATAAGGTCATGAGATTCATCCGGGGACTGAACCCCAACATCAAGGAGATGGTGACTAGTGTGACTTTGGCCACCTATGAGGAGAATCTTAAGAGGGCCTATTGGGCTGAAGAATCCATCAAGGAAAGGGCTATCTACAATCAGAGCCTTAGTGTGGCCCAGGCTCAGGGCAGAAATCAAGGTGCAGGTTATCAGCAGCGGCAGTATCAGCAACAGGCCAAGAGGCCTAGACCAGATCAGGCTCGAAGGGTAGAGTGTTTCCACTGTGGTGGGAACCACCCATCAGCAGAGTGCAGGAAGTTAACAGGGGCATGTTTTGAGTGTGGTCTGCAGGGCCACCAAGTCAAAGACTGCCCTAGGAAGCAAGGTCAGGGTGTGAGGAATGCAGCTCCTCGACCCCCGATCGCAGCACAGCCTTTGAGGCAAGCACCACCTAACGGGCCCCAGCAACCTAATCAGCAACAGCCTAGGGCACCGCAGCAGCAGCAACAACAGTATAGACTTGCAGGACCTCAACAGAATCGAGGACACCAGAGGCCCCAGGGGCAACAGCAAGGGCAGCAACAGAGACAACAGCAAGGGCAGCAACAGAGACAACAGCAAGGGCAGCAACAAAGGTACCAGCAGAGGCCTCAGCAGCAGGGTAGGCTTAATGCCTTGGATTTACAGGAAGGAGAGGAAGCAGGTGGAGTGGTGGAAGGTACACTCTCTATCTCAGATGTACCAGCTAGAGTCTTATTTGATTCTGGTTCCACGCATTCTTTTGTTTCTCCTATTTTTGCTGCATGTTTGGTGGGAGAAGTAGCTCCATTGTATTGTGTTTTACTTGTTAGTACTCCCTTAGGAAAGACTGTGCAGTGTGAGTCCTATTATCCAGCGTGCAAAGTACAAGTAGGAACCTTTATCCTATCTGCAGATTTAATCATCCTAGGGATGAATGACTTCGATGTGATTTTGGGGATGGACTGGTTGTCTACCTATAGAGCAGTCATGGACTGCTTCAACAAGACCGTCAGATTGCAAGTGCTAGATAGCAGTGTTGAGATTGTTGGAGAAAGGAAGTGTAGGACCACTAGTGTCATTTCAGCCTTGAGGGCGCATAGAATGATCAAAAGTGGTTGTGAAGGATATTTGGCATTTATCACGGAGGATAAATTGTCCAAAGCGGTGGAGGATATTCCAGTGGTTTGTGAGTTCCCGGATGTCTTTCCGGAGGAGATACCTGGACTACCACCCATTCGAGAGATAGATTTCACGATAGAACTAGTGCCAGGGACGGCACCGATCTCGAAAGCTCCTTATCGTATGGCTCCAGCAGAGTTGAAAGAGTTGAAAGTTCAGTTACAGGACCTCTTGGACAAAGGATTCGTGAGACCGAGTGTATCACCATGGGGTGCACCGGTGTTATTTGTGAAAAAGAAGGATGGTTCGATGCGTATGTGTATAGACTACAGGCAGTTGAATCAAGCTACAATTAAGAACAAGTATCCGTTGCCCAGGATAGATGAGTTGTTCGATCAGCTGCAGGGAGCACAGCACTTTTCGAAGATTGATTTGAGATCAGGCTACCATCAGTTGCGAGTCAGAGATCAGGATATACAGAAGACAGCCTTCAGGACCAGGTATGGCCATTATGAATTCTTGGTGATGCCATTTGGGTTAACCAATGCACCGAGTGTATTCATGGCTTTGATGAACAAGATCTTTGCACCATGCTTAGACCAGTTCACTGTTGTATTCATAGACGATGTTTTAGTCTATTCGAAGTCCGGAAATGAGCACGCAGAGCATTTGAGAGCTTCATTGCAGATCTTGAGAGAGAATCAGCTCTACGCCAAGCTGAACAAGTGTGAGTTTTGGCTTGAGCAAGTGTCTTTTCTTGGACACATCATCTCTAAGGAAGGTTTAGCAGTCGATCCAGCGAAGATTGAAGCAGTTGTTAGTTGGCAGAGTCCGAAGACAGTGGCACAAGTCAGGAGTTTTCTGGGTTTGGCAGGTTATTACAGAAGATTTGTGAAGGGATTCTCCAGTATAGCAGCTCCATTGACTAAATTAACAAGGAAAGATATTCCTTTTGTGTGGACAGAGCAGTGTGAGACCAACTTTCAAGAGCTGAAGACCAGATTGACCACAGCTCCTATTCTTACTTTACCTACGGGGACCGGTGGATTTGTGATTTTTACAGATGCTTCGGGTATTGGATTGGGTTGCGTACTCATGCAGGAAGGAAAAGTAGTGGCCTACGGGTCCAGACAGTTGAAAGAACACGAGAAGAGGTATGCTACCCATGATTTAGAACTTGCAGCAGTAGTCATGGCATTGAAGATGTGGAGACATTACCTGTATGGTGAGAAATTCGAAGTTCATTCGGATCACAGGAGTCTTCAATATTTGTTTGGGCAGAAGGATTTGAACATGAGGCAAACTAGATGGATGGAGTACATCAAAGATTATGACTTTCCAATAAAGTATCACCCAGGGAAAGCAAATGTAGTGGCAGATGCACTGAGCAGAAAGACAGCGTCTATTGGATGTTTGCAGATAGAGTGGGCTTTGACAGAAGTATTCAGAGATTTGGATGTAGAATTCCGGCCTCATACCGAGAAAGTGATGATTGCAAATATGCACACTTGGGAACCGGAGATTTTGGGCAGAATCAAGAGCAGTCAAAGAGAAGATCCAGAGCTAGTTAGGTTGATAGACAGCATAGCAGACAGACCAGAGTTTAGACTCGTGGAGGGTGTGTTGTATTGTCAGGATAGATTATGTGTACCAGGCGTCCATGATTTGAGGAACGAGATTATGGTGGAGGCACACCATTCACGTTATGCCATCCACCCAGGGAGCACCAAAATGTATCAAAACTTGAAAAGCTTCTATTGGTGGAATAACATGAAGAAAGAGATTGCGGGTTTTGTTTCGAGGTGTTTAGTGTGCCAACAGGTAAAAGCTGAGCACCAGAGACCTCCAGGGTTACTTCAACCATTGGAAACACCGGGATGGAAGTGGGAGCATATCACCATGGACTTCGTTGCAGGGTTACCACCCACGAAAGATCATGACAGCATTTGGGTGATTGTCGATAGACTCACCAAGTCAGCACACTTTATTCCGATGAAGATGAGGGGATCCATGGAAGTTTTGGCACGCAAATACATTGATGACATAGTCAGATTGCACGGAGTTCCAGATTCAATTGTGTCGGACAGAGATATGAGGTTTGTGGGCAGATTTTGGGTCAGTTTGCAAGCAGCCTTGGGTACTAAGTTAAATTTCAGCACTGCATATCACCCTCAGACCGATGGACAGACGGAGAGGACGAACCAGACTATGGAGGATATGTTGCGGGCATGTGTTTTAGATTTCGGGAAAGATTGGGAAAAGAGTCTTCCTTTGTGTGAATTCGCCTACAACAACAGCTATCACTCTAGTATCGGGATGGCACCGTTCGAAGCCTTGTACGGGCGGAAGTGCAAGACCCCAATTTGTTGGGAAGAGATTGGTGTTCGGAGTTTTCATGGACCTTCGATCATTAGCGATACCAGTGAGAAGGTGAAGCAGATTGTTGACAGAATAAAGATTGCAAGAAACCGCCAGAAGAGTTACGCAGACCTCAAGAGGAGAGATTTAGAGTTCAAGGTCGGAGACAAAGTGTTTCTCAAAGTCTCACCGACTAGAGGAACTATGAGATTTGGGCAGAAAGGCAAGTTAGCTCGGAGATTTATCGGACCGTTTGAAATTGATATGCGTGTGGGGGAAGTAGCTTACAGATTGATCTTGCCAGCAGAGTTGTCAGGAGTTCACAGAGTTTTTCATGTTTCCATGCTGAGGAGATACGTACCAGACCCTTCACACGTGTTGCATCATGAGCCGTTAGATGTCCAACCAGATACTACGTTTGTTGAGAAACCGAAGGAGATCATAGACACCAAAGAACATGTTTTGAGGACTAGGACCATTCATTGGGTCAAGGTACAGTGGGAACATCACAGTCCGGGAGAAGCTACTTGGGAACTCAGGGATCAGATCAAGGAAAAGTATCCAGACTTATTGCCAGAGGTGTGTTAGAGATTTGGAGGACCAAATAGCCCAAGGGGGGGAGGATGTAACATCCCGACCCATAGCCTAAATTATTTTAATTAATTATGTGTTTAGTTAGTAAGCTCGTTTAGAGTCTCAGCGAGTCGGGTTTGACGTGTGGATCACGCGTGCGAAGCCTCGCGCGAGTCCGAGTGCGTTTGGGCAGTGTAGGGGGTTGGTTTGCAAACTGGGGGAGTTTCAGGGGCTTTTCCGAGATTTTGAGTTTTTAGGGATTTGGGTGCATCGGGTAGATCGCATCATTTCTTGAACATTTGTCTTCTGTTGCGTTTCGATTCAACGTACGGAAGAGGCCCAAATAATCATAAGTAGCTAACCAAGGACTTAAACCATATTTCCATTTTTCTAAACCTAATATAAGCCAACCCATTCATTCCATTCGTTTCTCTCTTCCTCCTCACTGTGCATCTCCAACTCCTCTTCCTCCAAACTGCCTCCTTGCCGTCAACCACCACCGGAGCTCCCATGTCGCCGGCCAACGACCGTTTCTTCTTCCTCAAGCTCTCCTAAGCTCAACCATCCTCTTTTCTAAGGTTTCCATTGACAACCCACTTAGAGGTAAGCTCCCCAAGCCTTTAGGTCTAGTCCTTCTTCTTCCTTTTTCATAGAAATGGTTTAGGGAAACTTATCTACACCTATTGCATTCATTTTGTAGAAGAGATTTTGGGATTGAGAGAGGTTTCCACCATTTTGAGCTCTAAAGAGGGATTTTCTCTATTTCCCTTGGTTTTCCTTTAGCTCTCCATCAAGGCAAGTTAATGTATATTTATTATGTCTTGATATGTTTGTTTCTTCCTTGATTTGATACTCATTGTGATCTAGATGAACCATTGCTCAACTTGTTTTGGTTTATGGATGAAAAACATGATAATGTGACCTAAATGGTTAATGAAATGGATTGGACTATGAATGCTTAGATGGACTTGATCTTTGGTTTTCAAATGGATGGGATTTTTACCTCCATATGTGTTGGTTTTGGACCAGAGACTTGAAATGGGTTTCTCCCCATTTTTCTCTCCCGAATCAGATCTGGGATCTGTTTTCGCAGAGCCTCCGGTCGACCTGCCAGGTGGCTCGGTCGACCGAGCAAACGGAGTCAGGCGCTGGGCGCCTGACCAAAAGACTGTTCACTCTTTTCGGGTTACAACCCGCGGTCGACCGAGCCTTGGCCCGGTCGACCGAGCACATGGGCGGTGGACCTTTCGGTCGACCTACCCCTCTGTGAAAGGGGTCGACCGGGTTGGGCCCAGGTCGACCCGGCCTACTGCAAAACCACTTTTAAGGGTCCTTTTTACCCTTGTTTCGATTGGACTTAGGTGGGACCTCGGCTACCTTTTTGGACTCATTTGACTATATGTGAGGATATCTTGAGCCGATGTCTTTCACGGTTAATCCGGTTGTATCAGGTTCTAACCTACTTCAATCTCGAATGGTACGGGACAACGGGATACCCCTCTATATCTATGCACGAAGATTGTCTCGTTTGGGTATCGCGAACCCTATTCCTTTCTTTGACTGAGTTAGGTTGTATGACGCTTCGGATTTAACCTTTGTACCTAGGTTGGATTGTTTATCGCTTCTAATTCCGAATTGTACCGTCCGGTACTTATCTACATGCTTTGTACATGTTCTTTAGCCTCGTTTACTTTGCTTTACTTTGGGGTATTTAATGAACTTAGGTGTTGAACCTAGGATTCCCCGCTATGTTCTGTTTATCCTATTGCTTGATGGAAGTGTTGTGGCTAGGCGGCTTTGATCGTAAAAGCTTGATGAGGACTACTTATTGTATTGATATCAATTTGTTATTGAAGAAAGCTTGCTTGTATTGTCTTGATCTTGACTTGATAAATGGAAAGTAGTCTCTCCTTGATTGATGAATCTTGTTCACGCAAGAAAGCCTAGTCCCTCACTATTGTTTGTCTAGAAATTCTTGTGTCAGGCACCACTTAGCTGTATATCGCCCAACACAGATGGGGCACCATCTGTGTGAGGACTTTAATGAACGTCTGCGCAGTACGACTTGTTACTTGATATCTTGCTTGTTTGCCGGGTCATTCCCGTGCCTTGTTGCCGAGTTCACACTCGTGCCTTGTTGCCAGGCTTTTAACCCTGTGCCTTGTCTCCAGGTATATCCTGTGCCTTGGTTTCCCCACCACAACTCATTATGAGTATGGGAGGGCAATATTCCCGTGGTAATTTAGCTTATGTGGATCGCCTATCTTGCTAGATGTTTATGTTAGATTGATTATGGTTCGAATGCTATGCATTTCATACAATCTTGTCTCTTGTCTACTCTCATTCGTTTTGCAT
The DNA here is from genome assembly GCA_012931725.1 of Litsea cubeba. Taxonomy (NCBI): domain Eukaryota; kingdom Viridiplantae; phylum Streptophyta; class Magnoliopsida; order Laurales; family Lauraceae; genus Litsea; species Litsea cubeba. The sequence continues at coordinate 153,161,904 of CM022945.1, read as the reverse complement.
ATCTTGATGATTTAAATATATTGCTTGCCGACCGTCGTGTCTGATGATGCTACTCTTGGTGCATAGGTACCGAGCCCTTCTACCTCGAGGAGGAGGCGACGGAGACGATTCAGACGGATCAGTCTGATGACCTCCTAGATTACAGTACGGACGGCGTTGTATAGCCGTATCGACCCCGTACACGAGTGCTTCATGATTATTTTGGATAGATTCATCTTTTGATTTATTTTGGCTACCCCATTTTGGTTAGGCCCAAGTTTTGATGTGGCCTTTCATTGTTATAGTTACTTTTGTTGACTATCTAAACTTGAACTTTAATTAATGTATTTCCGTATTGCTCTTAACTATACATTCTGAGATACCACTTGTTTATATAAGCTTCCGCTACTATTTTATTCATTTGAGGAATTGTTTACATCTCACAGCGGTCTTCGATCCCTATGGGACACGATTGGGGCTAAGTGTTGTTATTTAAGTTGAAAAATTTTATTTAGCCCTAATCTCACGCCTTAACCCCAGTTTCATTTCTGGGGGCGTGACAGATGTTATCTTAATACAGAACAGACAAAAGATAATTGGGCATGATTGTACCAGAGGCCCAGCACATAACCCAACGTAAGCGGAAGCTGTGGAAAATGGAAAGTGTAACATAACTAACAAATCATAATTGAATGTAAGGAGGATAAATAACATGCAATTGTAACGAATGCAAATAGATCGGGCGCGCAAGCTTGGTACAAAGATCACCTACATTTTAGCATCATTGATGCCCACTAGACAAACTCAATACAAAATTAGCTACGTTCTCAGCATCCTTGATGCCTACAAATGGGAATATAATAAGCCATTTCGGTACTAATGTACCTACATCTTGGTTATCCCAAACATCTACTTGAAAATAGAAGATATTTGAAAAGCGGACATGAGGTGCAAACAAATACGATGTGCAAAACAAATATATATGATCAAGACAAACCGAATCGTAATCCTAATGGTCAAAACGAGACGGACGGGCAAATAGGTCTAGGTTTTGCAATTTGTGGCAGGTATAAACAAGCCAAGACATGCTAAGTCAAATAGCTTTCTAGACTTGGGTCTATCATAGATCCACTGACGACTAGGACTCATTAAGTGATAGACTTATGGTTATGGTGATATGTGTATCCATCCTATCCCTTTTTAGGACTCTCAACCATGGGTGGAATGACGATGCCACATTCTACCTAGGGTCTCTTACGTCAAATCTAAGTCTGAGTACAAGGGTTAGGCTAAACATTGAACAATTCTATCGATGCTAACCTGGCATGACAAATCCAAACTAAGCCTAAGCAGTCCAAATCAGTTGGACAACATTTCAACAGGAAATAGTCCTACCCAAAAGGGGTGAAAAGGGTTAAGTCGGATCTAATGAGTGAGGAGAGTCACAGTGCATCAGTTCACCCCTGCCAACCTCGTACACCCAAACCTCGCAGGGAAAGCAATATATCGTAGAGAAGCTGAGATCACCAAAAGGAGTTTTCTTTGTTAAAGATGGGGCAACGGTTATTAAATACATGGGGCGAATGGCCGCTGAACCTTAGCACTTATTAGCAATTTTCAGATTTACCCCAGGTTCCCACTATGTGGGTCCACCCCTGGGTGGAGATGTAAATAAGACCTTCTCTTTTTTATGCATTGAATTATTAAGATGATGACTCAGTATTCATTTTTCATCTTTCCTTTACTCTATTTTCATAAAAGAAAGGGTGATTTGATATGATGCTCCTTTCTGAAAATTCACTTTTAATACTCAATTTTAACATAAATCCTATGTATTCTGATGCAAACAAACAACCCCTTGGACTCAATATATAGTCGGGTCATGTTGGCTGCTTTTCTTATACATTGACACGTGTTTGGTTTGAATAGCTATAAAATTAAAAATCGATCAACTAAGCCTAGAGAATTCTTAAGTTGAAAGGGTGAAACCTAAAATAGGACCTACCTAGTCTCAAGAATAATGTCTTAACTCTATGTGTTGTCCATAAATTTAACACCAATAGGAGTTGGTCCCGACCGTATTATTAATCATGTTATTCACTGTATGATCATTCATACCGTGGTAAACTTCTTTTATGGCATGTTTCTTTACTGGAATTCACATAATTCTTGTTTGATAAATTCTAAATTCTCCAACATGTGGAATTCATGAATCCTCCTTTGTTCACATCAAGAAATTCCAGCCAAAAGTAAAGAAGTTGTAATTCTAGGAATTCCAAAGCTTACTTTAGAATTTTTAGGTAGCTGAAATTTTGGTAAAAAAAAATAAAAAACCTGTTGGGATTGGTGTATGCCCTAAAGCCCACTAGCTGCACTCTCATCTTTTGTTACTGGATATTTACTGGTTATTTAATGGAATGACTCTTTTCTCTTTAAACATGTATATATGTATGGTTGTGTAAGGCCCATTGTTTCTAGTAAATGAATTAGGTGTGTAGTGTCTACACACAGATAGGTCTGATTCATGGACACTGGAAACAACATATTTGTTCATAACTGAGAGATGGAGTTGGGCACTTCATCTTGGTATAAGTTATAGTGAGAGACTCTCCTGTATTCAGTGTATTCAGGATGACTTACCTAAGTCATGGGAGGACTTTCCCGGATTTATCTCATTAGCGCATATGCAATGCATTGAACAGGACCATTATAAGTGTGATCTCTAAAATAGTACTATCACTGAGAGAGATCAAGTCACCTCATGCTACTGAGTGACCATTGCTCTTAATCTTGAGCATTTGTGGATGAACTGATGAAGTCAAGTTTTTGTGCTTTAATTCACTGTGGGTGAGATTCTTTTCATGGGTCAACAGCTCTGTGTTTTGGGTACTCGGACTTGATCAGTTGGGACGTGCATATGCAATAAAAAATCTATGCCATCTAATGATGGAATGATCGTCCCCTTAGAATTATCCGATTAATCATCAAAATCTAAGATCTTAGTATATGGATGTTCCATATGGATACTGAACTTGTGGGTCGCTCCCTGGACCAAGAGAATGATATCCGGATGATGATTAAGTTAAGGATATGAAGTTTTCTAAGGTTTAGATGTAATCGAGAAGGTTGATAGTACATCGGATAACCTGACTTGATTATGGATGTTACATAGAGGGGCATTTAGGTCATTTTACTTAGTAGGTCGAAGACAACTGTCATTTTCTGACTAGCTTAATATCATATTAAATATTTGTCCCTGGAGTTCAACCATAACTCTTTAGTGGAATGAGTTAAGGTTAAAATGGTCTTAATGTTGCTATGGGTTTAGCATGGACATTTTGGTCATTTTGGGAGCCAAGGGAAAATATGTCTTTTGGTCCCTTCTCTAGTCACTTTCCAAGATTGGCATGGTTTCCTAAGTTGTTTAGATGACATATGGTTGAATTATTTTAGTGGAAAAATAATTTTAAGTTTAAATTCAAATAGGTAAGGTTTCCAACTTTGAGTAGGTCTCTCTACTTGGAAGGTTGGACTCCTCTTTGGATTAGTTTTCCTATAGTAAAGTTTCATTTTTGAATTAGAAACTTAAATTAGTAAGTGTTGTACAACTAGGATTACTAATTGCTAAAGTTTGTGGGAAGTTCCTTTAGTTTCCTTTTCTAATTGGAGTGTTTCTAAAAGAAAATAAATCTTTAGATTATACTTTCCTTTTAGGACATCTATGAGAATTAGAAGAGATAACTTTTTAGGAAAGCAATCCCAAAGATTTCTATAAAAAGAGGAACCCCCCCCCCCCCTTGGATGTCAATAATACAAAGAGATCCATCATTCCACGCGTCCAGCCCTCTTTCTTCTTCATTGAAGAGAGTTTCAGGTCTGAGATTTTTTCCATAGAAAAAAATTCTCAAAACCCATCTAGAAATCTAGATTAAGATCCCACCATCTTAGCCAATCAGATTTGGAAGTGAAATAGAGAAGAAGATCAAAGGCAATTCTACTGTAGAAAATTCCAGCAAGTTGTTTGCTAATTGCAAGTCTGAGTTCAGCCCTTTGGATCTTTTATTTCAGAGATTTGAAGTCTACAAATCATCAAGGTAATAGTTTTCTTGAATCTCCTTTAATTATACACTTGTTGGTCATGAATTCATGGAGTTCTTTTGGGATCTATATGACTGATTTATGCTGTCCAGATCAGATTTTTTAAAATCTGATATGTTACAAATCAGCCATGGATATCCTTCCTTACTGATGTGCAGATCTGAATCGCAGTTTCTTTCAGTGGTATCAGAGCCGCTCCATGTGAAATTATGAACCCATGTTGTGTTTAATTAATCCTAGATTGGTTATGGGCATGGTGGCACCCTACTAAAGTTATATCAAGATTTCTTTATGTGATGCATGTTGTATGCAAGTTTCATTAACATTGTTGGAATTTATTTTCCAGATTTGTTTAATGATGCACATAGCGTTTTGCATGCACTAACATCTTTGTTTGCAGCCATATATTGCATCCTTGATAGTTCGCATGATTGTTATACGGATTTGGATGTTTTTTTCATTAGTTGGAAAGTGTACGATTGCACGTTTAGCAATCATAGGAAGTTGTAATTCTTTCTTTACTTTTATTCCAACTAGTCTTGATGTAAGCTTTCTTAAAAGGCATAGGCATCTCCAATGTAATTTGGGTTTTTGTTTTTTATGGGTTTGCTTGTATAAATTTAATTTGTTGGAACAAGCAAGAAGAAGAAAGTTTCAAGCAAGATAGGTTGCAAGTAACCGGATTCCTTAGTGGTGGAGGAGACAAGACTTCTTGGTGCAAGATGAGATCTATTTTTGATGTCCTAGTTCGATAAGGATTAGAAGTCCGAAGAGCAGGGAGCCATCAAGGATTGCATACTTTTATTTGCTCTTATATATGGAATGCATGGATGAATGCTTTATATAATTGCTATAATTGTCACCTAGAAACATGGCCACCATTAGGTTCTAAAATTGGCATCTTTTTATATTGGATTGTTTTTAGTTTGGCAAATTGTTTTAAACGGAACTTAGACCAGCACCTTCTATTTTGTCTAAGGTTAAAAATTGGATAGGGTTTAGTTTATCTTGGTACCCTTGGTTTCCAAAAGAGGCTAAACTAAAATCTAATTAGATGCTACCTATGGGTTCCCATAACCCAAGTTAGGTTTTTGATTCTTTAAAGGGATTTGCTCAAATATTTTAAAGCAAAGGTTATTTATTTTTAAGATGACTTAAATCATTGAGTCATAAATATAATTAACTAAGTTTGCTAGATTTAAAAGAGTTTTTGAGTAAATAATGTAAAGGTCAAATAGTATAAACCCTAGTGATAAATAATCAAGTGGGAGAGGGGTTTTTGGAAAGACCCCACGGCCTTCCATTTTGGGTTCATTTTATCTCATTAAGGTATTGGTAGGAGCGGCCACCCCTTCGGTGGAGTTTTTTTACTAAAGACCGCTTTGATGGGTTAATGGGTGAACTAATGTGAATATTCGTAATGAGGTGTTAGTAGGAGCGGCCATCCCTTCGGTGGAGTTCTTTACTAAAGATCACTTCTATAGAATGTCAATGAAGTGTTGGTGGGAGCGGCCATCCCTTCGGTGGAGCTCTTTACTAAAGTTCACTTATAGAATGGATAAAAGTCACTTCCCTTTGGAGGATTTAAATCATAGACATTCTGGGAAATTTCATAAGAAATGGTAAAACACTTGACATAAGACGGTAATGACCTCTCCCTAGGAGTTAAGGGTTATTTGTCATATGAGGCCAAACCAATCAGTGATTGGACTACCACTGGATATGTGTATCCAGATAGTGATAATCCAAATAAGCATACCTTAATTCAACGTGACTGTAGGCTCGGCCATCCCTTCGATGGAGGGTCTATGAGGAGGTTGAAACACTGATACATTATGATTAGGGTTAAATAATGTAAAAAGTTTTGTGCTTTGTCTTTCCTTTTATAACAAGCACCATATGCATATTACATATATACTGCCTGTCTAATTATAAACCGTTTCATATCCAAAGAGAGATGGGTAAAGATTCTTTTAGTCCGTTGATGTGCATTCTTCGTGAGAACAAACTGACTGGACCTAATTACGTAGATTAGAAGAGAAATCTTGACATAGTACTCACTGCTGAGGAGTACAAGTATGTCTTGTCGGAAACCTGTCCTGATATTGATGCTAATTCTACTGATGACCAGTTAGAGGCTGAGAGGAAATGGAAGAAAGCGAATAGCATGGCTAAATGCTACATGCTTGCTTCCATGTCCAAAGTGTTGCAAACACAGCACGAGCAAATGGACACAGCCTATGAAATCATGATGTCCTTGTCTGAGATGTTCGCAGACAAAAGTAGTCCAGCTAGGCAAGTTGCTATAAGGACTATCATGAATACTAGGATGGCTGAGGGAACACCTGTCAGAGAGCATATGCTCAAGATGATGGATTGTTTCAATGTAGCTGAGATTCTAGGGGCTGAGATTGATGCAGAGAGTCAAACTGATATGATTCTCGAAACTCTGCCGGACTCTTTTAATCAGTTCAAGCTCAATTTCAATATGAGTAAGATGGACATGACTCTATCTGAGTTAATGAAAGAACTCCAGGTGGCGGAGGCCATCATGAAGCCCAAAGCCCAAGCTCACTTTTTCCAGTCTTCCTCTAAACTAAACCCGAAAGGGAAGAAGTTCAAGAAGAAGTAGAATAAGGGAAAAGGACAGAAAAAGGACAATACTGGTAAAAAGAAGGACAAGGGTACAGATGGAAAGCCCAAAGGGAAATGCTTCAAATATGGCCTCAAAGGTCATTGGAAGAAAGATTGTCCCAAGTTGCTAGCCTCAGTTAAGAAAGGTACATCTTTTTCATACTACATTGAAACTTGTCTGGTGGTTTATTCTACCGATTCATGGATAGTAGACTCAGGAGCCACTAATCATATCTGCAATTCATTGCAGGGGTTTCAGATAATGCAGAAGATTGAGAAAGGAGAGTTTGCCTTTAGAGTTGGAACTGGAGCTAAAGTTTGGGCAGTTGCAGTAGGAGTTGTTTCCTTACATTTTCCATGTGATAGGATATTAGTTTTAAATAATGTTTTCTATGTTCCGGACATGAGGAAGAATTTAATTTCAGTTTCCAGACTCATTGAATTTAATTATTCAGTTTCCTTCCATTCTGGTGTTGATATCAGTAGAGATGGAAATATTATATGTTCTGGTAGAATGCATGATAACTTATTTTATATATATCCTATTGCTCCCGCACTGCATAATGTACAACCAGAAAACTCAACTTCCCTTAAAAGGTATCTTCAATCAATGACACATATCTTTGGCACTTACGTTTGGGTCACATTAACCTAAAACGGATTCAGAGGTTGGTAGAAGATTGGCCTTTGAGCTCATTAGATTTCGAATCTTTTCCTCAGTGCGAATCTTGTCTCAAGGGAAAGATGACCAAAAGGTCATTCTCTGGAAAGGGACTAAGGTCAAAGGAGTTGTTAGAATTGATTCAAACTGATGTGTGTGGTCCTATGAACAAACCGGCTCGAGGAGGGTATGAGTATTACATCACCTTCACTGATGATTACTCTAAGTATGGATATGTGTACTTAATGCGACGCAAGTCTGAGGCGTTTGATAAATTCAAGCAATTCAAGGCTGAGGTGGAGTTACAACTAGGGAAACATATCAAAGCCCTTCGATCTGATCGAGGTGGCAAATACCTCCTGGGTGAGTTCAAAGAGTACCTCACATAACATGGGATTGTGTCTCAGTTGTCTGCACCAGGTACACCCCAGCAAAATGGTGTAGCGGAGAGAAGAAACCGTACCCTTCTTGATATGGTAAGGTCCATGATGAGTCATGCAACCCTACCCATATCTTTTTGGGGATATGCACTAGAAGTAGCAGCATATATTTTAAATCTGGTACCTTCTAAATCTGTACCTAGGACACCGCAAGAAATGTGGACAGGTCGAAAGCCTAGTTTAAGACATATCCACATTTGGGTACTGAATGATAAAGCTACCAAGCTGGAACCTAGATCGGAAATGTGCTACTTCATTGGGTATCCTAAGGGAACGAGAGGTGGAATCTTTTATCATCCAAAGGAGCAAAAAGTGCTTATCAACACTCATGCTAGGTACTTGGAGGATGATTGTATGATGTACCAAGAGCTTAGTTGTAAAGAAACCCTTGAGGAGATTCTTCCGGGATCTCCTATAACATCTATACCAGATCTTAAGACAGTAGATGAATAAGATATTCCTTTTAACACTCCGGAGCCTCGTCGTAGTGGGAGAATTTCTAGACAGCCAGAAAGATATCTAGGAGTGTCTTTTAAGACAGACTCTGAAGATTCGGTTGAGGATCCTACTAGTTATGATGAAGCAGTAACGGATATAGATGCTGACAAGTGGCAGCAAGCGATGAAATCTGAAATGGATTCTTTGTATTCCAATCAAGTCTGGGAACTTGTAGATGCACCTGAAGGGATTAAACCCATAGGGTGCAAGTGGATCTACAAGAGGAAGAGAGGAGTGGATGGGAAGGTGGAAACCTTCAAAGCAAGACTGGTGGCGAAAGGATATACTAAAAAATAGGGTATCGATTATGAGGAAACCTTTTCACCAGTGGCTATGCTTAAGTCCATAAGGATTCTCTTGGCCGTCGCATGTCATTATGACTACGAGATATGGCAGATGGATGTCAAGACAGCTTTTCTTAATGGAAGTCTTGACGAATGCATCTATATGATGCAACCAGAGGGTTTCATTGCTAGTGGCCAAGATAACATGGTTTGTAAACTTAAGAAGTCCATTTATGGACTTAAGCAAGCATCTAGAGCATGGAACATCAAGTTTAATCAGGCAGTCAAATCTTTTGGCTTTGATCAAAACATTGATGAATCATGTGTGTATAAGAAAGGAAGTGGAAAAGCAGTTACATTTTTAGTTCTGTATGTAGATGACATATTGCTCATTGGAAATGATGTAGGTATATTATCATCCACAAAGGTTTGGTTATCCTCTCAATTTCAGATGAAGGATTTGGGTGAGGCCAGCTATTTCTTAGGGATCAAGCTTTTGCGTGATCGCAAGAATAAGATGTTAGCCTTATCCCAATCTTCATATATTGAGAAGATATTGGTCAAGTTTAACATGCATGACTCTAAGAAGGGCTTGTTACCTTCTAGACATGGAGTACCACTGTCTCGAGATCAATGTCCAAAGACATCTGAAGAGATAGAGAGCATGAGGAGAGCTCCATATACATCCGCTGTTGGAAGCCTCATGTATGCTATGTTATGTACTAGACCAGATATTTGCTTTGCCGTTGGAATGGTTAGCAGATATCAGTCAAACCCTGGACCCATCCATTGGACAGCTGTTAAGCATATATTCAAGTATCTTCGGAGAACGAAAGATTATATGCTAACCTTTCGAGCGGATGATCTAACGCCTTTGGCGTATACAGACTCTGATTTCCAATCTGATAGTGATGCCAGAAAGTCTACTTCAGGATACGTCTTTACTCTGTCAGGAGGGGCTATATCATGGAGAAGTGTCAAGCAATCCTGTACTGCTGATTCTACCATGGAAGCAGAGTATGTGGTGGCATCGGAAGCTGCGAAGGAAGCAGTATGGCTCAGAAAATTCCTATTGGAATTGGGAGTTGCTCCTGCAGTACAAAAACCGATTGTCATGTACTGCGATAATACTGGTGCTGTAGCACAGTGCAAAGAGCCCAGGAATCACAAGAAACGCAAGCACATTCAGAGAAAGTACCACTTGATCCGGGAATTCATACAGGATGGAGAAATAGTGGTGGAGCAAATTGCCTCAGCAAATAACTTAGCTGACCCATTCACTAAGACTCTTACTGAGAAAGTCTTTACTTCTCATGTTGAGTCTATGGGTGTTAGGTTAGGAAGTAGTGATCTTTAGTGCAAGTGGGAGTTTGTTAGGATTGGTGTATATCCTAAATCCCACTAGCTGCACTATCATCTTTTGTTACTGGATATTTACTGGTTATTTAATGGAATGACTCTTTTCTCTTTAAACATGTATATATGTATGGTTGTGTAAGGCTCATTGTTTCTAGTAAATGAATTAGGTGTGTAGTGTCTACACACAGATAGGTCTGATTCATGGACACTGGAAACAACATATTTGTTCATAACTGAGAGATGGAGTTGGGCACTTCATCTTGGTATAAGTTATAGTGAGAGACTCTCCTGTATTCAGTGTATTCAGGATGACTTACCTAAGTCATGGGAGGACTTTTCCGGATTTATCTCATTAGCGCATATGCAATGCATTGAACAGGACCATTATAGGTGTGATCTCTAAAATAGTACTATCACTGAGAGAGATCAAGTCACCTCATGCTACTGAGTGACCAGTGCTCTTAATCTTGAGCATTTGTGGATGAACTGACGAAGTCAAGTTTTTGTGCTTTAATTCACTGTGGGTGAGATTCTTTTCATGGGTCAACAGCTCTGTGTTTTGGGTACTCGGACTTGATCAGTTGGGACGTGCATATGCAATAAAGAATCTATGCCATCTAATGATGGAATGATCGTCCCCTTAGAATTATCCGATTAATCATCAAAATCTAAGATCTTAGTATATGGATGTTCCATATGGATATTGAACTTGTGGGTCGCTCCCTGGACCAAGAGAATGATATCCGGATGATGATTAAGTTAAGGATATGAAGTTTTCTAAGGTTTAGATGTAATCGAGAAGGTTGATAGTACATCAGATAACTTGACTTGATTATGGATGTTACATAGAGGGGCATTTAGATCATTTTACTTAGTAGGTCGAAAACAATGTCATTTTCTGACTAGCTTAATATCTTATTAAATATTTGTCCCTAGAGTTCAACCATAACTCTTTAGTGGAATGAGTTAAGGTTAAAATGGTCTTAATGTTGCTATGGGTTTAGCATGGACATTTTGGTCATTTTGGGAGCCAAGGGCAAATATGTCTTTTGGTCCCTTCTCTAGTCACTTTCCAAGATTGGCATGGTTTCCTAAGTTGTTTAGATGACATATGGTTGAATTATTTTAGTGGAAAAATAATTTTGAGTTTAAATTCAAATAGGCCTTTAATGGCATACATGAATTTAATTCTAGATAAATTATTAGTGGGCCATGGTGAGCATTACTCTGTGGGACGTCCATAAGGAATTCCATAGGTAAGGTTTCCAACTTTGAGTAGGTCTCTCTACTTGGAAGGTTGGACTCCTCTTTGGATTAGTTTTCCAATAGTAAAGTTTCCTTTTTGAATTAGAAACTTAAATTAGTAAGTGTTGTACAACTAGGATTACTAATTGCTAAAGTTTGTGGGAAGTTCCTTTAGTTTCATTTTCTAATCGGAGTGTTTCTAAAAGGAAATAAATCTTTAGATTATACTTTCCTTTTAGGACATCTATGAAAATTAGAAGAGATAACTTTTTAGGAAAGCAATCACAAAGATTTCTATAAAATGAGGAAACCCCCCCCCCCCCCCCCCCCCCTGGATGTCAATAATACAAAGAGATCCATCATTCCACACGTCTAGCCCTCTTTCTTCTTCATTGAAGAGAGTTTCAGGTCTGAGATTTTTTCCATAGAAAAAAATTCTCAAAACCCATCTAGAAATCTAGATTAAGATCCCGCTATCTTAGCCAATCAGATTTGGAAGTGAAATAGAGAAGAATATTAAAGGCAATTCTACTGCAAAAAATTCTAGCAAGTTGTTTGCTAATTGCAAGTCTGAGTTCAGCCCTTTGAATCTTTTATTTCAGAGATTTGAAGTCTACAAATCATCAAGGTAATAGTCTTCTTGAATCTCCTTTAATTATACACTTGTTGGTCATGAATTCATGGAGTTCTTTTGCGATCTATATAGCTGATTTATGCTGCCCAGATCAGATTTTTTAAAATCTGATATGTTACAAATCAGCCATGGATGTCCTTCCTTAGTGATGTGCATATCTGAATCACAGTTTCTTTCAAAAACATGGCAATTGCAAATGCCAAGGAACGCATCATGTCCATGAATTCTCAACATAGAATAAACTCTTGCAGAAATTATATTAAAAGAAAAGGCCTTTAGAGTAAAATCTTAAGAAAAAGAATTTTGCTCTGGTCAATACACTTTGAACCATATTATGTTGGGACCACCTACCACCAATCTAAACCATCAACACCCGTTTCCAAAATTGAACCGGATCCGATGGGTTTGCATGCATCTTAACGAAGTGGATCTTTGGATCAAGAGTCAATCTGTTTTTAATATAAACCCCTCAAAGTGTTCTTTGTGATGTGAAGGAAGAGTATGAAGGTCACTTTTTCCTCTTGTGATTCTTTATAGCCTTTGGAGATAACTACTCTCTTATGTAGTTGGGAATCTTCTCATGCAGTTCACAGCTTCTTCTATCTGGATTGCAATTTTTAAGGGTAGGCGATAAGTCCTTTAAAATGCACATTTTCATGGTTATTTTTGGTAAGTTTAAGGACTTATCAAGCTAAGAGAGCCTCATTTAGTGTCATATCATGATTTTTTGCATTTTTGATCAATTGTAGTACATTCTTGTATAAGTTGCTAAAAAACCATCATTTTTATATCAAATCATGAATCCAAAAATTTTTTAATTTTTATTTTGGAAAGGTTTTTCAAATGTGTTTTTCTCATGAAATTAATTAATCATCAAGTGCATTCATTCATCATTTCATGAGAGATGGGCCCGCAGTCATGCAATTGTGAATTAAAGGTAAATTTGTCTTTTCACATGAAATTCATTTTTTTTTTGCTTGTAGGAAATGAGAAAAAAATGGTCCCACACATGCACATGTGTAGGTCACACATGTGGGGCGTTCAAGAGGGGGGTCCACTTTCTTTGCACAAAATTCCAAGTTCATTTTGACAGTAATTCAAAATAATCAAAGAAAATCCATGAAGGGCCAAATCAAGGAAGAAGATTTCTAAAAAGACAAAAGTGGAAAGAATCTACACATATTGGGCATTCAATTTTCTCTTGATTCCAACTTAGAGTTTGCCACCTCATGTATCTCTCATAAATGTCAAATCAAAGGAAGATTTGCTAAAGAAGGAAATATGACAAGTGCATGGAGATAGAATGGAGAAAAGAAAGGAGAAGACTTACTAAGTGAAGAAGATTCTTGCAACAAAGTAGGGAGTAGGGAGAAAGAATAGGGCAGCCCATACCCTATTTAAAAAAGGCCTTAGACGTCCACTCCCTTCCATGAAGGAAAAAACCCCTCACTAGTCTAATTCCTCCACCATTCTACCTATCTCCTTTATCTACCGTAGCTCATCTCTCTTCAAGAAGACTTGTCCCAACTTGATGCTTCAACTAGAGATGTTCCTTTCATCCTAGTATGTAATTGTTATTTTTTAGAATTTTAATTCTCCATCTTTTATGTAAAAACATTGCATATTAGTAAAAGTGTGATACTTTTTAATTATTCTTTTTCTTATGTGATTAATGATTGAATTGTGTTTCCTTTGTTATTGTTTTTGGATTGACAACCCAAAATCCTAAGGGCATGAAATAAGTAATTATGAACCCGGTTTGAGAATAAAAAAAAACACAGTTACCACATACTTATTTTTATTGCAGTTCCCACACATTTACATTTATTGAAAAATTCACATATTTAATTTCTTGTTAATGCCACACATTTACATTTATTGAAAAATCCACACATTTAATTTCTTGTTAATGCCATACATTTAATTTTATGTAATCCACACATTTATTTATTTTTCACTACACATTTAAATTCAAGCACTTAAAATTTTCTTTTCTTCCTATGCTTCTTATGCATTTATGTGAATTTTTATGCGCATAGTTTGTGGTTGAAACTAGTTAGCGTTGCATGCTTATTCATATTGGTGGAGTTTAGATGTGTTTAAGTTGCTGGAATCGGTGTTTTAAATTGAATAAGTAAGAAAAATGAGATATTTGAGTCAATAATCTCGGCCAAATATTTTTTGGAACTTCGGATCCCAACATAAAGTGCATAATTCAGCACATTGTTGCAAGAATTTTAGGATAGATTCTGTGTGAAAAGTTTGCAATTAGAAACTTGATCAAATTAAGCACATTATCTTTCGATGAAATTTAGGGAAGTTAAAGTTTTATCAGTGTACTTTCAAATCTTAGAATTTCAAGCAGAAATAATTTTGGAAAGACGGTGAACCAGTGTCTCAAACATGACTGGTTGGACCCACCTGTGTGCAGAATTTTTGCAGAGTATTTTTTTAGGTCATGTTCATAAACTCATATCTCATTCGTTTTAAATCGTTTTCCACTTTAGTGTTTTTTTTTTTTTTGATTCATGCATCATTGTAGTTCAAAACCCAGCCATTAAACTCAGTTTTAGGTTGCATTAGATTAGGAAAAATTATGCATAAAAATAGCCCTGCATACTAGTTTTCTAGACTTAATTAGAATTTTCTAACTCATGGCATACATTTCATTACTAACTTTCTAACTTTAGGATTAGTTTCTAATTTTGTATTTTTTATTATTTAGATGATTTCCAGAAATAAAAGATCTTTCTAATTTTTGTTAATTGAAGATTTTAACTTAGGAAGTTTCTTAAGGTTTGAAAATTCTAACATAAGATATGATTGACTTAATGCTTTCTAAATTTGTTATGATTTGAAAATCTTTATTTATTTGGAAAGTCCTTAACTTTAGGGAGTTGATTAACTTAGTTCATGAACTTAGGAAATATATTAACCCTAATTGCCTAACCTAGTTTATAATTTAGGAAACTAATTTAGTAATGTTTTCATGCTAATTTTAGAGAGTAGGTTGTTTTCTTTTCTTTTTTTTTAATTGATTTGATTTGTTACTAATCTTTGTTGAGCATGTTCTGATTGATTTAGTTTCTAACTTAGGTTTATTTTGTTTCTAATTTAGCTTCTTAGTTTTATTTTTGGCAAGTTTTATTTTTAGCTTGTTTCTAATTTATGTGTTCTTTTGTAGCAACTTGTGATTCATTTTAGATTTAGGAATTTTGATTTTTGAAATGTATTCAGTTTTAATTTGAAGTAGGAATGATGAATGTACTTTTCTAGATTTTAGGCTATAAAGAAAAAAAATTAAATTTAGGGCAGGTAACAAACTTGGAAAGCCTTATTTTTAAAGCTCCCTGTGGATCGACCTAGTCTCCCCGGTTTTATTGCTACAATCGCACCCTACTAGTCTCACCAGTTTTATTACTACAATCACACCCTACACTTGGGGTCCGATCAAGTTTTTGGCGCCGTTGCTGGGGAGCGCCATTTAAGGTAACTCTTCTGACT
This sequence comes from Litsea cubeba, assembly GCA_012931725.1. Classification (NCBI taxonomy): domain Eukaryota; kingdom Viridiplantae; phylum Streptophyta; class Magnoliopsida; order Laurales; family Lauraceae; genus Litsea; species Litsea cubeba. Next base: position 153,146,568 of record CM022945.1, on the reverse strand, counting down.
TTCCTTATTTATATTGCTTTATGGGTTTGCTATTTTTGGCATTTTTCTAGATATAGGAGGTGTACGCAGGGAATGTTAAACCGCCCTAAATTTGATTAAGAAAGTGCATGGATTTCTAATTAAAAAGGACACATCATTGAATTTTTAGAAACCTTCTAAGAATTGGCAAAGTTACTTTATTTTCTAAACTTGTTTTAAGTCCTTTTGGAAGAAAGTAAACTGAAAGTGACCTATTCGTTGTCCTTGATTATCTCGGTGCCGAAGCAAAGCCTTGTCCAGAGTCTGGAGACAGCTAGACTGTTCTAGGCAAGGGTCCTTCAAACGGGTCCATTCGTGATCCTACCCTTACCTGGGGGCTGAACTAGCCGGGTTGGTTTCATAGGGCCGGATTGGTGAACCTAAGGAAACTTTTCAACCGGAGGATATTAACTTAGTTGTTTCTTGTGTAGGCTAAGTTTTTCTTATTTATTTTTCACAAAAAAAAAACCCAAAAAAAATCCAACAAGAAAGTACAAGCCCTCTCCAACTTGCTCACACCATTTGTGCATAAGCAAGAAGTCCAGTTGGTGTAACACCCCGACCCGCCTTAATCTCATTTTAGAGTTAATTAATTTAGATTAATTGCTTAATGAATGTTTTGATTGTGATTGGACTTGATTAGGTAGAATTAGTGGGGTTTGACCATTTACTAGGTAGATTATGACTTTTGGAGTGTTTTGGGTTTTAGTGTGTATTTAGAAATTTTTGGGTTTTTAATGTATTGCATAGAGCATTTCATGGGCCTTAACTTTCATGCTTTGACCCATTTAATTCGGATCCATTTACGCCCATTCCTAGCCCATTCATTAGCTCCAAGCCCTTTCTTGCAATTTCAATCCTTTTTGTGGACTTGCATCCAGTGCAGGAAAAATTGGCTTAAAAGCCTTAACCCAGCCATTTCCTTCCTTTCTTCTTATTCCTTCTCCATTTCCAGCAGCTGGGAGCTCTTCCTCTCTACTACTTTTCCATTTCTCTTCTTCCTTCATTACTCCCCAATCTTAATCATCTCTTGCTACCATTGCATCTTCTCCATTTCATTAGGAAAGAGATCATCTTCTAGGCTCAAGAACCTCAACCATCTCCACATTTCTTACTCTTGGTAAGTTTCAACTTCCATTTCTTTTCTCTTGCTTCAGATCATTGAATCAATGTCTCAAATTCGTGCATGCATCATCTTCTTCCTCATTCATTTCATTCATTTTCGTTTTCACCATTGTTAGGGCATTTGAGCTTGCATTTTTGGGGATTTTTTATTAGAAAGGATTTGGAGTGTGAGATAGCTTCCAAGCACCTAAGGCAAGTTAAACTTACATGTTTATATGCATGCTTCATTGTTTGATTCATGAATGTATTCAATCATGTGTAGACACCCTTCTTCTTGCTCAAAATGGATTTTTAATGAATGATTTCTCTTGTTAATGAATATGGGTTTATTGATGGTTTTTATGAGCATTTTGGAAGCTCAAAGATACGCATTTGTTGTGGTTTAAAACCAAGAAGAATGCCTTGAATGGCTTGGAAGGAAACAACACAATTCAGATTTTCGGACACAGGATTTTGGCAGTTCGCTCGAGCGAGCGTGAGTGAACGCTCGAGTGAAGGGCTCTCTGGGAGAGTTCGCTCGAGCGAACTTTTGGTCTGGTCGAGCGAACAGCTCTCTGTCTGGGGTCCGCTCGAGCGAACATTTGGGCGCTCGAGCGAACCTGATGCCTGCAGTATGCAGATTTTCCAATGATCATAACTTTTTAATCGTATGTCCGTTTTTGGAGATCTACATACCATTGGAAAGCTCATAATATGTAGAACCCAAAAGTGATTTTATTTGATTTGAACCTTAGAAAAGAATAAATGTTGGATTTTACATAATTGTGACAAATGGATGTTTCCATAAGCTGTATATTGAACCGTAGCTTGTTCTAGTTTATTGGCCTGATAGATGGACCTGTAGGATGTGCACCCTGAACTTTTATCATGACCAATGGGTTTGTTTAATTGTCGATATGGATTGAGCAACCGTACCCACAAGAGGGGCCTTGTGTTCTTCGGCTTGTAACCGAACCAAATGTGTTCTATTAAGGGATTCGACATCCAAATTATGTAACGCCAAGGGGTTCCTTGTAGCCCGATAATGTTGAACTCTTAATACTACCCCGAGTTGGACGATGAAGACTACATGTGTTCCCAAGACCATAGGCTTGGCTTGATTTCTGTCTTGACTCTGTATATGATCTGTATGTACATGCATTGTATTTCGTTTCCAGTATTCTAGTATGACTTGATCATTCTTCTATTCAGTTATGTATTTTTTGTTACACATCTGTTATGTTATATTTATTTTCTGGCTTTGTTTAGCATATTTCAGTAAGTCCCGATTTGTTATCTATATGACCTGTCCTGTATATGTCCTGTATCTGATTAACACTGTTCTGCACCTGCTCTGTTGTTTGTACATTGCACTATATGAGTCGGTACCACTTAGCTTCGACCCTATGTAAGTCGGACCTGGCTAAGTGTGGGTTTAGTATATTCTGGCCCTTTGCAGATGGGGATTTATTCTGAGGGTTAACCGGTACCCTAGGTCTACGATGGAGAATTCTGGGTACCTCTGTCTCCTAGTAGTACCGCCCTGTTCTGTTCTGATATTCTGCTCTCATTTTATTTTCATGTTGCATGATTAACTTGAGAGAACATAGCTTATGTGGATGTGCCAACTAGTACTGTTAATATGTTTATCTGTTATCTATGACTCGTATGTCTCATGCTAATTCATGCACTGATATGCCTAGTGATCATTCCTTGATCTCTTATAGTTTATTCTTGTCTGACTATTCATTTGCGACATGTTATATGGACTGTATATGTTTGTCTTGCTTAACTTAGTCTAATGGTGCTACACTTGGCGTTACAGGTGAATAAATCGACGCCATTACCCCGGAGATCCTTGAGGAAGAGGAACCTCCACATAACGTAGCAGAGTGGACTCCTGATGATGCATTCTAGACATCCGTACAATGAGATTGGACGTTTAAATGACCCATGGACTGTGGCTAGGATTGCCACATCTTTTGTAGTAGTTTTAATGATCTAGTTTAACTTTTAGGATTGTAAACTTAACTAACTTACTTCTTCTCTTTCTATCTCTTGAACTTGAACCTTTAAATTTATGCTCATGGACTCTTATGCTCTATACTTTGATACATGATAAATTATGGATGGATATTTATTTGACAAAATTGTACAGGTTATGAAAATTTATAAACCTCACACGTGATATCCTGTGGGTAAATTCCGTATGTGGGGACCTAGAGTCAATGAGTTTGACTCGAATTTCCACGCGGGCGTGTGTCGCGCCTCGGGATGTGTGAAATCTCGGGCTCGGGGCATGACAGTTGGCATAGAGACTCAGCGCATCGGTTACAAAAATGAGAGTCCCCAATCAAAGAACTTATAAGAATCTACGACTCTCCTCGATCTATGAGTCCATCGAGATTGTCTAACATGTCGAGTGGGTCCGGTAGCAACCCCAACAATGGTGGGCCTGCCATAAATCCAAATGGGGACCGCAACGAGGTGGAGGTGAACCAGCCACCAAGGAAATTATGTGATCTTTTAAACCCAGCACGACACACCACACCATCGTGCATTGTGTTACCCGCCATTGCTATGAAATAAAACCTGGTATGATCCAACTTCTGCCTAAGTTTCACAGGCTAGAATCTGAAAGTGCATACTTATATTTGAGGGAATTTGATGAAGTATGTGCTACACTTCAACTGCAAAACGTGGTGCCAGATGTGATCAAACTCAAATTATTTCCTTTTTCTTTAAAGGAAAAAGCTAAGGCTTGGCTTCATACACTTAGGCCTAATTCAATTAATACCTGGAATGCCTATGTCACCGAATTTCTGAAAAAGTTCTTCCCACAGCACAAAACCAACACCTTAAAGAGGGAAATCATAATGTTCAGGCAAAATTAGAAAAATCCCTACTTTAAGTGTTGGGAAGGCTTCAACGAGTTGATCCTTGCATGTCCACATCATGGGTATGAAACACACCGTCTCTTTGAGATCTTCATTGACCTCACTCTTGAGACACATCAATTTATTGAGATGATGTGCAATGGTCAATTCGAAAAAAAACACCAGATGAAGCAAGGGCATTTTTGGAATTAATGGCAGAAAATGCACAAAAATAGGCCTCCTTTGAGGGGGTAGATCATTCCAGGGGATTGAATCAGTCTAAGAGTAGAGGTCTATATCATGTGAACAATCAGATAGACATCCAAGCCAAACTTACGGCACTCACGAGAGAAGTCGAAACCTTGAAACTTGGAAAGAACAAGGATACAATCATGGTTTGTGGTATTTGTGCTTCCGAAAATCATATGTCGGTAGATTGTCCAACTGGACCTGCCTTACAAGAAGCAATTCAGGAACAGGCTAATGCTTTGAATTCTTTTCAAAAGTCGTTCAATGCAAATAACATGGGGAACACGTACAATACTTCGTGGCGGAACGACCCAAATTTCAGCTAGAGGAACTGACTGAATGCTACTCTTGAGTATAATCCCCAAAGACCATCAAATTTTGGTGCATATGTGAATCCACAGCATAATACATCTTATGCACCACAGGCCCAGAGTAGGTCATTGGAGGAATCACTCAATACACTGATACAATTTCAGCAGCAGTTTATGTAGAACCTGCATAATAATCAACAGATTATTCAGAATAACCAGCAAACTATTTAGAACAATCAACAGGCTATCCAAAGGTTAGGAACCTTTGTCGAGCAAATCAAACGTAGCCTTCGAGGTCAGGGGAAAGGAACCTTTCCGGCCCAACCCCTGCCAAATCCTAAAGGCCAGTTTGAAGTGTCCGATGCAACTAACCCTAATTATCAAGAATCATGTTCAAGCTGTCACTCTACGAAGTGGCAAAGAACTTCAAGATATTCTGAAAAAACATAAACGACATGTCTCCTTGGATTTGAATGAGAAAATTGAAAAAGAAAAGGATAGCACTAATGCAAAGACTGTTGTTGACATTGAAAAAGGTCCTGACCCCATAACTATCAAACTGTTGCCCCTTTCCCTCAAATGTTAACCCATCCCAGATAGAAGATCCTAAACCAAGAGATTTTGGATCTTTTGAAAGAAGTCAGGATCAATATTCCTCTACTGGATGCCATTAAACAGGTCCTCACCTACACTAAGTTCTTGAAAGATCGTTGCACTGCTAAGCGTAGGGTTCATGTTCCAAAGAAAGCGTTTCTCACTAAGCAGGTAAGTGCATACCTGACTCAGACCACTCCTCCCAAATACAAAGATCTGGGATGCCCCACCATCTCATGTGTTATTGGAAACCACCGGATAGGTCAAGCTTTACTAGACCTTGGAGCGAGTGTAAATCTATTACCTTATTCAGTTTATGAGCAATTAGGGCTTGGCGAGTTAAAACCAACCAGAACTACTCTTCAACTCGCCGATCGATCCGTTAAGAAACCGAGAGGAGTAATAGAAGATATTTTGGTACAGATTGAGCACTTTTACTTCCCAGTGGATTTTTACGTACTGGATACTAGCCAGTACGGAATAAAAGTGGTGAAATTTCAGTCATTCTAGGAAGACCATTCTTGGCTACTTCCAACGCACTAATCAATTGCCAGAGTGGAAGGCTCAAATTGTCTTTTTGGAACATGACCTTGGACCTAGATGTCTTTCAAATGTACAAAAAGCCAAGGGATTGCAAAACTGACTACCATGATGTGGATTTTATTGATACATTGGTTGTGGATGATCTTGAGGAGTGCATTAACTCCTATGTTGCGCTACTTTTGACTGGAGAGGACATGGGCTATCTTAAGGACTTTCAAGATGACACTATTGAGGATGCCCATGCAGTATGGAACCCCTATTTTGAGGTCTTGTACCATCTGGTACGCCAATTCTTCCATCTCAGGTGAATCCACCCAAGCCAGAGTTGAAGCCCCTCCCATCGAACCTGCGATATGCTTACATTGGGGATGAAGAAACATATCTTGTGGTTATTTCTTCACTTCTTACTAAGGACCAAGAGGGGCAACTATTGAACATACTCAAACAGCATAGAAGTGCAATTGCCTGGAATGTGGTTGTTATTAAGGGAATTGACCATTTAGTGTGTACGCATCGCATCTACCTTGAAGAAGATGCTAAACCATGTAGACAGATGCAACGCCGGCTCAATCCTACCATGCAGGAAGTAGTAAGGGCTGAGGTGCTTAAAATCCTGGACGTGGGTATCATCTATCCATTCTCGGATATAGTCAATGGGTCAGCCCTACCCAGGTTGTCCCGAAAAAAGCCGGCATTACTGTAGTCAAGAATGCTCAAGATGAACTTATCCCCACCCGAGTACCCACGGGGTAGAGGGTTTGCGTAGACTACAAAAAATTAAATGCGGTCACATGTAAGGATCACTTCCCTCTACCCTTCATGGATCAGATTTTGGAAAGGGTAGCTGGCCACCATTATTATTGTTTTCTAGACGGGTATTCTGGGTATAACCAGATCAAAATCGCCCCGGAAGACCATGAGAAGACCACATTGACATGTCCTTTCAGTACTTTTGCCTACTAGCGAATGCCTTTCGGGTTATGTAATGCACTTGCAACATTTCATAGATGTATGCTGAGTATTTTCAGTGATATGGTGGATCGAATTCTGGAGGTCTTCATGGAAGATTTCTCTGTGTTTGGTGATTCATTTGAGGACTGTATGAGCAATCTAAAAAAGGTCCTCGCTAGATGCGAAGAAAAGGACCTTGTGTTAAATTGGGAAAAGTGCCATTTCATGGTTCACTAGACAATTGTCCTTGGTCACATTGTGTCGGAAAGAGGATTGAAAGTTGACAAGTCCAAAACAGATTTGATCACCGAGTTGCCCACGCCCAAAACCGTACGAGATGTCAGATCATTTTTAGGGTATGCAGGCTTTTACAGGAGGTTTATCCAAGACTTTAGTTCCATATCCAAACCTCTCTGTAACTTGCTTTCCAAAGAGGCGGAATTTAATTGGACTGAGGCATGCAAAGAAGCATTTGATAAATTGAAAAGCATGCTGATGTCTGCATCGATTATGTAGCCTCTCGATTGGACTTTGCCCTTTGAGATTATGAGTGATGCCAGCAATTATACGGTTGGGGCTATGTTGGGGCAATGTAAGGATAAGAAACCTTTTGTGATTTCTTATGCAAGTAGGAGCTTGAATAGTGCCCAAATCAACTATTCAACCACTGAGAAAGAATTGATGGCAATGGTCTTTGCACTTGACAAGTTTCGGTCCTACTTGATTAGATCCAAGATTATTGTCTTCACTGATCACTCTGCGCTAAAGTACCTTCTCTCAAAGAAGGATGCTAAACACAGACTCATTAGATGGATCCTCCTACTCTAAGAATTTAACTTAGAAATTAAAAATAAGAAGGGAGTAGAATATGTCATGGCTGATCATCTATCTAGGTTGGTTCTTTCTGACACCATTGAACCGACACCGAGCCAGGACAGTTTTCGGGATGAACATCTTTTTACGGTACATCAATCCCCTTGGTACGCTAATATCGCAAACTATCTTGCTATGGGCAACACTCCGAACCATTGGACCAAGCAAGATAGGAATTTTTTCTTTTCTCAGGTTCGATATTTTTTCTGGGATGATCCATATCTGTTTAAATATTGCCCAGGCCAAATAATTAGGAGATGCGTACCGGATAATGAGATACACAGTGTCATCTCTTTTCTCATACATAGGCATGTGGGGGACACTTTGAAAGTCCGAGGGATCCTAACCCTAGAGTGGGGGGGGGGGGGGTGAATAGGGTGATCTACAAATCGTGACCAACTATGACCAATTTTAACTTAATTAAATTAAACTAGTCACATGTGATGATTAACAAATAAAATGCGGAAGCTAAACAAATACAATCACAATAATACAATCAGCACAACACAAGATTTATAGTGGTTCGGCCTCAATGCCTACATCCACTACCGGCTTGTGAATCAACACCCCACCGGATTTCCACTATTTATGCTTTTCCAAAAGGCTAAGCAATAACCTCAACACTATGCTTTCCAAGGCTAAGCAATAACCTTACAATGTTGTTTTTCAAGGCTTAACAAGAACCTTTACAATAAAAGATTTCTCTCAAAGAAAGTGTCTTCACAAAACACTCTAAGAGATTACAATTTAAGCTCAATCTAATCGCCTCTTAAATAGGCGAATATGAAAGTGTAAAGCTAACTCACACAACACTCTAAGAATTACAAAGATGAATGCTTATGAAGTGTGTGTATGAAAACTTCAATCAAGTTAAAAAATAAGTTCAATCAAAATATATGCTCAAAGCATTTTAAAGTTTAAGGCACATAAAAATATTTGAGTGAAGATATATGCAAACACATGAAAAATAATTAACTTGTTAATGTTATGAAAATCAAAAGATTACAAGTTTTGTATGAAATTAATAATGTGTAAAACATGTGATGCATTATCAATGTTGTTTTCAAAACAAACTAGTTTAACTAAAGTCCAAATAGATTGAAAACAACAAAGAGAGTTTCAAACAAGTTAATGTATCATGCTATAAAGAAATCAAAGATTTTGGCTAAGCATGATTGACAAAGTTTAAAGCAAAACTTGGTTTGAAATCAAGGGTGAAGAATCCAATAACTAAAATCAAAGATTAAGAGAAGAATGGATTCAACACATCATAGTTAATATGCTAAAAATCATTTACCAATAATTTAGTCAAAGCATAAAACATATGATTAATAAAAGTAAAGCTTACTTGATGATTTAACTTAATGATCCAAGCTTTAGCTTTACTAATGACCCCTTAATCTCACTTGGTTCATCCCCTTTTTCTTCTCTCCAAACTCCTCAAAGAGTGCTTAGAAGTTGTAAAATGTTCAACCTTTTTCTCATGGGAATGAACTCATATTTATACTCAAAAAGTGAGTATCAGCGTGTCTTCGGTCGACCCCATAGACAGCTCGGTCGACCTGCCCTTCAACGGGCAATAATATGACCGTCTGAAAAAATCTGTAACGGTCACATTTTGGTCAAACTGTAGTGTCTTCAGTCGACCTACCACTGTCTCGATTGACCGAAGACACTGCAGGTCAACTGGGACCAAAAATTCCCATTTTTGCATATTTTCAAAGATTTTCTTGTGGGGATTTTTTGGGCCATTAAATCAAGCATGGAAAACATGATTTTAAATCATTCTAAGAGGTTTAAAAACATGAAAATATAAAAAGCCTAAAATGATTAGAAAGTTTTAAAACCATGGGCTTGCTTGATATATAAAAATTGTTTTTCAAATTAAATTGCATCCAAGATGAAAACCAAAACATGCATGAAACATAGGATTTACAAGATTTAAAATAATGCATGTGTAAATAAAGATTTCAAGAATTTCTAAATCAATGCATGTGTGAAAATTCATGAGATGAATAAAATGCTAATGTATCCATCAAATTGCAATAAACAAAATCCTAACACACTTTTCAAGTAAAAAGACAATTCATAAGATTCTTCAAAGTTTTTTCTATTGGCCCACATTGTATAAGGATGTTTACAATTTTTGCAAAGTCTGTGATCGTTGCTAGAAGTTAGGCACAATTTCCAAAAGAAACATGATGCCACTGAATCCCATTATGGTAGTTGAGCTTTTTGATGTATGGGGCATTGATTTTATGGGTCCATTTCCTCCGAGTTTTGGTTATATCTATATTTTAGTGGCTGTGGATTATGTGTCCAAGTGGATAGAGGCTATTCCCTGTCGGGAGAATGATTCTAAAATAGTCATTCTAAAATAGTCCAGAAATTTCTGAAAGAAAATATATTTTCTTGTTTTGGTACTCCACGAGCCATCATTAGTGATGGGGTTTTGCACTTTTGCAATCGGGCATTTGAAGCCTTGATGAAATATTATGGGATCACCCATAAAGTGTCTACCCCTTATCACCCACAGACCAGTGGGCAAGTGGAAGTCTCGAATCGAGAAATTAAAAGAATATTGGAGACCACAATAAGCCCTAATCGGATAGGTTGGTCAATGAGATTGAATGACGCATTATGGGCTTACTGGACTGCTTTTAAGACTCCAATCGGAATGTCTCCCTACCGGCTCATCTATGGGAAAGCATGCCACCTCCCGGTGAAACTGGAATACAAAGCTTACTGCGCCATTAATTAGCAGTTTAACTTTGATATGGATATAGCTGCGAACAAGAGGAAACTGCAATTAATTGAATTGGATGAGTTGCACAGGGAAGCCTATGCAAACTCAAGAATTTATAAAGAAAGGACCAAGATCTTTCATGATAAAAACATTATACGAAAATCCTTTCACCTTGAGCAGAAGGTCCTCCTTTATAATTCTAGGCTTCTTTTATTACTTGAAAAACTTACCTCCCGTTGGACTGAACCATTCATTGTAAAAGAAGTGCTTCCATACGGTGCTATTAAGATTTATGATCCTAAGGATGGCCAGACGTTCAAAGTCAATTGCGAAAGATTGAAGCCATTCTTGGAAATTGCACTAGCTGATGAGGAAGAACTTCCTTTTGTTGATCCTACTTGCCAGGATTAGCCGGCATTGGATCTGACAGTGGCAATTACTGTGTACAATTTGTATACTTAGTAGTTTAGGTTTTCTTTTGTTATTTTGTTATATTGTCTAATCTTGGACAGGGAGCATCGCAAACATATCCCAGGTGCTTTCTACACTTGACCCTCTCTTACTTTATGCTCCTCACGTCTCATATGCCTCACTGCATCTCATTCATTCACACATCGAGGACGATGTTCATGCTAGGTTGAGGGGTTGGAACAAGCACACTTATTCATCTTTAGACATAAGTTTTACATTCTTTTTGGTTGATTTCTTAAAAAAAAGAAAAGAAAAAATGCTATTTTTTATTTTTAAGGTTTTGAAATAAAATAAAATAAAAAGGAAAATCTTGAGAGAAATTTTATGAAACAAAGATACCTTGAACTTTGGAATTTTTGGTGCTTTGGGCAAAACAAAAGAGAACAATGGTTTATTGTTTTGTTTATGGAAACGATTTTGGAAAAGTGCTAAATTCTGATCCCTCACTTTTACACGGTCTATATATGTTTTCAAAATTTTTGAATGCAAGCCATGATTTCCGTTTTTCTTTGATGATTGGATTGAAAATATGATGGAAAACCGACCCTTAGTTTCGCAGTTACCTGATTCATCGGGTTTTGTCAGCCATAGAGCTAGTGAATTAATTCGGGCACATGAAAAGAGCTGCCTACTGTTGGGGACCGAAAAAAAAAATAAAAAAAATGAAGAAAACCAAAAAAAAAAGAGAAAAAGAAATTCCTTGAGAAATAAATAAATAAAATTTTTACGGCCTTTGAAAAAATAGTAGTGCGAAAGCCGTCATGGTTGCCTTGAGAGGAATATTACTTTTCTTTTACTAAGGATAGGTGGCCCAGAATTTTGGATTGAAAATTGTTTTCACGGAAATCTTGGTGGATCATTTGAAGCTTATGTGTTTTTACGTATATTTCACCATGCACGATCAATGTAGCATGGATTCGGGAACTTCGGACCAAAAGATGGGATTTGTGAACCGAGTTTCAAATTTGCCTTTGTTTTGAAAATCTCGAGAATCGAGAATATCCGGTGCTTGTAAATCTTCTTTTGAAAAAGTTCCTTTGTTTTTATTAGGTTTTTACTAGGATTCTTTATTAAAAAAAAGAATTTTGTGGGTAAATTCACTGCAAACCCTCACGAGGCACAACTCGTCCACTAGGGGAACCTAGGGGTTTAAGGGCTTACAGCATATGCTAAATGCAGTCTAAAGTGCCAGTGACGGTGGCGTTGCATTCATTTCAATTTTCATTGCATTTCATTAGTTTTAAGGATAGATTACGTCATTGTGGATTCCTCATTTTATTCATAGTTTTTTCTAGAGACTAGCAAAACGTTGGTTGGGGGGTGTGATAAGTCCATTAAAATGCACATTTTCATGGTTATTTTTGGTAAGTTTAAGGACTTATCAAGCCAAGATAACCTCATTTAGCGTCATATCATGATTTTTTTGCATTTTCGATCCATTGTAGTACATTTTTGCATAATTTGCTAAAAAATCATCATTTTTAGATCAAATCGTGAAACCAACCATTTTTTAATTTTAATTTTGGAAATATTTTACAAATGTGTTTTTCTTGATGAAATTAATTAATCATCAGGTGCATTCATTCATCATTTCATGAGAGATGGGCCAACAGTCATGCAATTGTGAATTAAAGGTAAATTTGTCTTCTCACATGAAATTCATAAATTTTTTTTTGGCTTGCAGGAAATGAAATTCATAAATTTTTTTTTGGCTTGCAGGAAATGAGAAAAAAAAAGTTCCACACATGCACATGTGTAGGTCACACATGTGGGGCGTCCAGGAGGGGGTCCACTTTCTTTGCACAAAATCCTAAGTTCATTTTGAAACTTCAAAATCTTTCATGTGTAGATTCATTTTGAAGTTTTAATTCTGGCCCTTCATGTAATTGTTATTTTTTGGAGTTTTAATTCTCCATCTTTTATGTAAAAACATTGTATATTAGTAAAAGTGTGATTCTTTTTAATTATTCTTTTTCCTATGTGATTAATGATTGAATTGTGTTTCATTTGTTATTGTTCCTGGATTGACAACCCAAGAACCTAAGGACATGAAATAAGTAATTATGAACCCGGTTTGAGAATAAAAAAGAGCACACTTATCACACAATTATTTTTATTGCAATTCCCACACATTTACATTTATTGAAAAATCCACACATTTAATTTCTTGTTAATGCCATACATTTAATTTTATGCAATCCACACATTAATTTATTTTTTTTTCACTACACATTTAAATTCAAGCACTTGTTGTTTTCTTTTTTTTCTTATGCTTCTTATGCATTTATGTGATTTTTTATGCATAGTTTATGGTTGGAACTAGTTAGCGTCGCATGCATATTCATATTGGTGGAGTTTAGATATGTTTAAGTTGCTGGCATCGGAGTTTAGATATGTTTAAGTTGCTGGCATCGGAGTTTTTAATTGAATAAGCAAGAAAAATCAGAGATTTGAGGCAATAACGTCGGCCAAATATTTTTTGGAAATTCGGATCCCAACATAAAGTGCACAATTCAGCACATTGTTGCAGGAATTTTAGGACAGATTCTGTGTGAAAAGTTTGCGATTAGAAACCTGAACAAAATACATTATTTTCCGATGAAGTTTAGAAAAATTAAAGTTTGATCAGTGTACTTTGAGACCCCAGATTTTCAAGCAGAAATAATTTTGGAAAGATGGTGAACTAGTGGCTCAAACATGATTGGTCGGACCCACCTGTGTGCATAATTTCTGCATAGTTTTTTTTTAGGTCATGTTCATAAACTCATATCTCATTAGCTTTAAATTGTTTTCCACTTCTGTTTATTTTATTTGATTCATGCATCATTGTAGTTCAAAATCCAGCTATTAAACTCAGTTTTAGGTGGCATTAGATTAGGAAAAATCATGCATACAAACAGCCCTACATAATAGTTTTTTAGGTGGCATTAGATTAGGAAAAATCATGCATACAAACAGCCCTACATAATAGTTTTCTAGACTTAGAATTTTCTAACATCTCATGGCATACATTGCATTACTAACTTTCTAACTTTAGGATTGGTTTCTAATTTTTTATTTTTTATTATTTAAATGATTTCCAGAAATAAAAGATCTTTCTAATTTTTGTTAATTGAAGATTTTAACTTAGGAAGTTTCTTAAGATTTGGAAATTCTAACATAAGGTATGATTGACTTAATGCTTTCTAAATTTGTTATTATTTGAAAATTTTTATTTATTTGGGAAGTCCTTAACTTTAAGGAGTTGATTAACTCAGTTCACTAGCTTAGGAAATTTACTAACCCTAATTGCCTAACCTAGTTTCTAATTTAGGAAGCTAATTTAGTAATGTTATCATGCTAATTTTAGAGAGTAAGTTGTTTTCTTTTTTTGATTGATTTTATTTTTTACTAGTTTTTGTTGAGCATGTTCTGATTGATTTGGTTTCTAACTTAGGCTTATTTTGTTTCTAATTTAGTTTCTTAGTTTTATTTTTGGTAAGTTTTATTTTTGGCTTGTTTCTAATTTGATGTTCTAATTTGTGTGTTATTTTGTAGCAACTTGTGATTCATTTTAGATTTAGAAATTTTTATTTTTAAAATGTATTTAATTTTACTTTAAAGTAGGAATGATGAATGTACTTTTCTAGATTTTAGGCTAAAATTAGATTTTATTTAGGGCATGTGACAAAGTTGGAAAGCCTTATTATTAAAGCTCCATGTGAATCACCTGGTCTCACCAGTTTTATTACTACAATGACACCCTACACTTGGGGTCCTATCAGTAGGAATGCAATTGAATCTCAATGGGCAGCACTTGTTTTTTTTTTTTTCCTTCTTCATTGTTGTCATGTAGAATTACAGGAATACAATAGAATATCTTCTATAGATGGAGCCAAGAGACGCCTATCTGAGCATCTCTTTGTATCCATCAAGTCTTTGCAGACTAATATTCAACCGTCTCAGGATGTCCTTCTCCAATTTTGAGAGTTTTAACTCCTCTAACAAATTGATCATTGTTCTCCTTTTGGCTCCTTGTAGCTTTCATTTTTGTTGATGCAAGCCTCCTTTTTTTTTTCTTTTGGCTAATATGAGCTTATTTAGAAGCTGATTTTTTTAGCTTTTGGGGGCATATTCCCATGTATTCTTCTTCCTTGTTCCTATATATTTTACCTTAAGCAAAATATAAAAAATAAAAAAATAAGCCATGAATTAAGGGATTAAAGACATGAGATTGGACCCGTTTTCAATTTGTGAGGCCCACTTAGATGGATCTTTCCATCCTCTTGGTCCTATATATGATCCGTAGGACCTCAAGTAGGGTCTCATCTAGCTACCTTGTACCATATTGCGATATGCCATATATGTATCAGGGAATATATTCTCTCATGTGCAATGGATGGTCCCACCCTTGGGACTGTGTAGATGTGTATTTTCCCATACCTGGGACCATGCCTAATTTTTTTTCCCATATAAACATTTATTTTTAGGCAAAATTAGCGAAAGGTCCCTATAAGTGAATGTATGTAGCCTCCAGTCCAAGGAAAAACTTTTTAAGGCCTATGGTCCACTCAGCTAGACTTTTTCTTGCCATGGGTCCCTACATCCACATGGTCACATATTTCAGGACTGATATGCCCTTTCAACCGTTTTAGGCATAAAATTTTGAGATTTAAAATTTAAAATCTTATATTATCCCTCTTCTTCTGCAACAGTAGCCACACAGCTTGGGAGTTGCAGTAGGTCGGATAACCCTTGGAGAGAAGACAAGGGTTCTTCGGTTTTCCCTCTGATAGACTGATCACAGCAGTGGGCCACGCCCTTTATTGATCAGAGTAGACCGAACAAGCCCTTGGTTTGTTAGTTGCCGAGGGAGAAGAAATCTTGACTTCTGGATCGGATTGTTGCCACAGAGCACAGAGGAGATCGATCAGTCACTTGCAGAAAACCTAGACTGGTTTAAGAAGACCGGATTGATTTTCATAGTTGGGTTTCTGACTTGGAAAGGCAGCAGGCCGCTGCACAGATCTTCGCCGGAGAAAAGGACCATTACCGCTGCACAGATCCTCGCCGGAGAAAAGGACCATCGCCGCTCGTCACCATCATCGCCGGGGTCGCATTCCGTGGCCGTCCCGCTGTGCTGCGCAATGACGGAGAAGCATCGCTGCATCGTCTTGTGGCCGAAGAAGAGGCATCAAGGTCCTGTGCAGGTTCAGGTTACAGAACCTGGAAACTCTTGAGAAAAAAGACCCTGCCTACATTGTGTCGATTGCAGACCATTTTTTTGTGATTTGAAGCAGTTGTCGCCCATCACCATCTTTGTCAGAACTTGACTGGAGGAGGATCGTCGTCGTTGCAGAAAGTCTCCGGGAGTAGTGTCTTCTGGTTCTTGTTGCAGAACCAGAATGGGAGAAGAAGAAGAAGAAGAAGGTGGGCCTGGGTTTTAGGTTCTGCAGCAGCTCTGGGTTGGTTCCTGTTAGTCCTGGATTCTTACCCTAGAGTGGGGGTGAATAGGGTGAGCTACTAATTAGTGACCAATCATGACCAATTTTAACTTCTTTAAAACAACTAGTCACAAGTGATGATATAAAACTAAAGTGCGGAAGCTAACAAAAAGAATCATAACATAGCACACACCATAACACAATGATTTATAGTGGTTCGGCCTCAATCCCTACATCCACTACCGGCTTGTGTTCCTCACACCCCACCGGATTTCCACTATGTATGCTTTTCAATAGGCTAAGCAATAACCTTTACACTATGCTTTTCAAGGCTAAGCAATAACCTTTACAATCAAATGGTTGGTTCTCTCTCTTAGTAGTGTCTAAAATACACTTGATGGAGATACATATTTAGCTCATTACAATGCCTCTTAATAGGTGGATATGAAAGTGAAAATCTAATTCATACAAACACCATATGAATGCAAAGATGTATGCTCAAAGTGTATGCATGATGTCCTCAATCAATTTGAAAATAGAAGCTCATAAATGTATGCCAAAGGCTTTTAAAAGTTTTAGCTCAAAACATTTATGATTGAGGAAATGCTAATCACATGTTAAAAGTAACTTGTAAAAGACATACCTATGTATTCTAAACAAGTTGTGAAAATCAAGGAACAAAACATGTGATGCATAAGGATTTCAATCAAATTAACAATGAAGCTTAATGTATGTTTAAAGCATTTGAAAGAGTAAAATATACAAATAGATTTGATTGAAATTAAGGGTCAAAACACATGTATTTAAAAATACAACTTGAAATGATATACCAATAAATGCTAAACAAGTTGTAAAACTTTAAAACAAAATACATGTGATTTGTGAAGTTGTTGAATCCAAAACATAAGATAGATTTGAAAGAGATTTTCTTATGATGAAAAACAACAACCAAAGATTCAACCAAGTATAGGAATCATGTTACATATAATTTCAAAGATGATTCCAAAATATGATTTACTTAGATATACCAATTTAAGTACTACTTGGTTTGAATCAAGGTGATGCATCCAAAATAATGAATCAATTCAAAACATAAACATGTTAAGGACACAACAAATCATAGTTTAACATGCTAGAAAATATTTACCAATAAATAAAGCAAAGCATGAAAACATATGATTAGGAAAAGCAAGCTTACTTAGATGGTTTAACTTTTGATTCCAAGCTTTAGCTTTCCTTAATGACCCTTAGAATTCCCTAGCTCATTCCCCTTTGTTTGGCCTCAGAACACCTCAAGGAGGGCCTAAAAGTTCCTCAAAAATGGCTAAGGAATGAACTCACTTTTATAGAAAAAGTGTTCAAACGGCTACCTGTCGGTCGACCGACAGGTAGGTCTCGGTCGACCGACACCTCAACGGTCACTAAGCAACGGTTATGTTTTCGAACGTTTCCTGACCGTTACACATCTGTCGGTTAACCCTCATTTGTCGGTTGACCGACAAGGAACCGACAGCTGAACCGACAGCACAAAGAAAGTCAAGAAGCCGCTGTCTGTTTTTGGAACCGATGAAGCCTCTTGGTTGGCCTCGGTTCCACTGTCGGTTGACCGACTGCTTAACGTCGGTTGACCGACAGCCTTAGACAAAAATCCCAACTTTACATATTTCAAAGTATTTTTCCTTGGGGATTTTTTGGGCCAATAAATCAAGCTTGGAATCATGTTTTAAATCATTCTAAGCGGTTTGAAAACATGAAACATAAAAAGCCTAAAAATAATTTGAAACTTTAAAATCAAAGGCTTGCTTGATTCTTTAAAAGTTCTTTTCAAAATCAATGCATCCAAAGTTTAAAATCAAAACATGCATGAAACAGGAAATTTAAAAGACTTAAATCAATGCATGTGAAAATGTAGATTTCAAGTTTTTCTAAATCAAAGCTCTTGTGAAAAATCAAATGATGATTAAAATGTTAATGCATCCATCAAATTGCAAACACAAAATCCCTAACAATCTCCCTTTTTGCAATTTGATGACAACTCACTCATCACTGAATTTTCACACTAAGTCTTCAGCTCCCCCTTAGCTGGACAAGTCTTGAAATCTCTTGGATGCTTCTTTGACTTAGCTTGGGCTCTTGTTCTTTTTCTTCATTCTTGATGCTTGGAGCTTGATCATTCTTCAAGCTTTCTTTTCTTCTTTAGCCAAGCAACTTCTTTAACTCCCAAGCTTAGTCTTCTATCAACGCTCCCCCTTTGACCATGCACTCTCTCTCTTTGGCAAGATATGCATCTTCTCCCCCTTTGGAAGATAATACAAAATCTCCCCTTAGATAAATTAGCTATATTATCCCTTTTTGACATCTAGAATATTCTCCCCCTTTGACATTAAATTGCAAAGGTACCTACACACATGAAATAAGGAAAATACCTTTTAGTAGCACCTGTTAACTAAAGAAATCGAAAATGAAATATATAACAGGTATCATGTATGGTAGTAGTCTATAAGAGTATAGAGCCAATTCAATGGTGAATTTGATCAAAACTAATACTTCTTATGAAGGTTTATACTCCCCCTCAATCCATTCTCTCCTTTTGTCAAACTTTTGACAAAGATTTAAATATTTGGTTCAAGAAGAAGATGGTTTTACCAATTAAGGGTAAACTTCAAGGAAAGGATTAGATTCATTTAACTATAGAGCTCAATATGATCAAATTACCAAGATTAAGAGCAAGGTCATGGAGAAAAGCAACCATGGATACCAATTGGAATAAAGAATACCAATTGAGATTAAAGGATATGACTATTATCTCAATCACTCTAAAATGGAGTTAAAAATAATATAACTACTAGGATCAATCCAAATTAGAGCTATCCATGATGTTATGGGGTTTATTAAACATAGCATCAATCAATATACCTATGAAAATCATATGCCATGTAAATTTTGAAATCATTTCATCCAATCAAAAAATATGACTATCATGTGCACAAGATGAATGAAATGAAGTTCAAACATGAAGCCTACCTCAACCATTAACCAACCAAGATTATTAACACATAAACATGGTGGTCATAAGATTTACCTATATGAGCAAGAGAGGAGGCAAACATGAAAGATTATGATGCTAATGGAATGTGACATGGAATGAAGACATATTACTTATCAAGTTCAATCCAATGTACACAAGGTTTATCACAATCTCAAGATATCAATTGGATATGACAACAATCGAAAATTAAACTAATTGAAACCAATTGAATATGAAACATGATTAAGAGCACAGATGTGACAAACACAACATTCCATCAAGCATCATAAATGGAAAATCATCACTTTAAAGATATAGTAACTTATTGAGCATAGTGATGAACATTTTAAATTGCATGAAATGAAATGTCTTTAGGTGATACATGCAATTTGAAAATTAAAAAAAAACCATATGAACTCAACATGAAGGAAATCCATCAAAAAAAAAAAAGATATGCCTATAAGATACAAAGAATGGATTTTGATGAGAGTCTCATATGATCATAAATATGATATTGAAAAATGTACAAGCGATATCACTATGAAATTATGCATAAATCAATATCATAACCATCCATCTATAGCAAAGCTTATGAAGTACAAAGGATGGATTTGAGAGTTCTAGTATGGTATCTACAAATGTAACTTAAGAGCACAACCATACATGGAACTATATGACATTTGCATAGAGAGGATCAATTACAATCAAGATCTAACTCATACCATATCATCAATAAAGAATATAACTATGCATGCACAAGAAGGTATGAAGTTAGAACGATGTCATGGATCGCATATAGATGAAAATGGATCTCATATAAGGTATACCTATGAAGAACAATGGTTTAATTCAAATTCATCTAAAATGATCCATTAATCTATCATATAAAATCTTCACTCCAGCAAATGTACTATGCTTACAATGCAATGGAAAATGGATATGAGAATCATACCAAATGAACTTAGCACACAAAATCACATATGTACTTAAGAAGCTCAAATGATCATGAAACAAAAGATTTTACTATAAAGCATAAACAACATCAATTTGCATTAATGAAACGATATACAAAGTTAGGCAAAAACATGCAAATCAATGACATCATACCCAACCACACAAAGTAAGACATAACAACAAAGTCAATTTGCATTTGAAAGAATGTAACTTTGTTGAGCAAAGATGCAAATTCCTTGTAACATGTATTTCCTTCTAAATGATAAAATTATAAGCACAAGGAAATAAACTCAAGGAAAATGCTTCTAAAAATATAACTAATAAAGCGTAGAACATTTTCCAAAGATCTTTAATTCACTCCAATATTCAAAATCCAACAATGAATCATTTATAAATTTATGATCAAGTGACTTTGAAAAACATGAAGTGAACTAATATCAAATATCAATTTGTAATCAAGGATATAAATACAAATGCTCATACAAATTGATTACATATTTTCCATACCAAAAGATATAACTTGTAAGTTCATGGAAATTCTAAATTGATTTGAATCATTTGTTTTATAAAAAAAAATCTAACTATGATATCCAAACAAATGATTTTCCAACATCAAATGATCATGAAAATTTTAGCTAAGAAAGCTTTTGTAATCACAATCAATTGATGACCATCAAATAGAAGTGCACTACAATAGATATAACTATATGAGAACAAAATGCAAATCTATATGAGAATATTGCAATCAAATGATTTTGAAAACCTAAGATATAACTAAGAAAGTTCATGGAGACAAAATCAAAAGATCACAAAGAAACAATGCATTTTAAGAGATGTGACTATATAGAAACAAAATGCAAATGTAACATGACCAACAATTAGATATGAATAAAAAGAAATAGGTTGGTCTAGTGAGGTTCAAGGCCTTAAGGTTATTCCAATTGTCTACCTTTGAAGATTCACCTAAGGTCTTGAAAAGGTTGTCCTTGAGGGTTTACTTTGAGGTCCCACCAACTCTTGGAGTTTTAACTTAAAAATTTTTTTAGAGTGGTGAGATTGATTCTTATGGGAAATAAAGAGCTAGGAAAGAAAAATCATTTTCAACCATAGTGGAAATCATTCTTAATGATATGCAATAAAACACAACTCTAGGGTTCAAATCTAGATTATAGCTAATAAGGATCAACTCCGGGTGTTTAAGCCCTAAATGGAGTAACTTTGCTCTGATACCACTTGTTAGTCCTGGATTCTTACCCTAGAGGGGGGGTGAATAGGGTGAGCTACTAATTAGTGACCAATCATGACCAGTTTTAACTTCTTTAAAACAACTAGTCACAAGTGATGATATAAAACTAAAGTGCGGAAGCTAACAAAAAGAATCATCACATAGCACATACCATAACACAATGATTTATAGTGGTTCGGCCTCAATGCCTACATCCACTACCGGCTTGTGTTCCTCACACCCCACCGGATTTCCACTATGTATGCTTTTCAATAGGCTAAGCAATAACCTTTACACTATGCTGTTCAAGGCTAAGCAATAACCTTTACATTATGCTTTTTAGGCTAAGCAATAACCTATACAACCAAATGGTTGGTTCTCTCTCTTAGTAGTGTCTAAAATACACTTGATGGAGATACATATTTAGCTCATTACAATGCCTCTTAATAGGTGGATATGAAAGTGAAAATCTAATTCATACAGACACCATATGAATGCAAAGATGTATGCTCAAAGTGTATGCATGATGTCCTCAATCAATTTGAAAATAGAAGCTCATAAATGTATGCCAAAGGCTTTTAAAAGTTTTAGCTCAAAACATTTATGATTGAGGAAATGCTAATCACATGTTAAAAGTAACTTGTAAAAGAGATACCTATGTATTCTAAATAAGTTGTGAAAATCAAGGAACAAAACATGTGATGCATAAGGATTTCAATCAAATTAACAATGAAGCTTAATGTATGTTTAAAGCATTTGAAAGAGTAAAACATACAAATATATTTGATTGAAATTAAGGGTCAAAACACATGTATTTAAAAATACAACTTGAAATGATATACCAATAAATGCTAAACAAGTTGTAAAACTTTAAAACAAAATACATGTGATTTGTGAAGTTGTTGAATCCAAAACATAAGATAGATTTGAAAGAGATTTTCTTATGATGAAAAACAACAACCAAAGATTCAACCAAGTATAGGAATCATGTTACATATAATTTCAAAGATGATTCCAAAACATGATTTACTTAGATATACCAATTTAAGTACTACTTGGTTTGAATCAAGGTGATGCATCCAAAACAATGAATCAATTCAAAACATAAACATGTTAAGGACACAACAAATCATAGTTTAACATGCCAGAAAATATTTACCAATAAATAAAGCAAAGCATGAAAACATATGATTAGGAAAAGCAAGCTTACTTAGATGGTTTAACTTTTGATTCCAAGCTTTAGCTTTCCTTAATGACCTTTAGAATTCCCTAGCTCATTCCCCTTTGTTTGGCCTCAAAACACCTCAAGGAGGGCCTAAAAGTTCCTCAAAAATGGCTAAGGAATGAACTCACTTTTATAGAAAAAGTGTTCAAACGGCTACCTGTCGGTCGACCGACACCTCAACGGTCACTAAGCAACGGTCATGTTTTCGAACGTTTCCTGACCGTTACACATCTGTCGGTTAACCCTCATTTGTCGGTTGACCGACAAGGAACCGACAGCTGAACCGACAGCACAAAGAAAGTCAAGAAGTCGCTGTCTGTTTTTGGAACCGATGAAGCCTCTTGGTTGGCCTCGGTTCCACTGTCGGTTGACCGACTGCTTAACGTCGGTTGACCGACAGCCTTAGACAAAAATCCCAACTTTACATATTTCAAAGTATTTTTCCTTGGGGATTTTTTGGGCCAATAAATCAAGCTTGGAATCATGTTTTAAATCATTCTAAGCGGTTTAAAAACATGAAATATAAAAAGCCTAAAAATAATTTGAACTTTAAAATCAAAGGCTTACTTGATTCTTTAAAACTTCTCTTCAAAATCAATGCATCCAAAGTTTAAAATCAAAACATGCATGAAACATGAAATTTAAAAGACTTAAATCAATGCATGTGAAAATGTAGATTTCAAGTTTTTCTAAATCAAAGCTCTTGTGAAAAATCAAATGATGATTAAAATGTTAATGCATCCATCAAATTGCAAACACAAAATCCCTAACAGTTCCAGGTTAGGTTCGACCTGACTCGTTTCAGAAGCCGGGTTATGTTTTTCGACTGAGAAGGGAATTTATCTGATTTTTTCGACAGAGATAGTCCTCCATTGCATGCAGCAGGTGCTTCCCATCATCGGAGAAGAGATGAACTCTCGTCTTTGTTCGCCTAGACCCGT
This sequence comes from Litsea cubeba, assembly GCA_012931725.1. NCBI lineage: Eukaryota > Viridiplantae > Streptophyta > Magnoliopsida > Laurales > Lauraceae > Litsea > Litsea cubeba. The sequence goes on along the minus strand of CM022945.1, from coordinate 153,123,036 downwards.
CAACTCGTAGCTTCCGCGAGTGCTGTTGCTGATGGAATATAATGGAGGTGTGAGAGTGAGATCCAACGTCTGGAGGTGAATCCTCACTGCCATGTTAGCAACAGCGACGACCCGTCGATCTCCATGACCCAGTCTGCGAGTGCTGTTGCAGATCTTGGTCCTCTTTTCACCCTGGTCTCCTCCTCGTCCGTGGAGAAATCAGGGCCGTTTGGTTTACGGCTCTTGCCTCTTGGGACGTGGAGTGTGGGATGAGTTCGTGGATTCGAAATCGGTTAACGAGGAATCAGACTGCAAGGTGGAGGGAGGGGGAATAGGCGATGGAGAATACGGAGACGGTGACGGAGCTAAGTTACAGGCTTTACTGCGGAATTATCTTATTTTTTACCAAATTTATCTGAGATTTTATCAATTTTAACTGAGTTTTTGTCAAATTTATCTGAGTTTTGTTCAAATTTATCTCTTTTCTGTCATATTTATTTGAGTGTTGTTCAAATTTATCTATTTTCTGTCATATTTCTTTGTGTTTTTGGTAAATTTATCTGAGTTTTTTTTTCAAATTTATCTAAGTTTTTGGTAAATTTATCTGAGTTTTGTTCAAATTTATCTGAGTTTTTGTCAAAATTTATCTGAGTGTTGTTCAAATTTATCTGTTTTCTGTCATATTTCTTTGTTTTTTTGGTAAATTTATCTGATTTTTTTTAAATTTATCTGATTTTTTAGCAAATTTATTTACGTTTTTTGAAATCTATATGCGTTTTTTAAATTTATTTGTGTCTTTTGAAATTTATTTGTATCTTTTGAAATTTATTACATTTTTTGAAATTATTGCATTTTTTAAAATTTATTTTCATAATTTTAAATTTATTTTCATTTTTTGAAATTTTCTTTGGATATTTTGAGATTTATTTGAGTCTTTTGAAATTTATTTATATTTTCTGAAATTTGTTTGGATATTTTGAAACTTATTTGCATCTTTTTAAATTTATTTGCGTTATTTGATTATATATTTCTTTTTTTTAACTTATTTCATTTTTCGAAATTATTTTATTTTTTAAAATTTATTTTCGTTATTTTAAAATTTATTTGTGTGTTTTTAGAATTTATTTGAAAATCTGGGGATTCCATTAATCATGGCCAATTAAATGGTAGTTGACTATTATTAATGGGACATCCCACCAATTATGGAATATGATCTAAGGAAAGGGTAAATTAGACTTTTCAGGTATGAAAAAGTGTGTCAGGGATCTTTGGCTGTATGACTTTTTTTTTGTGGACGTAAGGCAATAAAGTAAAATATTGAAGGACCCGTCGTGGAACGCCCCTTAATTTTAAGGCAAAATTAGCGAAAGGTCCCTATAAGTGAATGTATCCAGCCTCCAGTCCAAGGAAAAACTTTTTAAGGCCTATGGTCCATGCAGCTGGACATATTGAGGCGAGAGGTCCCTGGATATATTTTTGATGACTGATTTACCCTTTCAAACGTTTTAGGCATCAAATTTTGAAATTTCAAATTTCAAAATTTGTATTATCCCTCTTCTATTAGAGTGGCGTTTTCCGGATCGAGCACCGTCAAATTGCTGCACGTTGTCTTCGTTGCAGAAAAGAGAGATCATCTGGATCTCTTGATTTCCACTTGATCAACTGTGAAGATTGTCACATCACTGTTCCCGGTTTGGACTCGGACTCGCCGCACTGTTGTAGACCAAGTTTTGTTACAGAACCAAACAGGGAAGAAGAAGGGGATTCGCTCAGTTTGTTCTTTAGGTTCTGGTTCGCCGGAACGGGAGAAGAAGGAAGTCGCAGCAGTCGTCGTCGGCTCGCCATCTCCGAAGAACGCAAATATCACCGGACAGCAGTTTGGATTTTGTGATTTGCTGAAACCGCCGCAACCATCACGCCTCTGTCCCATCGCTGCACGATCGCAGCCGTCGCCAGAGACTGTCGTCCTCGCCGTCGTCGCCAAAACTAGTCTCCTCATATATTTTTCTTCACCATTCTTTGCACATCCTTGAGACCTTTTAATTTTTCTTTCTGTTGACTTCACTTTATCCAATGGATACTACAAACAATCCTCTTCCTTGAGGTGGCTAAATTCCAGCCAAGGGATTTTTGAGTATCTCGACAGTTGGATGCTGTTTTGTGTGAAGGTCTAGTTCCAGAAAATGAAGGGTATAAACGTAGGGATTCAAAAGGTGCGTTGCAAAGTTAATGCAGCTTAGTTGTTAAGGAGTCTTGATCTGATGTTTTGGGTTTGTAACAAATGATGAGACTTGGGCTCGTCGCCGCGGAAGACAACAGCAAAAGTGACTCGGCGCTGCGTTCTCTGTTCCATTTAACAGAGAACATAAATCGAATCGAAAGAGATGAAGTTCTGGGCCAAGTCAGGTCCAGACTTGGGTTAGTTTGGGTCAGGTTCGGCCCGCCCGCCAGATAGCAGAGAAGAACGTAATTCTGTTTGGGGAAGAAGAAGACCGGTTTTTTGGGGTCAATTTCAGATCCAGGTTGGGCACATCGCGGGAGACGCCTCGTCTGGACCCCACATTGACGGAGAGGGGGGTTGTTGCTCAAATTTATCCTAATTTTTGTCAAATTTATCTGAGTGTTGTTCAAATTTATCTGTTTTCTGTCATATTTCTTTGTATTTTTGATAAATTTATCTGAGTTTTTTTCAAAATTTATCTGAGTTTTTGGTAAATCTATCTGAGTTTTGTTTAAATTTATCTGAGTTTTTGTCAAATTTATCTGAGTGTTGTTCAAATTTATCTGTTTTCTATCATATTTCTTTGTATTTTTGGTAAATTTATCTGAATTTTTTCAAAATTTATCTGAGTTTTTTAGCAAGTTTATTTACATTTTTTGAAATCTGTATGCGTTTTTTAAATTTATTTGCGAATTTTGAAATTTATTTGTATCTTTTCAAATTTATTGCGTTTTTTAAAATTATTACATTTTTTAAAATTTATTTTCTTTATTTTAAATTTATTTGTATTTCTCGAAATTTTCTTTGGATCTTTTGAGATTTATTTGAGTCTTTTGAAATTTATTTATACTTCTGAAATTTATTTGGATATTTTGAAACTTATTTGCATCTTTTTAAATTTATTTGCGTTATTTGATTATATATTAAAATGTCTTCAAATTTAAAAAAAAGACCTATCACACTATGAAAAAAGATTGTGGATCTAAGGCAATAAAGTGAAATGTTCAGGGATCCGTCGCCGAATACCCCTAATTTTAACAGCTCCAACATTGATTGAGTGGACCACACTCATGAGTTCCGCTCATGGTAAATTCTTTGAGTTGGAGATCCCCTTGGTTGGAGATTCTCCAAAAGGAGATTCTATTCTGATCCTCCAAGTAAATCACCCATGCTTCCGAGGTGCAAAATGGAGCCGGATTTCACTACAGGTAAGCGTACGTCTCCTTCTCATTTCTCTTTTCATCCTTGTCAGCTCCTTCTCATCACCCATCAGATCCAACTAATTCCACGTGGGATTCTCCCAAATTTCAGCCAAAAAAGATTACTACTCTCGTGACTCCCAAAAATACCCCTCCCCTCCTCTTCTTCCATCAAAGTCTCCAAACTATCCTCTTCGCCGTCCAAATACTTATACACCTCCTCCTCTCCTCTTCTATTTAAACACACCTTCCTCTTCTCATTCCTACACAACAAAAACAAGCCTCTCTCTCTCTCTCTCTCCAAAAAGAATGGCAGCGAGGTCTTCTCCAAAAATCCTCAAAAACCTCAGATTCCTCCACACCCAATCTCCTTCAATCTCAAACTCTACTGGGTCATCTCTCAATTTGCTAGAAAAGCTGACTCCATCGATTCCGAAAGCCTCAACTTCTTCAGTTGAGAACCTGAATTTCGACGACGGACAGAGGCTTTTCTCCTCCATGTCGACCTCTCAGCTCCTGAAATCGACCTTGAATCTCCACCTCGTTTCGTTCGACCCTGTTGTTGATGTGGGGATTCGGGTCATGAGATCTAGTCTCATGGAGAAGAAGGTGTTTAGAGGAGTTTTGTTGGAGTTGATAAAGAGGACGGTTTATGATCATTTCTGTGCAGGGGAGAATGTGGAAGAGGCGAGCGAGACGCTTCAGAGGCTTTGCGATGTTGGGTTGAGGGGGATTCTTGATTATGGTTTGGAAGATGCGAGTGACAATCATGGGTGTGATAGGAATTTGGAGGAGTTCTTGAATACAATCAATACCGCGTCTCTCCTTCCACCTTCTTCTGTGAGTATGCGATGATCATCATGTTATTCTTTAGTAATTTATGTTGTTTGGGGTTTAAAAGATTGGAAATTTTGATTTTGTTTATGGGTTTTCTCTTTGATTCTGTGAAAAGTTTGATGGATGAGAAAGTTGAGATTTTTTTTTTCGTTCTTAATCTGTATCTGTTTCATATTTTTATGTCCTCTGAGCTAAAACAGAGCAATCTTCTTTGAAAGGAAGGTATTTTATTTCTTTCTTTCATTATTCTTCTTCTTTTTCTTCTCTCTCTAGTAGTTTCTTTAAATTAGAAGAGAACCCATGTTCTCTCTCTGGTTTCTAAGTTTTGCTAGATGTTTATTTTCTTGTCCTCTCTCTAGTTTCTAAGTTTTGCTAGATTTTTATTTTCATGTTCTCTCTCTGGTTTCTAAGTTTTGCTAGATGTTTATTTTCATGTCCTCTCTCTGGTTTCTAAGTTTTGCTAGATTTTTTTTTTCATGTTCTCTCTCTGGTTTCTAAGTTTTGCTAGATGTTTATTTTCTCTTTGACAAAAAAAAGAAAAAAAGGATAGTTTTGTAAGACGTCTGGTGTGTTTCAATGAATTGAGGACCCATCTTCTCTCTAGGTGTTTTTTTACATGATTTGCAAGGCGTTTCTGATGATCGTTACATGTCTGGTGTGTTACAATGAAATCAGAAGAGAACTCATCCCAAGAGGGTGAGATTTATTTATGTAATATGTTTACTAAATTTATGGGATTCTGATGGATTTCGTTAAGATGTTGTCGAATTTTTGAAGACTTCAATAAATGAGATATTTTTTTTATTAGCTGTTTACAACTGTAAGAAGACAATTCAAAACGTGTTTTTATTTCAAGGCAACTCAGCCACCTGGGCAGCAGATCATTTATGAATTGGTCCAACTCCATCAGTTTCAAATTGACCCTTTCAGTTTAAACTTGATTCAGTCCTTTGAAAAAACAGAAAAAGAGGGAAATCACTCCGATTAAGTGAAATCTTATCTAGAGTATTTGTTTATTGGGCTACACCCTATCTCAGCAATTGTAAGCCTGGTCTCAAACCTTATAAATCCAAATTCCAGATGAGCATTAAATAACTTTCATGATTCTCTAACAAAACCCACATGATATATTGATTTTTTTTAAAAGAATCTTGCTTATCCATCAAGGGCTGTTTGCTTGCATGTAAATGATTTCACCCGCCTTAAATCATGTTTCTATACTCATTTCTCCTTATTGAAAATCACTTTATGAAAAATAGTTTCTTATTCTCCCTCATTCTCCTTCCCCATCTTTTCCCTCTATTCCATTTCATCATTTGTTCTCCTAACACTCTTTTTTTCCAACCAAAATTGAGACAGAGTAAAATAATTTTTAAAAATATGATCTTTACATAACACCTAATGGCATGTACATGATTTTTAACAAAAGACATACGAGTGACTCAAATTTGAAAGGAAACTGAAAGATGTAGGGGATTTAATTTGGTAAAACAGTAGTACAGTTAGGCTTATTTTGTTGCAGATCCGAGCAAACCTGCCTTTCTGCACATGTAAGTGGTGCCTGTCTTATTATAGCTGGAAAAGGTAGAAACTGATGCAACCTAACAAAGCTGTCTGGCTGTCACCTTCACTGAAAAATATAGGGAAATGAAGCCTTTAAGCCCCTTTACTGTACCAAAATGGCCGTTTGAGCCCCTATACTATTTTTTCCCACGTCAGTTTCCGTCAGTTATCTGCTTACGTGGACGTCGACACGCGCAGATGGGTCTGCTCCCTATCCGGCCAAGGCACAGCGGCGACAGCGATGCAGCAAAAACCCGACTTCTGTCTCTTCTCCGATTTGCAATCTGCAATGGCCCACCAGAGATCAGAACCAATCTCTTCTCTGCAACACAAGATCCGGTCTCTTCCGGTCGCCTTCTCCGGTCTTCTGCTCAGAGATCAGAAAACAGATCTTGGTGGTCTTCTCCTCCTCCGGTGAACCAGACTTTCGTTCAGTCTCCGTCAGTCTCCGTCCACGTAAGCATATAACTGACGGAGACTGACATGAGGGGCTTATTTGGCCGGCTTAAATACTTCATTTCCGAAAAATATACGTGGAAACTACTCTAACAATTTTTTTATCTCAGTAGTGTTCACCGTTCAATTTACTACTGAATGCAAGACTAAGGGGAAAAGTAGGTTAATCCATGTTTTTCTTTTAATTTCTTTTTTCTGATTTTTCCACCTCAAGAGGAAATGCCTTTTATTTCACTAAGGCCACTACCCGGTTACCCGATGGGCCCGAACTGGAAAATCTGGGTAAGGGCCATTTTTAGAATTAATATTGGGATCTGGTCTTTTATGGGCCTACTGAATACCCATTTGCCTGACTATAATGTCCAAAATATATAAAAATGCATCACAATGTATGAGATATGTCTTTTTGTTTATGTAATATGCGTTGCATGTTATTTTTTACGTAGTAATGTATTAATATTTCATTATTGATGAGGTAAATGGTCTGGGCCTGGGTTCCCTGGGTCCAATCTGGTGGAAATTGGCTACATTGTGGACCCAGATCCACATCATGACCGCATAAATCTGCAGAAAATCTGGCTTTTAAGGTTTTCAATTATGATGATGAATGTGAGTATGGTTGTGAATTTCTTGCACAGGTGAGTTTTTCTTGTGTGAAGATCACTGCCATTTGCCCAATTTCTTTACTTGAACGAGTAAGCGATTTGCTCAGATGGAAGCAGAAAAACCCTTCATTCAATCTTCCATGGAAGCTTGATTCATTGCCTTTGCTATGTGATTCAAGTCCTCTTTATCACACCACTTCAGAACCATGCCCTCTAACAAACCAAGAAGAACAAGACCTCCAACTAGCCCTACAAAGGCTGATGAGACTTTGCGAGAAGTGCCAAGAAACCAATCTTCCTTTGCTCGTGGATGCTGAATACACATCTGTGCAACCAGCTATTGATTACTTAACATACAGTGCTGCAATCCGCTTCAACGATGATGAGAATCCCATTGTTTTTGGGACGATTCAAGCATACTTGAGAGATGCAAAAGAGAGGCTAGTTCAAGCCGTTCAAGGTGCAGAGAAGAAAGGGATTCTTATGGGGTTTAAGCTGGTGAGGGGAGCTTATATGACTAGAGAAACAAAATTGGCTTCTTCTTTGGGTGTCGCTTCACCGATTCATGGCTGCATTCAGGACACGCATGAATGCTACAATGAATGCGCTTCGTTCATGCTTGAAAAAGTTGCTCAAGGCCATGGATCTGTTGTGCTTGCAACTCACAATCTTGAATCCGGTAAGTTAAATTCAAATTAGCACAAGGTTCTTGTTTAAGTTCTATCAAGCCTTTTGAAGTCTTTTGAATTGAACTGCTTAGTACATTTAGCAATGATCTGTAGTTACTGTGCATTTAAACACTCTAGGTGTTTTTAAGCCTTCACTTGTGTTTGATCATTTGTGCACAGGATGATTGGTAACTTGGACCTTGGTGTATGGTCCGAGCATGGTCCCGTACAAAGTCGGGGTTCAAAGTTTGGCCACTTTTTAAAAAAATTTGGGTTGGGTTAGGGTCCACTAGACTGGAATAAAATTTGGGGTTAATGGGTTTTATACCTGTTGCCACCATTGTTTCACATATGTACAAGCAAAAACTACAAGTATTTTAATCATTGTTTGGGTCTGGGTCAATATTCAAACTTGGGTCTTTTAATTTACCTTTTGCGTTGGACACAGGTCTTTTTAGTTGGACCTCAGTTGTACAGTCCCATTATGGGTCCTGTTTAGTAATTCTGTTCAGGTCATGGTGTGCTATGGACCCAAACCAAACCTGACCCATTTTCATCCCTTTCTGTGTTGCTGGGGCACCTTGGGGTTAACAGTGGTTTGAAAATTACCAGGTCTGCACTGGGCTGGATTTGAGAGTTGTGTCTAGGACCATGAGCAATTTAGAAGTTGTTTAAAGGATGCTTACCTATTTGTTGTGTTTTGGTATGTAGGGAAAGTGGCAGCTGCAAAGGCAGAGGAGTTGATGATTGGAAAGGGAAACCTGAAGCTGCAATTTTCTCAGCTGAAGGGAATGGCAGATGGGCTTTCCCTTGGATTGAAAAATGCAGGTTTCAATGTGAGCAAGTACTTGCCTTTTGGGCCTGTGGAGAAAGTCATGCCTTACCTTCTTAGAAGGGCAGAAGAGAATAGAGGCCTTCTATCTGCATCAACATTAGATAGACAGCTGATGAGGTAATCAAACCTTACTAAATTAAGATAGAAAATTATCTTGTTTCCTTCTAACCAATCAACTAGGATTGGAAAACCTGACCTGTCCTGTATCCAACCAGCCTAACCCGGCTTACACCTATGTGGGTTGGTTGCAGGTCTCCTGACCTGTTAAACTGGTATGCACCCATGTCCGATCAACCCATCTAAACATATTAAAAATGCAATTAGCAGAATTTCTGCGGTTTTTTGGGCATCATGAATGTGTGTCCACTATTCGTTGGCTCAGAACCAATAATAGTTCTTGAAGGTAGGCCACAAGTAATATCACCCTGGAAAACAAGGGGGAAGAACAGGGATTACTGCTAAACAGGTTAAGGTGGGATGGATCGGGTCGGCCCACATCAGGTGCATGTTATGAGTATCTACTGTTTAATAAACGAGTTGGATAGAGGTTGGGCCTCAACCTGCAGATTCCATCTCAACCCAATGCAACCTATTTCCACCCCTACACAGGCAACAGAACCTTGGCACAATATTCACTGTGGAAGTCAGTTCCCTTTGGTCTTGTTGGATTAAAGCATGATTAAAATAGTGGCAGCCGCAAAAGTGTTTTGACTAAATGTAACTGCTTCAAAGTTACATAATGGCCCTAGACTTAGAAGTCAAATCATGTGTTATCTAGTGATCAATTTGATGGTGGGCATATTAAATCTAATTCCAGTAAAATTTTCTTTATGATAGTGGGAGGGACAATGAATTGTAGCATTTTGGGTCTCAAATGTGGATTTATTTTGATATGCTCAGACAATATCAAAGTACCAGCCTTGAGAAAATTCATACTCTTGACACATAATGGTCCAGAAACCATGGGCGTGCATGGAAGTATTGCTCCCAGTTTTTCAACGTTTAAAAGAAACAAGTTTGCATTAAAATGAGTCATACCTGCCTTCCATCATTACAGCTCAACCAAGTTTTCAATCCATAGTTCAAAGCTGACTTCTCCTTCTACCTGAACAGAACTCGTATAAAACTTTATTTAAAGATATTGATAGTAGCGGGCCGGTTCGGTCCATTGTGACCCTGGTCGAGTCCATTATTTAAAAACCGTACATGGCACCCTTAGTCGTCCGGTCGACTGTTACCGTCTCGTATAATAAACCAGTACCTGGTTAGACCCAGGTGGATTGATTGTTTTGACGAAATTTTACTTTTTTTTAAATGATTTTCGAAGTAATTTTGGCCTTGCCTTTGGACCGATCACAACTCCATGGACAAGGTATATTTGCCTGTGGGTTCTTATACATACTCATTATTTTGATCTCTTCCAGAGACGATCAAGATTATTTATAACTCTATAAACTTCATATTGCTACATTTTTAATGGTGCCCTTTAAATTCGATGATATCATCTCGAGCCTCATTAGCTTTGGCTTCTTGTTTTTCCTTACAACAGGGGAGAGCTGAAGAGAAGACTCAAGGTTGCAATCGTGGGAGGAGAGGGGGACAAAATAATGGCTCAAGGCTAGACATAGTTTAGGGATGAGAATTGAAATAGATGTATTAGAGAGCGCAGATGCATGAAGCGCCAATATGTAGTGTTTTTGTACAATAAGATAAGATGTAAATGGAATGTTATATTCTGCTTCATAACTCCAGTGTGTGTGGCCTGTGGACATACATGTGTATTTATTTATTTTGGCGAGAAATGTCTGCACATAAGACCCTGCGAAGCTGTGCGTGCGCCTGTGCTTTATTTTCGGCGAGCGATGTTTGCACATGAGACCATGCAAAGGAGCCTGTGCAGCCCACTAGGAGCCATATTGATTGGGGAGTTTACATAGGTGGGCTAGATGGGCTCCAAAAATGGTCTATAGTCCGGAAATATGAATCACTAGGATGGTTCTCATCTGAATATTGGGCACTGTTTCGGTACATATATCCGTTGGAAGTAGGTGGGCCTTATAGATAGGTATTCAAAAACTTTTAAACCACTTAAGACACATATCAAATATCCATAAAGGCCAAAAACCAACCCCAAGATCGAAAACTCTAATATCATGCATTAAGATCAAATATTCATCAAGAAGACAGATCAAGAAACAAACAGGCATAACAAGATCTATTCAAACAAATAGATAATAGATCTATTCCTTTGGAGCTTGGTTGCGCTCAAATCGATAAGTTGAAAAATTAATCTCTACGAAAATCCTTTTTGCAGATTTTAATCTCCTTTGCTTTTGTGTTCTTCCACATTATAACCCTCTTATCCACACTATAACCCTATTGTTGAAAACTTCTCAAAGAGAATGGTGGGACCTCTAAGTAAAAGAAAACCCTAGAACTCTAGAAGGAAATCAGATGAGAGAGAGGAGGAAAACCCTAGAACTCTAGAAGGAAATCAGATGAGAGACAGAAGAGCTATGAGATTGTGTGTGTAGAGATCTCTAACCCTCACCTCTTATTTATAGTTTATTATAGAGCACCTCTTCTTTGTCCAAGATTAGAGGTCTCATTTCTATTCTTAGTATGTGTCGTACTCCTCCTTTCATAAAGAGTTCCAATAGGATTAGTAAGATTCTCTTATTAGGGCTAGCATAGGGACAACTAGGGATTCCTTAGAATCTGACTTTAACTGAGAATCTAGACCCCACGTCGCATGTGAACTCCATACCCACAGTTAATTACAAATAAGCCCACGAAATAAATGCAATTGCACTCTAGTCTTAGGAATAATTACAAGAAGACCCTAAACTTTCCAATTACTACAAGTAGCCCCCCCCCCCCCCCCCCCCAACAGTTATATCCATGGATCTATTAGAATAAATTTGTCCAACCAAACTTGATCCACATCTTATTATTCTTGTGACCCAATTAATCACAGTAATCATCAGTACCATCCAATTAACTCTTAATTGAGATGGGTGCGTACTTGCCAATGATAAAATCCATTAATTGGCACAATATATTTAGGGGATAGATTTCATCTTGAAAATTATATTTTCTCATAGCCCCACTACCACGAACCCAAGACATTGATGCATTAACCTACAATTGGCCTCACTCATTGATGATTCAAAGTAAATGCATAGTAGAAACTTGAGTCATAGAGAGCCTATTCCTTGGGAATTATGGGAGTAGTCCTTAAATAAAAAAAAAGATTTGCATAAGGTGTTACTTATGGTCTTTCAGTAAATCCAATATACCGACACAATGATCCAGAGTCTTACACTCTGACAATTGAGACGTACTGCAATATCTCAATGAGATACCCAACCTCATCACTGGTTGTGAAAATACCTTAAGTATAAGATTTGTAATCTATATCTCATATGTAAATCTCATTCACACATGAATTGCATCTAATACACTTGTGGGCTCTGGTTCATCTCATGAACCATCATGCCATTTTGTATTGGTCATGTGCAAAAATATATAAGATTACCATTTATCACATGAATAAAGTATGAAAATATAAATTAATTAATGAAATAAATCAATTTATTCGGATCATCCACTGGATGTAGAACATACAAACTAACAATATCTATCATGGAACTTTCATGCAAGGGGCATCTGGATGGGGTTGGGGCTGGGCCTCATAGATGATGGGACCAGAGGACGGCTTTAAATATATAAATTTAATCCTTGATCCAGTGGTCCAGTTCATAGGGTTAGGTGAAAACCAGTGGATCCGGAAGGAGAGTTTTGATGGTCCATTTGAATCAACATGTGCTTTCTCACACAATACAAGGTGCATGTACCCGAATATTGGGTATATGCGGCACCTTTGCCGCTGGGGTGTCTCTATGGAAAGATCTTTACAAAATATACAAAGTACAAGGCCAAAATCTCCCCTAAATTTCCTCATTGCTGTTAAATAAACCAATGATATCGATTGCTTATAGCACATCGATCAACTAGGATTACAAGAGGGAAGAGGCCAAAGGCAATGAAACACCCACCACCAACGCACAAGAAACAAATAGCCCCGTGATTTGACAAAATTGGGCCACGCAGTTTTAAAATCGTGCCCACGATAGAACGAAAAATTCCCAAATGGTTTGACAACAGTTGCACCGGTTACTCTATTTTTTAGTACTTGGTCTCACTTAGGAGGTCCTTGTTTGGGTTTTCTATCATATGCTTTATTCACTAATTCCTGCTATAGAATTGAAGTTGACGATCAGTAGATCCTTGATAGATGAGATAAGACTTTAATAATGGTGGTGATGACAAACTTAGTGAACAACAGCAGGATATTGTAAAAGATTTAATCATTGATAAGTATTAGCTTGCAAATTTCTTATCCAATTGCCAAACCAGTACCTGGTGCAATGGTAGGCATACACCCATTATGGGATTGGTCTCAGATCAAGTTCTGAGGCCCAATTTAGTTTATGGTACTTATGAATAAAGGGAAAAAAATCTAATCCACTTGACTTCCATTATAATAACTTTTCAAGGCTAGAAGTTTGAATTTTTTTCTCATATAGGTCCATGATCAATTAGAAGCATCCTTTTGAAGGAACAAGCATGGATTGCCTATGCTGCTCTTAAAAGAAACTCCTCCATCGAACTTCCAACAATTATTCCAAGGCTTAGAAATCATATGATTAGTGTGGTTTTTGTTCGGCACGTTGTAGTGATGACGGAGGCAGAGTGCGCAAACCAAACTGAGAAAAATTACTTTAGAAAGACACCACTGAAAAAAATAGAATAGTGATTATTTACAACTAAAGTATGCGTCATAAGGTTTCAAAATGTCGTATAAAGATTTCTCACATCTTGTTGTGCGCATGTATGAGGAAACGTGAATCAACGATCGAGTAATCAATCAACCACACAAGAACAAGTAATAACACACAAGAGAATTACGTTGTTCGGCAATCTTGCCTACGTTCACGAGAAAGAAACTCGACTCTCCTTTAGGTTCACTCTGTATGATATGCAGCATAGTATCTATCTCATGGGTTATACATTACATGAATATATAATGCTCTCTTCCTTATCTCCCAAGAAACCCTATCTTAGTCAATAGGAAAGCCCCGGTACAATTACCAAAATACCCATGATCATGAACCTACATGGTTTGGACCCACTAGGCCCAACAATCTCCCCCATCAGACCATGGGGAAGAAGCCTCTGAACCCCCTTACTAGGAGTCCAGTCCTGCTAACTCTGAATACAACTCTAGCTTTCCCTTAGACACGACCTTAGTTATTATGTCAGAGGGATTCTTGTCAATGTGAATCTTTTCCAGCTTCATGAGATTCTTTTCGATGACCTCATGAATCTAATGGTATCTCACATCAATGTGCTTCGTGCGGGCATGGTATGTAGTATTCTTGCTAAGATCCATAGCACTCTGACTATCGCAGTAAACTATATACTCTCCTTACTTCAAACCCAATTCTTGAAAGAAATTCCTCAACCAAATCATCTCCTTCCCTGCTTCATTAGCAGCTATGTATTCTGCTTCGGTTGTAGACAATGCCGTACACTTCTGCAATTTAGATTGCTAGGAAATAGCTCCCATGCAAAAGTAAATAAATACCCAGAAGTAGACAACCAAAGATCAAGATCGCCTGCAAAATCAGCATCTGTAAAGCCTTCAAGTACTGGTTTTAAGCATCCGAAACACAAGCAAAAAACTAGTGTACCTATCAAATATCTGAAGATCTACTTCACTGCTTCCCAATGCTCTTTCCCAGGGTTAGAAAGAAATCTACTCACTAAACCCACTGCATGAGTAATGTCTGGCCGTGTACACACCATGGCATACATAAAACTCCCAACTGCTGATGAGTATGGAACAGACATCATCCTTTCCTTTTCTTCATCTGTAGTAGGACATAATCTCTTACTGAGCTTGAAGTGACTGGCTAAAGGCATGCTAACTGGCTTAGCATCTATCATGTTGAATCTCGCTGATGAGTGTTAAATATTGCATATTTTACCCCTCATTAGTATATCATTTGCTTTACATAGAGATTTTATCATTCTATCACATTAAACGGATTATCATGCATAAATCCGATTATTTATAGCTCATTTTTATGTAATTTCTGTTGTGTAGTTGGACTCCGCGACTACCCCAACCTTCCGGCTAGTGTCCCAAGGCATCAAGAAGTGTTGAAGAATTTCAAAATAAGATGAGAAGAAGTCATTTTCCAACACAAATGATTGGTTGGTGTATTGGTTAGAGCTTTGGTTGCTATGAAATAGGTTATGAGTTCAAATCCCAACAATTACATATAATTTTTTTTACATAGAATATATTTCATCCAACTCTAACCTCTCCACCGTACCAATCAAAGTCACAAAAGGCAAAAAACACATATGCTTTTGGAAGCAAAGTTTGTTGCAACCAATCAAATAGAAGCAATCCATGTGAAATCAAAAGAACCAATAAAAAGCCTTCAAGTTGCAACCAATCAAATGGAAGCAATCCTTGTGAATGAAAATGAGCCAATCAAATGTCTTCAAAGTTTATATAAATTGGAATGTTTTTGTAAAGAAAGGGAGGATCTTTTGGCAAGTTAGTCTTTTAGCAATTTTATTTTACCTTCTCTATACTTTTAGATTGTAATTAGGAGCTTCTTTGTAACTAATCTAGAAAGAGTGTGTAATTGAAGATCATTAATGAAGATTTGGAGCTCTTTCTTGATATTTAGTGGCTATATCTCTTGGATTAGGCTCTCCTTTTGAAGCTAAGTAATGTGATTAGTTCAATTCCATGCATGTTTTAGTTTAAATTTCCTACTTGTGCCTTAATTGATTAGTAGATTTTAGATCTAGTTGTGCTAATCTCTCTCATTTCTCATGCTCTATCTCTATACTTGATGCTCGGATAATCTCAATTGATGCTTTGTAGTTTGATTAAGTTCTCTCACATAGCATGCTCTAGGGCCCTTATCTTTGATCTTTTGTAGCTTGATTTTGATGATTTATTGTTAGGGTAGTTAGATGATGATCTAGGATCTTGGCCTTTGATTTTCTTTTACTTTGATCTTCATTGTTATATCATCCAATCTAATTAGGAAAGAGATTGCTAATTGGATTGTAGATTTGGGAGTTGAATTAGAACATACATTGTTTGAATTAATTACATACTTAGTGGATTTTGGATTGCCTAATCTATTATTCTTATTGTTGTTAATTTAAATCTTTATTTGATTTGTTATTTTCACTTCTAGATTGTTAGATCTACATCTTACATAACTTGCTTTAAAATCCTACACATTTCACACCACATCTTCACCTTAAATCTTCCATTTCCACCACCATTCACACACTAGTTTAGTCTAGCTTGTTAGATTAACTTAGATCTAATTAACTTCATATTTTAGATTGTTAATTAAATGTTTACATTGCATAGTTTAATAGTTTTAATTATTTACTTCAATTGTCTATATTAGCTATATCTTAGTTCATTTCTACTTAAATCGGATTCATTGCTTGTTCCATCCTCTCTTCGTGGGATCGATAATCCGGACTCTTTAGTCCTTTCCTACTTGACGACACCGTAGTCTTGCGGTTAAAAATTGCACATTTAAGTATCATTAAGTTCTTTGCACGGTTGCCGGGGATAGGCATTGGAAAGCTTTGAATTTCATAGAGTTGAACTCATTTTTAGCTTAGTGTACTTTTTATTTTTCCTTTATTTTCCTTGCGGATTCTACACATTATTTGAGTTTGTTTTGTAGGGAATTCCTCGCTTGGAGCAAAGAAAAGTGGAAAAGTGCATTAGAGAACTTGAAGATTTTACTTGTTTTCCTAGTTTAGAATTAGTTTAGACATTTATTTTCTTTCTTAGTTGGTTGTATTGGGTATTTATTATCAAGGCATTGTAATAATTTTGGTTGCGGGTCGGCCCGTGACCCATTTACTTTACTTTGCGCACTTTACTTACTTTAAGTAGTCAGTTGTTTAGTAGAATTGCAATAAATTGCTTATAGGGAAGGAGGACGGTTGGACTATACCGTCGCGGCCCCTCACATTCATATACGGAATTTGGTGTCCGTGGTGTGAGCCGACGACAACCGATTCATCCCTCGAAATAAATCGGGAGGTTTGCATTTCTTAACCCCCGCGAATCCCTTGCAAGCGGCTTTACTTTGTTTGTTGTTCCTTGCTTTGAAGTGTAATTGTTTTAAATACACTTGTAATTTGGTGCACTACTAGTAAAGGGCAAATTACCCCAACAAGATAAGGATTCGGATTTCATCACTGTTTCTTTGCCCTTAGGATTTCATCTTAATTCTCACTTAGTTTAGAACCAATAAACCATAATAAAATTGAGTAGAAACGTGACCTTAGGTTACGAGCTCACTAGAGAAGACCATTGTGGTTGTACCAATTGTGTGCCTTGGCAGATTTTCTGGCGCCTAAGCAAAACTTATCCCTTGGCCACCATCTTGCCAAATAGGGAGACAATTTTATTGTTCGAGGAGTTGGTTTTTAAGAGGAGCCTTCGCCTAGCGCGTCGAGATCCCACCATCTGCCTGGGGGTTAACTGGCCAGAATTTCCGTTTCATAGGTCCAGGTTGGAGGCCAGAGTGTCCTCCGGTACCCATGACTCACCATAAATGAATCAAACTTCTTTTACCATTGCTTCGGCGCTTGTTTCAGCCCGTACAATCTCTTTTTCAACTTGCAAACCAATTGTTCTTTTCCTTCTACCTCAAACCCCTCCGGCTGAGTCATGTAGATCTCTTCTTTCAGATCACCGTGAAGAAATGCAGTCTTCATATCCATCTGTTCAAGTTCAAGGTCCATGCTGGTGACTAGACCAAAGACAACTCTGATAGAAGTCATCTTCACAACTGGAGAGAAGATTCCATCGAAGTCAATACCCTTCGTCTGTGCAAAGCCTTTAACCACTAGCCATGCTTTGTGCTTTATCAGTTTTCCACTGTCATCTCTCTTCAGCTTGAACACCCATTTGTTCTTCAGAACCTTCTTGCCTTTTGGAAGTTCCACCAGCTCATAAGTATTGTTCTTTTTCAAGGAACTCATCTCATCCTGCATAGCCTCTATCCACTTATCTTTATCTGCATGAGTTTTTGCTTCTAGGTAGCTTTCTGGCTCCCCCTCATCAGTAAGCAAAATATAATCTGCTGCAGGATATCTTGTTGATGGTTGACGCTCTCGAGTAAACCTCCTAGCCTGAGGTTCCATGGTTTCTGACTGAGGAGACTACTCCCCCTGCTCAACACCCTGTTCATCTGACAACCCTTGTGCCTCATCACGATCTGGATCATTTTGTCCACCTTCTCCACATGTAGTCTGCACTGGAGAAGGAGTCGGTGTGAGATCAACCACTCCATTAATAACTTCATTAGACTTTTCAGTCTTTTCAATATCTCCAAAGAATTGGTCTTCATGAAACACCACATCCCTACTTCTGATAATTTTTCTATTCTCTGGATTCCATAACCTATAGCCAAACTCAGCTCCACCATAGCCAAGAAAAATGCAACATTTTGCCTTATCATCCAGCTTTGAACGCTGCTCCTTTGGTACATGTGCAAAAGCCTTGCGCCCGAACACCTTCAAATGAGAATAAGAAACATCTTTACCTGTCCATACCCTCTCCGAAAGATCAAAATCCAAAGGAACTGAGGGAGACCTGTTAATCAGGTAAACGGTAGTCAGTATAGCTTCACCCCAAAATGGCTTGGGTAGCTGTGCCACTCTAATCATGCATCTCATCCTTTTAAGAATAGTGCGGTTCATTCTCTCTGCTACACCATTGTGCTGTGGAGTACCAGGAACTATTCTTTCATGTCGAATACCATGCTTCGAGCAATAGCCTTTAAACTGGTTGGATGTGTTCTCACCACCATTATCTGTGCGTAGACATTTTAAGAGCTTTCTTATTTCTCTTTTAACCGTGACGTGAAACTGCTAAAATACCTAGAATACCTGATGCTTCAATTTTAAGGCATAAACCCAGACTTTCCTAGATGCATCATCAATAAATGTGACAAAAAACTTATTGCCACCCAATGACTCCACCTCCATGGGAACACAAACATCAGAGTATACCAAATCCAACACATTAGATTTTATCGTTGATGTTTTAGAGAAAGAAATCCAATGTTGTTTACCAAACAAACAATAATCACAAGGGTCAAGGGATGTACCTTTGGAGAAATGAATCAAATCTTTCTTTGCCAATAACTGTAGTCCTTTCTCACTCATATGTCCAAGTCTCTTGTGCCACAGATTTACAGAGGATCTGTCTTCAACAGCATTCAACACACCTTTGCATAGCTTCACATGTGTCTTGTACAGCATATTATACGCCTTCCCTCTCGTAAAAATAAGAGACCCTTTAGTGAGTTCCCACCTACCATTTTCGAATTAACTTTCATAACTTGCACGGTCCAATGAAGTCCCGAAAATCAGATACAACCACAGATCAGCAATATGTCGCACATCTTTCAGCGTCATTGTGCAACCAATATTGGTTTGAATGCAGACATCACCGATCCCAACAATATCTGAATGACTTGTGTTGCCCATCTTCATAGTGCCAAAGTCCCCTGCTTTGTACGTCTTGAACATCTCCTTAGAAGGAGCAGCATGGTAGGATGATGTTGTGTCACCAACCAACTTAACCTGATCATCTGCAACGCTCAAACATTCTTCAATTTCACTGGTCAGAATCACTACTTTATTATCCAAAGTAGCTGTAGTGTTAGTGTCATTTTTTTGCTCATTGTGGGCTTCTTACTTTTTCTTCAAGGCAAAGAAATTCTTCTTAATGTGACATTCCTTGCCACAATGAAAGCATTTTCCAGACTTTTTCTTAATCTGTGATCCACCTCTTGACTTGCCACGACCCCCCCTTTGGTCCCCTACTCTTACTCCTCCCCCTTTTCTCAGTAACAAAGGCCTGTGCATTATCTGTCCCTGCAGTTTTCCTTCTTGTTTCTTCATTTAACAAGTTGCTAGTAACCTGACTAATTGCTAACACGCCATCTGGAGTAGAGTTGTTCACGGAAACAACTAATGTCTCCCATGTATCTGGCAAAGAACTTAGAAGAAATAAAGCTTGCATCTCATCATCAAGAACCATCTTCATTGTAGCCAACTCATTCACAATGCATTGAAAATCATTTATGTGATCTTCAATTTTACCACCCTCCTTGAATTTCATGTTCACAAGCTTTCTAATCAGAAAAGTTTTGTTCACGGCAGTTTTCTTCTCATATCTTTCTTCTAACTTCTTCCAAAGGGTTCTCGCATTGGTTTCATTAGACACGTGATGAAATATGCTGCTATCCACCCATTGTCTGATTTGACCAATGGTCTTTCTATGCATCTTTTTCCAATTTGGATCAGACATCTCTTTTGGTCGGGCATTAACCCCCTCAATGGGGTCATAGAGGTCTTTGCAATAGAGGATATCCTCCATTTTAGGTTTCCGGATCAACCAATTGGTATGGTTGAGTTTGATCATGGTAGTGTTCACAATGTTGTTCTCCATCTCAATTAAATAATAAAAAAAAACAACTGTCACTGACCTCAATTTCTATACCAATTTGTAGTTCTCGTCACCACGAGCACGCTAGAAGAAACGGATCTGAAATCCGACTCTGGATGGGTTCGATATCGCAAAAAATAGTTTTCTATGCTCCAATTAGTCAAACTTTCCTGTTGACCGTCAAACTGCCAATCTTCTTCCACAGTTACGTAGATCTTCTCGCAACAAGTATGTAGGCGCAAACGGATCTCTGATCAGACACCGAATGATCAAGATATAGCACAAACAATTATCAGCCGTTAATCACAATCAAAACCCCTGCTGATTATACGTTCTGCTGACGTGTGCTTTACTGCGCTGGGCCTCTGAAAAATGGGTCAGGTTGTACTGGCCTTGACCCGACCTGGATAGGACTTGGCCTGGGCGAAAAATCCGTCTTCTTCTTCTGTTCGTTCCGGTTTGCCACGAGAACCGATGGACGCTGCGGGAGTCTTCTTCCTCCCCGGTGATGGCACGGCAGTAGCATGACGGCGGTGGAAGACTCTGGCGACACGCAATCAACGGTGACCCTCTTCTCCGGTCTGATTCTGGCTACGCAGGCTCTGCAAACTAAGAACCCAAGCAGCGATGGCGGTGCTGCATGCTCCTTTTCAGGCGACGCTGGCTGCGCAAGGACCGGCAGTAATGGTAGTCTCGGTCGTCTTCTTCAGCGACGGCAGCAGGCTGGATCTTCTGAATTCCGGTCCGTAAAGTCCGGTTCAGCTTCTTGTGCGCACCAACCTTGTTTCTCTGTGGCCCAGTAGGATCAAAGAAATCCAATCTCTCAGGCTTCTTCTCTGTTCTCTGCTTCGGAATTTCTTTGAGAAAAACCGATCTGTGTGGTCCACCAAAGATCAAAGAAAACGGATCTTCTTTGCAACGAAAAACAACATGCAGAAATCCGGATCATCCTTGAACCGATCAGTCGATCGCAACGCTGCACAATCCAACCCTAGCAAACCGAGGCTCTGATACTACTTGTTGTGCGCGTGTATGCAGAAATGTGAATCAACGATCGAGCAATCAATCAACCACACAAGAACAAGCAATAACACACAAGAGAATTACGTGGTTCGACAATCTTGCCTACGTCCATGGGAAAGAAACTCAACACTCCTTTAGGTTCACTCTGCATGATATGCAGTACATTATCTATCTCATGGGTTACACATTACATGAATATATAATGCTCTATTTCTTATCCCCCAAGAAACCCTCTCTTAGCCAATAGGAAAGTCCCGGTACAATTACAAAAATACCAATGACCATGAACCTACTTGGTCTGGACCCCCTGTAGACACCTCATTTGGCCCCTATGATAGCCTTAAACACCTGTCATATATAGTGATGCCCCCATGTCACCCATAATTGAATGATTAATGGCATAATTCAGATTAATTAATGACAATAAAGATGCTTGTTGATAGTTTTAGACTTAGTTCAACGACTTCTAGAAATTCATGAGAATAAAGTCGAATCGCATTGAGATCTCGAGTCCAACTCACCTTTCACACAAGGAACGGACCGCTACACTTACTCTACATATTCCAGACCACTTAAGACATGCTTATGCCAGTTCTTACAAAGATTATACTTAGCTTGCCTAAATGCCATCCTATTACCCTAAGTTAGGAAGCCGGATCCATTGATCTAGAGGTCCCCCTCTTTTCTCAGCCCCTAATCATTAGGACAGTTAGACCCTTGGATTCTTCATTTCGAGAGCTTTCCGACGGTACGTAGAACGTCCAAATCCGATAAGCAGATCAAAAGTTATGAGTTTTCAAAGTTTGCCTTAGGCACCACCCAAGTAGCGCCCACCCTACTCCATTGCATCTAGACGCCCCAGGCTGGGCGCCCACACTAGCCGTGACTACCTAGGCACCCCATGTGTGGAGCCCACCCTCCAAAATCACTAGTTTGGCCTAACAATAGACCGGGACCATTCAACATAGGGACCAAACTTTAAAAGTGAAGGAACTCCACCTAGACACCCCATGTGTGGCGCCCACATACTTCATTCCATAAAGACGCCCCACGGTGGGCGCCCACACTCTTCACTCCACTTGGGCACCACATGTGTGGCGCCCACCCTCCTATTCCACAAATTTAACTTAGGGCAGCCTGCGACCCCTCCAAGCCAAGACCCACACTTCATTCCATCTAGGCACCACCCTTGTGGCGCCCACACTCTCTAGTCCACATAGGCACCCTTTGGTGGGCGCCTACCATGTCCAGTCCACTTGGGCCCACCCTTGTGGCGCCCTGTTAATTAAGTGCTAGCGTAGGTCCCCTCAGTTGAACATCTATCAAGTCTATCCCGACTTCAAATGGGACCAAACTTTGAGAATGACCCGAACCATGTAGACTCCACCCCGTGGGCGCCTACCATGAACCAGTCCACATAGGCACCAGCCCTGTGGCGCCCGCCCCATGCAGTCACCTGGGCACCACCCCATGGGCGCCCAGCCTATTTTCTAAACCCTAATTTTTCCAACACACTTAGGCCGCCTTGGGATGCATGAAACCTTCTAGAAACACGAACTAATGAAGCCCTAGCCCTCCTAAACTCATCCCAAACCTCTATTTAAGGATCTCTTAACCTCATTTACAAGAGTGCTACCCTAAAAAAGAGAAAAAAGTATAGAGAATAAGCAAGAGGAAAAAGGTAGCCACCATTAGAGAAGAGAGCTTCAGATCTAGATAAGTAGAAAGGGAAATAGAAGAGGAGACTTCCATATCTTCAACTAAAGCTATGGTTCTTTGTGTAAGCTTCGTTATAGGAATTTAAGAACCGCATCATATACCGGTATTCCTAGATCTCCCTCTTCTTTTATTGCATTTTATGATCATCTTTGTTTAGAAACATGCTTAGGATCATTTATGCATCATAGATCTAAATTAGTTTTGATAAAAATGGTATCAGCATCTCATCACATTAATAACATGTTTAGATTCATTCTAATAGAGTAGATCTGCATTGATTTCGGAGTTCTAATTCCATAACTAGGTTAGATCTGGCATTTATAGCATCATCATCATCATTTAGATCGAGGAGATCGTAGAAGGCCCCCGACAGAAAGGCTGGGCGTCACCCCCTGGGCGCCTACCCTCTTCGGACTGGCTGGGCACCACGCTATGGGCGCCTTCCCTTCCGAGACAGGGTTTGGATTTTAAATCTCCACTTTTTACATCGTTTTCTCGTAGATTTGTTAGTTGCGCCATTTTTAATTCGCATTAGGGCATTCGCATTAGCTGCTGAATATCGGAAATTATTTTGAAAATCTTAAGACTATTGTGCATTCGTTGTGATTCTTTGAAAACCCTGACTGAACAGCGTAGGCACCACAGGTGTGGCGCCCAAGTGGACTTTTCCACTTTCGCGCACAATTTTCGATCTTTTGCATTTAGTCCATTTAGAAATTGCAACACAATTATATGTTTCCTTGTTTGATATGTTCTGAACTTCAAATTATCGTTTCCATCACATTTCACATCATATCATTTGAATCATAAAGTCATAAAACCAAAAAATCATCAAATATAAAACTATTTCTTCTCTTTCCTTACTCTTTAGTAAATTAAAGGAGAAACCAAAAACAAATACAAAGAAAACCCAAAAATAGTAGGTAGATAGTCTAGGTTATCAAATCTCGTGCCTAAGTAGGATAAACCCTACGATTAGCTAAAATACTATAATTAATTAACTTAAGAATTGCCAAATCATTAAGAACCCTAAAACAAATAATCTAATTAATTTGGACTAAAATTGGAATAAGGAATCACTAAGATTGTTTAGGGAACCGCTTCACCTCCTTTGAGCCTAGCTTGTTTATTCACTAAAAGTCCCTAATTGAGGATTCAACATAATTAATTAAGGCTCTAATCTCACACCAATTAATACATCAAACACCCTTAATCCAAAAGATCTTGAGACCTTAATTAATTCAGATTAAAATAACTAAGAACTTAATTAAAAACCAAAAACATAAAAAACAGTCCGTCTGGGCACCACCCCCTGGGTGCCCATTCTGCCACATCCACCTGGGCAACACTCCCTGGGCGCCCAGCCTATTCATTCCCTAAGAAGCCCCACTTGAAATTTAATCTAATTAATTAAGACTTTAACCAACCCCAATCAACACACTAAAATAATCTTAACTTGAAAGACCCGCTTAATCAACTTAAACTCGAATCCACCTAAAAAGATACGAAACCAACAAACCCTAAAAAATATCCATCTGGGCGCCACCCCTTGGGTGCCTTGCCTACCAAGTCCACCTGGGCGCCACCCCCTGGGTGCCCTGCCTATCAAGTCCATCTGGGCACCACCCTCTGGGCGCCTATCCTATTCTGTCACTAAGATAGCCCAATTGAAACCAAAACTCAAATCAACACATAACAAAACTTTGTTAACTTAACAGACTGGAAACCTTAATCAATCTAAAAGAACACACAACACAAAACCAAGACAAACATCCACCTGGGCACCACTCCCTGGGCGCCCAGCCTTCCAATCCACTTGGACAACCACCCCCTGGCGCCCATCCTATCCCTTCACCAAGAAAGTCCTAATTAAAACTTCTAATTTAAACCAACCCGAATTAACAGATTAAAACACTTTTAGACTTATGAAACCTGAGACCCTAATCAATTCAACCTCGAATTAATTTAAAGAACATTGAACCAACTCAAACTACAAGGCAGTCACCTGGGCACCACCCCCTGGGCGCCCAACCTACCAATCCACTTAGGCACCATCCCTTGGGCGCCTACCCTACCCATTCCTTAGGAAACCATTAAACCCAATTAATTGAGACCTAATTCATCCCCAACTGAACACGAATAAACACTCTCCATCAAATACTAAATCCTTAAATCAATTCAAGCTTGAGTTGACCAAAGAATCACAAAATCTAACCAAACCATAAAACACATCCATCTGGGCGCCACCCCTTGGGTACCCATCTTGCCAGATTCACTTGGGCACCACACTCTGGGCGCCCAGCCTACTCTTTTTCAGAAAAGCCCCAATTCACAACTTAGCCCGATTAATTAACACTCAAGTTAATCCCAATCAACATAATAAAATACTTTTAAACATAAAACACTGAAGCCTTAATCGATTCGGACTTAATACCCAAAACCCTTTGGAACCGACCAAACCATCTTGCCATACCCACCTAGGCACCACTCCCTGGGCGCCTAGCCCATTAATCCATTTGGGCGCCACCCCCTGGGTGCCCATCCTGCCGGATTCACTTAGTCACCATCCTCTGGGCGTCTAGCCTACATTTCAACCCTACCCAACCAACTAAATTGAAAAGAAATAATTTAACACCTTACAACTTGAACTAATTAAGACCAGAACCTAAATCAATCCCCGGACCTAAGGACCAGTAAGTAACTACCATCCGGAATAGTTGAAAACCACAGGCGACCCACCTGGGCACCACTCCCTGGGCGCCCGTCCTGCCAATCCACCTGGGCACCACTCCCTAGGCGCCCATATTGCCAATTTACCTGGGCCCCTTTGGTGCCTATCCTCCCACTTGCACTAAAACACGAATCCTCGTTTTGTTTCAAAATCCGGATACACATCACTTTGACATTAGAACATCAGAGACATTAAAACATTTCTCAGACTAAAACATAGCCCTTAAAACCACCAGAATCCTGAAAAGAGATCGAAAAGTTTGAAAAGTATAAACTATTAGGATAGGCTCCACCCCCTGGGCGCCTACCCTGTTTTAATCTTGAATTGTGATTTTCGACTACTTTTTGGAATTATGATTTAAATTAAAAATAACACAACTTTAAAATATTTAAAAGTACATTAGCCAGGAACCTTGAAACATCCCCAAACCACTCTCAATCAAAACCACAACTCAAAACAAATCGAATCAATTAAAATCATACCCAACAAACTGCTTTGGCGCAAGAACTATCAAACTTAGGCTATTTACACCCTAGGATTAAATTGGATTACCTTGTTAGGTAGCTAAGAGATTTAGACCTCACCCCATCACTCTTCCTGCTCCGTTAGGGAATTGGGAGAGCTGATGTGGGCGGTCTAGGACCTTAGGGTAGGTTAATCCGATGATCAGTAATAAAGCATTAATTATGTAAATCCAAGTAAATCCACTAGTTAGGCCCTTCTAGCCCCATATCAAAAATCCATAAAAACTATAAAACCAACAAAATAAACCCAAAAAGATTTTCCCTTTATTTATTCCTCCACCTCAGGTGCCAGATATTTAATTGAACTTAATGATAAAAGGAAATGAAGAACTGACTTCTAAAATTGAATAAATGAGAATGACGAGATGAGATGAGTGATTTCACACACACTTTTTACTTCGGCCCATCGGCCACCCTTAAACACCGGCCCATCGGCCACCCTAAAACAAACACTGGCCCATCGGCCACCTCCAATCAATTACGGCCCATCGGCCTTTCACTTTTATCACTCGTGTATCGCACACGAAAAACACAGAAATCACAAGTCAAAGTCTCATTTGCATCATCATTTTGGTTTGAAAAGTTAGCCTATAAACCTTATTTTGCCAAGGGATCTTAAGGGGGTACCCGGGAACGAGACCAATTCTCTTCTTAAATATTTGGCACCTCCCCCATTTATTTTCTTTACTTTAGCTACTTTATTTTACTTGAATCTATTATGATTATGCTGTGTGAGGATTAACCTTTATTTGGACTTTAACTCATGATCCTAAATTGACCATGTATTAAATAGACCCAAATTAATGTGACAGGACAACCGTCGTATGTTGTTGGCAGCACATTAGACGAGAGGAGGAACCCACCCACTTATTCTCTCCCCATATTTCTTCGGCTTTCGTCGAGGAACGGTGTTACGGCCGTTACCGTAGCTGGCGATCGTGATCCATTGATTTTGAGGGTAGTCGGAATCCTCATTTTCGATGTAAAATTTAAATAGCATATATAGATGAATAGAGATTTCCCCACGCAAAATGCCATTTATTTCTTTTGGGGGGGGGTCGAAATTCACATCCGACAGCCTGTCGATCGTGATGGGACAACTTTTGTTTTCCTTTCACTTATTTGGGTCTTTCTCGGATTTTATTCTAGGACACGAACATCCAATCAATGATCAAATGCCCGTGTCCCATTTAGTTTAGGGTTGTTACGAGTCTATTCCGAAATTAAACCTAAGGTTCGAATGCACCGTCCACTAAGCTTTCCCCCAGTACATCATAAGAAACAAACTTGCACCAACACTCACTACAAAACAACATAAAATGTGCTATTCTCATCCCCTCTTTCTCTCTATTCTCATCTAAATATTTCTTCACAAATGGAGGGCTACACATTCGGGATGCCCGACTTTCAACCCCTCTCACCCCCACTATTGCTCTGCACCACTAGTGGGTCACACCAAGCCCCCTTGAGTATAGAATCCTCTAGAGTATTAGATGGATCCTCAGCAACATCAAGCCATGACCCACAACAGATGATACGATCCCTCTTCGAAGGAGGCCCCCTGCCAGTCAATACCATTACAATGGGAAGGAATCAGTCTAACGCATCCACCCCATCTCATTCATCAGGGGAGAATCAACTCTCCTCGCATTCGGGGGTACCTTACATAGACTTAGTCAGTCCTTCCGGCTAGGTTATGAGGTATAGGGTCCACAATAATGATTTGTCGAGAGATTACTCTCTTCGCAGGAATGATCCTGTTGTCTCACAGGTTACACCCTATTCTTCCCTAATTAGTCAGACTGAGCCGATTACATATTCTATCCCACAGTATGGGATGCCTACGGATACGCCAATCACCACACCAGTTAGAGTAGTCGCACCATCCTGGACTCGCCCGACAAACGAGAATCCGTATCATCAGACAAGTCATAATCCAGTAAACACGGGTCAGTTGGCGGCGTCCAACACCTCATACCATAATCCCTTAACTCATATGGGAATGCCAGATGTCTACCGACAACATGAGGTAACCCGACCCCAATTCCTGGTGATGACTCCTTCGCCAATCAATCAAACGTGTTATAATCCTTTGACGGCTAGCACTGATATATTATACCCCCAGTCGATTCAATATGATAGGACCCCTCCCATCTATCAAAACCAGACAGCCCCGATCTATCAAATGCCTAACTCAGACCAGAGTCCCCCAGTCCAGAACGCGCAGGTTGTCAATCCCACAGGCGTTAGAAATCCTTATCAAACATATCAGGCGAACGAACCGCGCTATCAGTAGGCGTATCAGCCACCCGCTTTACGTCAAATGGTTGACCCATACAGAGGACAGTCGGTCGCTCACGGAGGAACTCAGTTGAGCCAAGGCTATCAACCTATCCCGCAATCACATTTCCAAGACCAGTTCCAAGAGCCAGCTTACGCCCCTATTCCGTTAGAACCACAAAGAGGGTACCGGCCACAGATGATTCAATACCTAGATCCTCTAGCGTTCAAAGAACTGCAGAAAAATGTAGAATAACTTAAAAATGAGATTAAGAAAAAGTCTCCGAGCTCGATTGGAAGAAAGCTAGGATTCTACGATTTTACTAAAAAGGAAGAAAAAGAGAGGTCGCCTTTCCCTGTTAGAGCTCCTAAGTTCATACCTTACGATGGGACAACTGACCCTCAGCACCACCTAGTCTCATTCTGTAACAAGTGTCGTGCCATCGCTGACAATGACTTTATGCTCATAAATTATTTTTCAGGAATCATTAACGGGGGATCCATTAACTTGGTATACGTCTGTATCTTCCCACGAGATTAATACCTTCGAGGATGTAGTAGAGAAATTTCTAGCACGATACCAACACCTAACTAGAAACAAACCTCTGTGGCATGACTTAGCGAACCTCAAACAAAAAAACAATGAGGATTATGAGGAATTCACGGTGAGATGGCAAAATCAATTTGCGCGATCGGACCGCAACAAGCAAGAAGAGGAACATGTGAGGATGGCCATATCAAATATGAAAGATCCGATGAGAGCCTTAATGACGATTGGAGAAGTCGTTAGTTGGAGTGGCCTATACCGTAGATTGTCCAGGATGAAACAAAATTTAGGCGAAGGAGTATTGAACACCATCATTGACCATAAGAAAAACACGCGTAGAGTGGGCACAACTACCCAACCCGAAAGCCGCACAACCCCTGAGGTAAGCTCGAATCAAGAAAAGGTCTACCGACCGTACCAAGAACGCAACAGTGTTAGCTTTAACTAACACCAGAATCTGGGGCAAAATGGCAATCCCAATTTCCAAGGTGATAACTCGAATTATCAGAGGAACAACAAGAATTATCAGCAGAACAATCAGAATTACTGAAATCCTCCAAGAAATAACCAAGGTTATGAACAACCGCCAAGGAATCAAGGGCCCCCGGTGAATCAAAACCAGAATCCTAATCCTATACAACCGGTTCCGAATTCGATAGTTCTGCCACAAAATCAGAACACGAATCCTCAACCCAGCTATGGTGCCGTCCCCTTCAATTACAATAGAGGCAATAATGGCAACCAAAATAACACGAACAATGGGAATAGAAGATGATTCGGAGCCAAAAGAGCGAACTACCCATCCTTTCCACAACCTTGGACTGCTGTCTTCTGGTCCCTCTTAAACCAGAACGCCCTCCAACTTCCTCCGGAACGACCACAAGCCTGGTCAGAACACTTGGATAAAACCAAGTTTTGTGCCTACCATAGGATGTCGGGGCATGACCTCACCTGATGCTACATAGTTAGAGACCTGATCTATGATCTCAATGACGAAGGCAGAATCAATTGGAGCAATATTAGGCCAATGGGCGCGAACGACCCGCGGAATGCCCCTCCTAATCAAAATGTAACCCCCAATCCCGTGCAAAATGTTCTTAACATGCAGATCTATACCAACCCGCTACCCTCAACATGGACCATCAACCTCTGGACAAAGCCCACAGACTCAATTGATAAACATCGCTATGATAGAACACCAATGTATTGATGCCCCGGCCCAAGGGAGCATAAACCATAGCCAACCATGCCACAATGAATTCTTTGAGGAAGAGGACTATCGAAAATACGTCACGCCATGGGATGGGAAAACCAAATTCAAAATCTTCAATTCCGAAATGGGCGCGATCGTTGATTCTCCTGACCTTCACGAGGTGAACATTGATGAGCTAGACGACCAAGAACCACCGATCCTTACGAATTCCCAACTAGATCCTCACCTGGATACAAACGCGCCTCAGGCTGACCTCCGATCTGGACGGATTCATCCTCCCCGGTTACTTCCTCACCCTGTTGCTCAAAACTTAGATTCTCAGAATCCCAACACTCAGGTCGATGAGACAGTTGATGAAAGAGCTTATACTTCGATGGAAATGGGGATAGAGTATGACCTCTTGGGACACCTCACAAAGATCCCCGCTAAGGTATCTATCCTCGATTTGATTAAAACCTCACCCAAACATCAGCAACAATTACTTGAGGCTATTACACGCTTGCAAGTACCTATAGGCATAACCCCCGAAGAGTTAGGAACTACCATCGCAGCCTTAGCCCCTGGAGCTCCCTTCCCTGCCGTCACTTTTACCGAACAGGAACTAAAAGAAATACCACCTGAAGCGGGGACATCTCCCCTACATCTAACGATTAAGATAGCAGGAAAGGAAATGTCAGGAGCCCTGGTCGACACTGGAGCGTCACTGAACATATGCCCCTTGAAAACAAACAGTATGTGGAAAAATTATGTTGTTGGTGCAAGCGGGCCCGATCTCGATGCCAGAATAATTTTATATCATGGATATCCCCGCCACTTTCAACTTTATTCTGGGACGCCGATGGTTGAACCATATGAACGCCGTCATGTCAAGCAGACACCAATGTGTCAAATTCCCTTACTTAGGCAAGATCATGAAGATGATGGGGGACCCGCCTGTCATTGAACCAGAGGAACTTCAGATACTCCCGACCCTACAACCCACTCTTCTGACGCCAGAGGTCAAAATTCATGGATACAGGGCTGACCCTCTCATCTCCTTAATAGACATGAACCCCATGCAAAATACGTTCTCTAAATTATCTTCCTTGCAAAATTCAGCAACGAACAACGAAAGTCAAGCACGAGGATGGACTCTGATGAAGAAGATGGGATATCAACCCGGATTTGGGCTAGGAAAGAACGGAGAAGGTGTTCTCGATCCTTACATACTAGATCCTAGAGCAAGAGCGGAAGGATTAGGTTACGATACACATGGTAATATGAGGTATAAACGAGAGGACTGGGCCTTAGATGAACACTTTGTAAGACACAATAAAACCTTAGATCCCAACACACCACCGACTAAGGAGGGATGCTACAATTTGGATCCCAATGACAAAGGCAAGGCCATTTTAGTAGAAAATTGGGAACACTCTGTGTCATCCGAAAGCAAACTTATGAGGAGATTTTCGGCACTTGGAGAGAGCTCCATTCACCAAAAGAAATGGACAATGCAGACCACACCATTGATCCAGGGTTCCATATCCTATCATGTAACATGCTGACTGTGAGCAAGCCGACTCATTTACCCAAAAAAAAAAACGTCGATTGCCAAACTCCAACAGAGTTGCGAAACATGGGAAATTGAAGACCCTACCAGCGAAGAAGTGGTATATTGGCATGTTGCCTGGCGCCATTGGTGAGGAGACACCTCTCAAGAAGACTGTGAAATATGGGAAACCAGTGACCTCGATGATCACGAAGTGGTATACCGCCCCACTGCCTGGCCATGCCAGTGGGGAGGATCCTCCTCGGTAGATAGCCCATCTCCAACCCCACCTGTACCATATCATTCCAAAAATCCGAAAAAATCCGAAAACCCCAAAAACCCGAAAAAACTAGAAAATAGAAAACCCAAAAACATAGGAACCGTAGTGGTAGAAGATTTTGGTCATCATCAACATATGGGCAATCTAAGGTGATGCAAATTACCCCCGGTAGAGCAGTCCCGACTAGATGAAATTATGGCCAACATTGATAAGTTAGGTTGCGAATCTCTACCTATTGTTTTAGAACCCGAACCCTCCACGCAACACGCGAACATCAACGA
The DNA here is from genome assembly GCA_012931725.1 of Litsea cubeba. Lineage (NCBI taxonomy): Eukaryota > Viridiplantae > Streptophyta > Magnoliopsida > Laurales > Lauraceae > Litsea > Litsea cubeba. The sequence continues at coordinate 153,090,957 of CM022945.1, read as the reverse complement.
TGGCATGGGTGTTTACGAATTAGTGGATGTTGAAGAAGGGGATGACGAAGTTTTTGAGGAATTTAGGAGAGTAGTCAAGAAGTTTGATGAAGAGACACAAGCAGCTACTGAGAAGACAAAAGAGATGAACCTGGGAACAGAGGAGAGGCCCAAGCAGGTCCAAATCAGTGCATGCCTAGAACCTAATGAAGAAGGTGAAATCCTTGAGGTCTTAAGGGAATATCAAGACGTATTCACATCGGATTATAACGACATGCCCGGACTTGCACCCGACTAGTAGAGCATCGAATCCCACTAGAAGATGAGGCTAGACCTGTCAAGCAAAAGTTGAGAAGGATGCTCCCTGACGTTGCCCTGAAAGTAAATAAGGAGGTTGACAAACTCCACCAAGCTCAATTCATCAGGGTCGTGTTGTTTCCTCAATGGGTTGCCAATATAGTCCTGGTAAAGAAGAAAGACGGACGCGTCCGAGTCTGTATCGATTTTTGAAACTTGAACAAGGCATCTCCCAAAGATTTTTTCCCTTTACCTCACATCAACGTACTTGTTGATAATACTGCAAGACACGCCATGCTTTCATTCATGGATGGTTACTCAGGGTACAACCAAATCAGGCTGTCACCAGAAGATCAGGAGAAGACCTCATTCACTACACCCTGGGGAACTTACTGTTACGTTGTTATGCCCTTTGGCCTAAAGAATGCTGGTGCCCCTTATCAGAGAGCCATGATGGCGATATTCCACAACATGATACACGAATGTGTGGAGGTTTACGTAGATGACATTCTAATCAAATCCAAAACCCGTGAGGACCATGTTGTGGCTCTCAGGAGAGTACTTCAACGATCTAGGGACACCCAACTGAGGATGAATCCGAAGAAATGCATTTTTGGAGTATCCTCCGGCAAACTCCTGGGCTTTATGGTAAGCAATCGGGGAATTAAAGTTGATCCTTCTAAGTGAAGGCTATCTTTGAAATGCCACCCCCGAAGAACCTCAAAGAATTGAGATGCCTCATAGGAAGATTACAGTTCATCAGAAGATTCATCTCACAGCATTCGCAAAGATGCAAGCCGTTCTACAAACTGCTAAAAGGAGGCGTGGAATACCACTGGGATGACAACTGCCAAAAGGCATTAGAAGATCTGAAGAAATATCTGTTGAGTCCTCCAGTTCTGAAGCCCCCTACTAGAGACAGGCCCCTCGTTTTGTATGTGTCAGCGACAGAATCCGCAATAGGTGCGGTCCTAGGTCAAGATGATGAAACCGGCTAAAAAGAGAACGCAGTCTATTACCCGAGCAAATCTCTCTTACCCTATGAAATGAAATACTCCCCAATGGAGAGAACATGCTTAGCCGTAGTTTGGGCTGCTCAGAAATTGAGACACTACTTTCTAGCCCATCATGTCAAACTTTTAGCTAGGACGGACCCTTTGAAGTACATTTTTGAGAAACCCATCACTTCGGGAAGAATTGCACGATGGCAAATGGTCCTGGCCGAATTTGACATAACCTATGTTACCCAGAAGTCCGTAAAAGGACAAGCGGTGGCTGAGCATCTGGCACACCTCCCTCTGCCCCAGTACGAGCAAGTCAGAACTGATTTTCTCGACGAAAGCATTGTGTTTGTAGACTTTGAAGAGGCCAAGGATGATGATTTATGGACCATGTACTTTGATGGAGCTTTAAACCAAAATGGAAAAGGAGTTGGGGTAGTGCTATTATCTCCGGAAGGAGTTGTCATCCTGAAGGCCTACAAGATCAGATTCCCAGCGACCAATAATATGATGGAATACGAAGCTTTACTAGCAGGACTGAGAGAAGCCCAAGCCCCAGGCGTTGAGAAACTGAGAGTCTTCGGTGACTCCAAAGTTGTCATTTCCCAAGTAGCCGGGGTGTTGACACCAAAAATGTCACTTTGCCTCTTCAAGATCCAAAGAGCTACATGAAGTCGCAACATGCCATAAATAGGCAATGCTGCTTCCAAAAAATCAAATCTTGTAAGAATCAGACAAAAATTGCAAGATCCTTCAAGACAGCCAAAAGAGGAGTACACAAGAAGTTTCGGGCCATTTCAAAATCATTTGGCCTAACTTCGCTTCTCCGGCAGCTGAAAAGGAGCTCCCGGCGGCGAAAGCATCGGAGACACTAAATCTTCGATCAGAGCCGATGGATGGTCTCAAAATACATCCAAAAGGCTCCACGTCAAGTTCCGAGTCAAACCAACAACGTTTGACCCTACATCAACCCTCGAACAGCTAAATCAAGCCTCTCGGCGGCGAGAACCACCAAAGCCATCACTCATCCGATAGAGCACATGGACGGCTTCAAAATGCTTACAAAGGGCTACACGTCAAATTTCAGGTCATTTTGACAACATTTGACCATACTTTGACGCTCGGAAGCCAAATCAGGCCTCTCGGCGGCAAAGCTCCCCGAGACCATGGTTTTCAAGACAGAGCCTATGGATCATCTTAAAATGACTCCAATAGGTTCCCTGTCAAATTTCAAGTCAATCGGACATTGGTTGACCGCACATCAAACCGCGACATCTTCATCGCGATAAAAGCAAGTCTACTGGTGCTAGGACCCCAAACGGCTTCAAAACTCAAACAAAAGCCTATGGTTGGTCTTATTTATTGCTCAGGAGGCTTCACCTCAAATTTCAGGTCATTCCGACATCGTTTGACCCAGTTTCAGCTTCTGACGGAAAATCGGCAGCTCTGCGCAACAAAGTCTTCGGCTTTCTCGGAAAATTGGAAACTTTGCAAAATAAAATGCAAGGATTCTCATCAGGTTTTCTACAGGGAAATCAGACCAGTAAATGATAAAAAATGTCAAGGAAAAATACAGAAGGAAAAAGAATAAAAAAATAGCAAAAACGGACACAAAACGGGACAAAAGGGGGAAAACCCCTCCAGGGTCGCCGGCGACCCTGGGGCCCGGGATCGCCCGGTGGGCCCCGGAAACCCTGTTTTTCGCCGTTTTTCGCGATTCGAAGTGTCCGGCCTCTGGTATTTTCCAAAATTCATACTTTTGAGACACCAAATCCTCTGACATCAGTAAAAAAACATGGGTTAATCAGCAAGAGTATCGAAAACAACATTGATCGCCACCCGGTCAACAAAAAAAAAGTGTGCTTTCTACCCGACCGATCGAGGAATCGACAGGACAAATGGTATCGACCCGCTGTTGACAACCAACACCTGAAGTTACATGGTCATCCGATGTCAATCTGCATGAAGATCCATCGATGATCATCGCCAGAAGAATCCCAAAAGACACGGCACGGCCCGCGACTCTTCAACTGCTCGGCGACCACTTAATGCGATTAATTGACTAGCTTTATTACAGTCATTAATCCATTTCTTTGGACAGACCAATCAGAAGCAAGCATTCGGGAGTTACAAGTCAAGAGATTCATGGCATTTAACCCATGAAACTCCTCCCATCATGGCGATTAAAGGCGATTAAATGCCCTCAATCTCCTCCGGCCAATCAGAAGGCAAGAAAAAGGAGTTACAAAATAAAGAATTCAATCTTGTAACTCCTCCCTTTATGTAGCTTTATGACAATTAAGGCTCATAAACACTCCTAAATGGCTACCAAAAAGCCTATAAATAGGAGAGCATTCCAAAGAAATCCAGATCGGAAAAACACAGAGATCGGAAAAACGACACAGATCCTAGATCAGAAAAAAGCACGGAAATTCAGAGAAAGAAAGAGAGAAAACTCTGCGGAAGTTCTACACCGACCACCGCTACAAGGTGACAAAAGTCCCCCCCCAAGGTCCTTGCCTTCTCCTTCTGCCTCCAAATGGCTTAGACTTGGCTTTTCAGCCCGTCTACTTGGCTTTTTATTTAACATACGACCTCCTTTTGGTCTTTGTCCTCTAAAAACCTAAGGTTATAGCCAAGCCAAGCGAATCAATAGCATCCTCTGTTCTCATCTGCATGGATGATGGCGAAGTCCACATATGGCTTGCGACTGTCAATCTGAACGGGTCCCCCACAATCTCCTGAGAAGTTAGATCCTCATTTTTCTTGCTTTTCATTGTAGTTTGTATTTTTTTAAAAGAGACAAAAATCACAACTCTTGTCTTTCATTATTGATTAGGATTGTAAAACGGCTATAAACGCCAAAATCGGCTATAAACGCCAAAAATCGGCTATAAACGCCAAAATCGGCTATAAATGCCAAAAAATCGCCTTTCACGGCAAATCAAGAAAATGTCTCTTTTCTTAAATATATGTGCAATGGAAAACTTGAAAGAAGTTGATTTCCTTTTTACTTGCGAAGGTTGATCTCCGGATCACCACTTGCAATTTCAAGCAAAATAGAAAATCTGGCACACCCACACAAAAGAAGAGTTGATGCACGCCCCTGCCCCCCGGTTATGAAAGGGTCGGACCCAACGGACTCCCACGTCCGCCGACCTCGGTAGGACCAGGCGCAGTAGCGCGGTCCATCAAGCTGGCACACCCGGTGGGACCCGTTCATTTGAGAACACGATGCTAGAAATGAAATATTTGCATATCATATCTATTGTTCTATGCTTATACTTCTTTTCTTGATTCTTTGGCTACTTATTGATTGGTGGCCATATTGGATTCCGCATCTAAAAAAATGAGATGAGATTTTTTGGAACTTTCTAATTTTTTGAATTCATTTCCACTTTTTCTCTTTCCAAAAAAAAAATCAGATTTCTCATTTTGTATTCAAAATTGAGAAACCTTGATCCGTTCCTATCGTTCATCGCGCTTGCAGAAATGTTGAGCCTGTTCGACTAAGGTTTTGGGCCATCGTTTCTCTTCGATGAATTCATTAAAGATAAAAATATATATATATACATAATAAAAAACAAAAAACCAGATTTCTCATTTTGGATTCAAAATTGGGAAACCTTGATCCGTTCCTATCGTTCATCGCGCTTGCAGAAATGTTGAGCCTGTTCGACTATGGTTTTGGGCCATCGTTTCTCTTCGATGAATTCATTAAAGATAAAAAATATATATATAAAAAAATAAAAATAAAAAATAAAAAATCAGATTTCTCATTTTGGATTCAAAATTGAGAAACCTTGATCCGTTCTTATCGTTCATCGCGCTTGCAGAAATGTTGACCCTGTTCGACTAAGGTTTTGGGCCATCGTTTCTCTTCGATGAATTCATTAAAGATATAAAATATATATATATATATATAATAAAAAAAAAACAAAAAATCAGATTTCTCATTTTGGATTCAAAATTGAGAAACCTTGATCCGTTCCTATCGTTCATCGCGCTTGCAGAAATGTTGAGCCTGTTCGACTAAAGTTTTGGGCCATCGTTTCTCTTCGATGAGTTCATTAAAGATAAAAAAAAAAAAAAAAAAGACATAGACCACTAAGGTTAAACCAACTGTGTTCTTTGATCATGGTTGATTCAAGAAAAGCCTTGTCCAGAGTGTGGAGACAGCTTGACTGTTCTAGGCAAGGGTCCTCCAAACGGGTTCATTAAGTAATCCTACCCTTACCTTGGGGCAATTCTATCAATCAAGATTTCATAAGACCGGGTTAAGAGGCCTATGTGTACTCTCTCGTCTTTTAAATAAATTAAAAAAAATTTAAAAATAAAAATTTTAAAATAAAAAATAAAAAAATAAAAAAAAATAAAAAAAAATTTTCAAAAAAAATCTAAAAATAAAGAAAAAAAAGATTTTTTTTAAAAAAAATCTTCAAAAAAAAAAAACCTTTCGTCATTTTGGATTTAGATTGGAGAAATCTTGGTCTTCTCTTTTCTGGGCATCGGCGCTCGCGGAAATCGCTGAGCCCGTGTTCAGATTGGAGTGCCTTTTGCTCTCTTTGATGAACCCGATATTGGCCTTTCAAAAAAAAACTCGTCATTTTTGGATTTAGATCCGAGAAATTATGGTTCATTTCTTTCTGAGCACTGGCGCTCGCGGAAATCGCTGAGCCCGTGTTCAGATCGGAATACCATCTGCTCTCTTTGATGAATCCAATCTTGACCTTTCAAAACAGAGAATCTCATCTCATGGATGCGGACTCAAAACATTTGTTTCTAGCGGTACTAGTACGCCCTTTCAGGGTCTACTGTATTGCGACCGGCACATCTGTAACTCCAACTTTATATTCTTCTTACCTCGAGCAAGCTCTGCTTCTCGATAAATCGAATTTAAGTTCACAATTGCTTCTAGCAGTCACTGGGACGCTCATTCTGGGCTTACCATACTTGCGATCAGAACAATTGTACCCTCTATGGCATTTTGCCTTCCTCATATTGCTTGGGTCATCTCCCTCGAGCAATTTGAAAAGACGAAACCATAGAACTTCCCATTTATGATAATTGTTCTTGTGATTACTAATGGATGTGGTCTTGTTTCAGAAACTTTTCGAAAACTAACAATGGCAGCTTCACTAACCATTACTTTCGATGAAAGCAAGCACCAAGTCATGCTTCAACAGAAGCAAACTACGCGCACCTACAAACGCCCCATCAGCTGCAGAAGCGTCAACTCCCTCGGCAACTCTCTAAGCTTCGGGTCGACCTCGACTCCCCGGACTATCGTCTTTGGGACGCTAGGACCATTCCCACTTCCCGAGGAACAAACTGCTCCTTCCAAGAAGCAGATTCTCGCCTCTCAACGTGTCACTACCGTGACACCAAAGGCGAGCACCAGAAGGCCCGAAGCCCGTGGCAGCCCCACGAAGCCTCGACCAGCAAATGACCAGGTCTATCCCAAGACTTGGTCCCCAAGACCTTCACCAAAACAGAGAAGGTCCCAAACATCTACCAAGCCAGCATTCCTGGCCCCACTCAAGGAGAACCAGTTCTACCCTCTTGCTTACAGGAAAGAGGAGAGATCCATCTCCAACCTGACTTCCAAGTCATCCCAGCATGAGCCGGCTTGTTCCTACAAGCCCAAAATCAGATCATGCATCACAAGGCCTCTGCAAGCACCTGCTAAGGCCTACAAACCCGTAGTTCGACCCTTCATCTCTACAGGGGCCGAACTCCAAAAATTCAAAGCTTCGCTGCAACAGGCGAAGGACAGGGTTCGCATCCTGTCCTTGCCCAGCTGCAAAGAAGACAGGCTCGGCTGCTGCGCCCGAGGGAGCACATCCTTCATCGTCAAAGCCCAGCCAGAGCTGACCGAAGCTCAAATTGCTCGTCGTATATGCCGCCGCGCGTCGTATCGGCAAAAGAGACTAGAGAAGCAAAGGACCCAGCCTCCTACAATTCAAGTCTCTCCCAAATCGGTTGAAAAAGATAGACCCAACCAAGTTGCTACCGTCCATATGGTTGGAAAAACCAGAAGGTGCCAAAAGTCAGCAACAAAAATCCATGTCCGACGTCCGATGACCCGCAGCGTCTACAGGACAAGAAGACATTCAGAAGAATCCCTTGCTCCTTCAAGCAAAGGACGGCAGAGTAATCCTTCCTCAAGCTCTTCTTCAAAAAGAATGAGCCCCAGCTCAGTCACCAGGACAGTTTCTTCATTCGAATCACGAAGGATGAACGTCTTGGCTACAAATTCTGAGTCACCACCCCGCAATCCACCTTAAGATGATGCAATCGCCCGCATCCAACAATTGGAACAAGGCCAACAGAGGATTGAAACTCTGATGGAAAACCTTCTCCTCGCCTTCCAAAATCAGGCGAACAATGAACCTCCTCCGAATCATCAAGACGATGAGGTAAATAGAGAAGAAAATGAGTCACGCGCCCTTACCAAAAAGGACGTAGACAGTATCCTCGCCAAAGCAAAAGAAGAGGATATACTCAAGGAGCATGGGATCAAGCCACCATATCCCTTATGGATGGACTCGGTCCCGTTCCCCACCAAATTCAAGCATCCTACTCTCCAAACATATATGGGGAAAAGATGAGCCAGACAGCACGTCATCCACTTCAAGATCCTGACGGGAGCTATCGCGGATCAAGATGCACTCAAGATCCGCCTCTTTGCAAGTACCCTAAAAGGTACGGCCTTCGATTGGTACTCCACTCTGCCGGAGGACTCGATCCAAAACTGGGCCATGCTAGAAACCCGCTTCCTGACTCACTTCAAAGGTGAGGATCATCCCGCCACTATGGCTCAGCTGTGCAGCCTAAAATAGGGGGAGAATGAGTCAACATATGACTTCATTCATAAGTGGAAAGCAATGGCATACAAATGCTCTGATGTATTGCCACAAGCGTCGCTAGTCGACATCTGCCGAAACAACATGAGAGCCAGAATCTGCTCCATGATCATCGGCAACAAATCAAAAAACCTGGGAGAACTCCTAGAAGCTTCCATGGAAGCTGAAACGGTGATTAAAGTCCTCAACAGTCAGAAATCATCAAGAAAAGAGCCAACCGCCATTGCAACCTCTAAACCAAAGAAGAAAGAGGTCTTCAATGTGCAGACCAAGTCAGCTCCTCAGCCACCAAAGAAAGCTGAAAACAAAGCTGCGGGTAAGAGACCTGAACTCTCAGATGCCTTCAAAGAACGAGTAGAGAAGAAATACCCGTTTGATGAAGATATTGTTGAAATCTTCAGGGCTCTTGTGGCAAACGGCAAGCTCACCTTGCCTGAACGAAAAAGACCGGGTGATGTTGGGAAAACCAACGATCCTCGGTACTGTCCATACCACCAGATGATCTCGCATCCTCTCAATCAATGCTTTGTTCTGAGTGAGAAAATAAACGAGATGTGGAAAAACGGAGTCATCACCTTTGACAAAAACTATGGGCCTGCCTCCGTCAACATGGTGACATGTGGACAAACATCAAAATCACCTAAGAAGAAGATCACTACTTCCTTCAAGGTGATAAACTCAATCCAAGCGTCCGAGGAACTGGTTCCTTACCCGACACCAGATGGACAACCCATATGGGTACATCCCGATCTCCTGGAAGATGAAAATTGGGAGGTCGTGAAAACAAAGCCTACAGCTCAACAACGACGGCAGGCTAGGAAGCATCTCCTTAAGCTCAAACGGTAAGAGAGGACCCAGCCAAAACAAGAAGTCAAAGAAAAGGCAGAGGCTTCCTCTACCGCTTCACTAGAGGCAACAAAAACATCCCTTCCAGAGACTTCAAAGGGGGTAAGAAAATTCACTCTCAGTGATTTCATGCCACCTCAATTCAAAGAAGCCACGCAGGAGGCATCATAATCTTGCAATTCGGTAGTTGGATTCTCCATTGATGAATACGAGTCCAGCGACACCGATGATGGATTCGAATCCAACTACACAGACGAATGGGAGGAGTCCCTTGAAACAGGAGAATATCTCTCCGATGAAGAATGGGTTCCTGAGTCTCATCTTATGCCAGTAATCTGGTATAACCCTCTACAGCCACAAGGATCCTGGTCTGATGATGAAGAAGACCAAGAGGCTGTACAAGAAAATGCTGCTGACCCAGCACCTCTCATTACTCCAGTGGAAATCAACCATGTTGAGCCACAAAGAGTTGATGAAGAAGAAGATTTGGCTCCCATGCCTGATCTTGAAGAATATGCAAGGATCTTGCAGCGTCTCGCTCTTGAATAAGAGCAAGAACGCGTCAACGAGCCTCCTTGCAACCAGAGCCTGAAGTCCCTGAAGACCATCAGGTACATCCTCCCTTAACTCCAGAAAATGGAGAAAATTGCTGGATAGACGATCCTCTTACATCCGAGGATGATTCTGACTCCGATCAGGCAACGTCTCCCGTCAGAGCTTCCTGCAATGTGATAATTCGGGATTATAACTCTTCCGAAGCATCGTCTGATAAAAGCACTTATACTCCGGCGACGCCTAGCAATGTATCTTCTGGAGCCACCTCGTCTCACGTGACTTTCAATGAGATGACACCCTCTCAAGTTTCTTCTCCTGAGACTGTGACTTCAAAGTTCACACCCTTCCTGACTGAAGAATTCCCAGCTATTGATGCTTGGGATGATGAATTAGTCAACGAAGAAGAAAGGTTGCTGGATGCTGTTCAGGACTTGTTCCCGGAAAATGCTCCGTGCAACACAATCACTGAGGATGGCAACTCCGATGCTGATACATCCTCAGCAAATGAAAAACGACAGCCTCTTTATCCTGAAGACAATCTTCCAAACGAAGACCCTTCTCAAGAAGCTCTCGAAGTTGGTAGAGGCACCCGCTCTGGCCGGGACTACCACAAAAATTACAACCAATCTTCCTTTACATATGTAAATCCTTCGGGAAAAGATGTTGTAAGCGCCCCTAGTGGCAACAATGATGAACATGCAGGCCCTAAGGAGGCTTTCAAGTATGACTTGATTGAACACTTCAAGCACATACCTGCAAGTCTGCACATCCTAGATTTATTGCGAATGTCTCCGCACACTCGTGATAATCTCATCTCAGAATTACAAAAGCTGAATGAGGATGTCGACAAACATGCCCCGCAAGTCCTCCAAATTGAAATGGATTACCGGGTCAAAAACTCATAAGCCTCCTCAAAGGGAGAAAAGAAGAAAACTGAGGGATCATGCATTGAATGCCTCTCGGTTAAAAAAGCAGCCAGTGCAACCATCGCCTTCACAAAGGACGGCCTCCTACTTGGCGAAACCAGGCACAACCGACCCCTGTACTTCATAGGGTACATCAAGGAAATGCCTATGCACAGAGTTCAGATCGACCCAGGTTCTGCACTCAACCTCATCTCCACATCGGCTCTCGAAGAGTTGGGCATCCCACCCAGCAAGCTGAGCCACACATTTGTATCTATCTTTGGATACAATGGGAGTACTCAAAGGCCTATCGGCAAAATCAGATTCAAGTTGCAAATCGGTGATCTTATTTCTGAGGTCACAGTGTATGCAATAAAAACCCCTTCATGCTACAACATCCTTCTCGGACGCCCTTGGATCCACGAGAATGGTGTTGTCCCTTCAACTCTACATCAATGCATCAAGTTTGTTGGCGACGACGGCATGATACATCGAGTCTTTGCAGACAAAAAACCCTTCAAAGGTAAAGAAGTCCACTTTACAGACTCACAGATGTATGAAGGTGAAAAAGAAGAAGAGGAGAAGCACATAGCACCCTTTGCCGAAAATCCCCAGAAAGATAAAGGCAAGGCTCCTCAATAATCGCCGGAAAAAAACAAATCATCCGGTAAATCTGAAGAGAGCATTCAAACTCCCTTCATCATCTCCCTCAAACCTTCAAAGCCTTTGGTCATCACAACTAAAGTGAAGAAGGCAAAGCAAAAGCCTGGGGGCAAATTTGTTGTCTCTTTCGTGTCTATCATGCAAGATACGGATTCGGATTCAGAGCCAGAAGACGACACATTGTCAAGCCAAGTTGACACTCAGGAAGTTCAGCCTGCTCTCACTCCAATGGAGACAACTTCTGACATAGAAGATCCTACGTCAGCTTCCTTCGTTATTCCAGCAACTTCAGCAAAGGAAAAGCCGATTTTCTTCCATAGATCGGATGCTTCTTCATCAAACTCTATGCTTGAACCTTTCCAAAATAAAGGTATGCCTCAACTATCCTTATATAGTTCTGTGGCACAAGCTATTATGAAGAAAATGGGCTATGACGCTCAAAACCCAGTCGGTTTGGGAGAAGGACGTGGTATTCTCACACCATTGGGGCCCGTCTTGACCAAAAGCCAGCTGGAAGATTGGAGACTCTACGGCTATGTAGAAAAGTCTTCACATGGGTTAGGGTATGATCCCGACATTCCCCTGAGACAGTTGACACAAAGGCTTAAAAGTCAATATACTGACCAAGCCTCAACATCTCAAGTCCATGAAGACATCGATCTCCCTGGATATCTCTTTGATGAGTCACCTGACAAAGATCCAGGAAGCTCATCCAATTGGCACGATTTCTCCGAAAATGAAGAGGAGTTGTCCGATGGCACAGACGTGTGGTCTTCTGTCCCGGAAGAACCCTCATCTCCAAAAGAAGTAGTCTACTTCGACCCGGTTTCAACAGGCGATTGGGATCATCTCATAGCAAGCCTTGGGAAAATTACCGATCAAGAAAACCCGTGGAAAGGAACAAAACCTTGGTCTGGAAATGCCTTTGAAATCCCAGAAGGTTTCGTTGAGCTGGAAGCCTCCGAAAATATTGTGGAGGAACCACCTTCGAACCTTCCAACAGAAGATCCTGTTCAAAAGATGGACTTGGGAACACCAGATAACCCACGTCCTGTATTCATAAGCAAGAATATAAAGGATGATGAGTTACCCGAGTATATCGCCTTTCTTTGTGAGTTCGTTGATTGCTTTGCATGGTCTTACGTTGAAATGCCTGGCTTAGACCCCAAAATAGCGGCTCACAAACTCAATCTTCAAGAAGACATCAAGCCTGTCAAGCAAGGCCAAAGAAGATTTCGTCTAGATGTGATGGATAAAATTGAACAAGAAGTTCAAAAACTCAAAAGCGTCGGCTTCATCCGTGAGGAACAACATCCTGAATGGTTGGCCAACATTGTCCCCGTGACAAAGAAAAACGGGCAGATCAGGGTCTGTATTGACTATAGAGACCTGAATGGCACATGCCCAAAAGATGAATTTCCGCTCCCCATACCAGAGGTAATGATTGATAATACCTGTGAATTCGAGCGAATGACATTCATGGATGGTTTCTCTTGCTACAATCAGATAAAGATGCATCCTGAAGATGAAAAACATACATCTTTTCGGACCCCATTTGGCGTGTATTGTTACACTGTCATTCCATTTGCTCTGAAAAATGCTGGTGCCACATGTCAGAGGGCTATGATGAAAATATTCCAAGATATGCAGCACAAGACGGTTGAATGTTACGTTGATGACCTCGCCGTCAAAAGCAAAAGAAAAGAAGATCATCTCGAAGACCTTCGAGAAGTCTTCCTCTGACTTCGCAAACATAAACTGCGAAAGAATCCTTTGAAATGCTTCTTCGGCGTCTCGTCGGGTAAGTTCCTCGGATTCTTAGTTCGGAAAGCTGGAATAGAGCTTGACCCTATAAAAATCAAAGCCATTCTAGAAATGCCCTCTCCAAGAACCTTGACAGAACTCAAAGGGCTTCAAGGGAGATTGGCCTACATCAGACGGTTCATCTCCAATCATTCGGGGAAATGCCGTCCATTCTCCCGGTTGATGAAAAAAGGTGTAAACTTTGTCTGGGATGCTGACTGTGAAGCTGCTTTCCAAGACATCAAGTCATACCTGACAAAACCTCCAGTGTTAGCTGCTCCTACCACTGGAAAACCATTCATCTTGTACACAAGAGCCCTTGATCACTCTTTGGGAGCTCTGCTTGCGCAAGAAAATGATCAAAGAAAAGAATCTGCTCTATATTACCCTCAGCCGCATGCTAGTAGGTGCAGAGCATCGCTACTCTCCAGTCGAAAAAGAATGTCTTGCAGTGATGTTCGCCGTACAAAAGCTGTGTCACTACTTGCTTTCCAACACAGTATACCTGGTCTCGAGAGTCAACCTCTTGAAGGTCCTTGTCACAAAGGCAGGTTCTCTTAATGCTCGACTGGCAAAATGGTCCATCCTTCTGTCACAATTTGATATTAGGTATGTACCACAAAAGGCAATCAAAGGGCAAGCTCTAGCGAACTTCCTCGCAGAGCATCCATTGCCTAAAGATTCTCCGCTCAGAGATGATCTCCCAGACGAACCAGTCTACAATGTGAAGACTTTCTTGCAAAGTGCTTCCTGGGACATGTACTTTGACGGTGCAACCAGGATAAATGAAAAAAGACAGCTGATCTCGGGAGTTGGCATCCTCTTTGTTAGCCCTGACAAATACATGATTCCACATGCTTTCTCGCTACTGGAACCATGCACAAACAATGCAGCTGAATATCAAGCTCTGATCCTAGGATTGGAACTCGCCATCGAATCCGGTATCACCATGCTAGAAGTCTTTGGAGACTCTCAACTGATCGTCAACCAGATGAATCAGAAATTTGAAGTCAGGAAGCCAGATTTACTGCCTTACTACAACAAGGCACAATCACTTCTGCAAAAGTTTGACATCTGTCACATCACCCACATTCGTAGAGGTGAAAACATACGTGCAGATGCCCTAACTGGACTTGCCGCATCCATGGCAATCCAGGAAGGGGAAAACATGCAAATCACAATGTGCGAAAGAAGAATCCTTCCTCCTCTTAACACACACCAAGCTGTTGCTGAATGCCACCAAGTGGTTGGAAGTCCGATTTCAATCCTTCAAACTTCAATCGGCAACTGGAGGGATCCGTTCATTGATTACATTATGTTCGGAATCCTACCTGAAGATCCAAAAGAACGGGTAAGCATCCAAAGGCGAACCCCAAGCTTTCATTTGGATATTCCTTCAAAAATCCTTTATAAGAAATCCTTCAACGGAGTACTTCTACGCTGCTTGTCACAACAAGAGGCTGAAGAAACACTCAATGAAGTTCATGCTGGTCTTTGCGGAGCTCATCAGGCTGGTCCCAAGCTCTATGATCAGATAAAAAGGCTAGGATATTACGGCCTACCATGGTAGCTGACGCAATGCAATTTGCTAAGCGCTGCCAACAATGCCAAGTTCATGGAGATTACATTCACATGCCTCCAGAATGGCTGCATCCTACAGCGATCTCATGGCCTTTCGAAGGCTGGGGTATGGACATCATAGGTCCTATTTCTCCCCCTTTGAGCAAAGGTCATCGCATCATCTTCGCCGCTACGGATTATTTCTCCAAGTGGTCAGAAGCATTTACGTTCAACGAAATGAAGACCTCATCAGTCCTTCAGTTCCTGCGCACCAACATCATTTGTCGTTTCGGCATACCCAAAAGATTCGTCCATGATAACGGACCACAATTCCAGGATCATCGATTCTACAGGTTCTGCGACAAATACAAAATCCAAAGCTGGCCTTCGACTCCATACAATCCGGCAGCAAACGGGTTAGCAGAAGCTTTCAACAAGACACTCTGCAAAATCCTCAAAAAAATGGTCTCTAGTCACAAAAGAGACTGGAGCGACAAAATGTCTGAAGCTTTGTGGGCCTATCGAACCACCGTTCGAGGACCAACCCATAGGACACCATTCTCCTTGGTCTATGGATGCGAAGCTGTCGTGCCCTTGGAAGTACAAATTCCTTCCTTGAGGGTATCCTTGCAAAATGACATGACTCAAGAAAGCAATGTCAAATTGCGACTCCATGAGCTGGACAATCTCGATGAGAGACGGCTCGAAGCTCAACAAAGCATTGAACTTTACCAAGCACGCATGGCAGGATCTTTCGACAAAAAGGTCAGGCAACGCGCCTACAAAAAGGGTGACTTGGTTTTTGCGGTAAAAAGACCAATGGTCTTCGCTCACAAGTCCAAAGGCAAATTTGAGCCAAAATGGGAGGGACCATACGCACTCCTAAACATGGAAGGTGATAGATGTATGCTGCCCATCAACGGCAAGTTCTTAAAGCGGTACTACCCTTGAAGACTTACCCAACTGGGTAAGAGCAATGCCTGTACGGCCAAAATCGGTTTCCATGTACACGCTCGCTAAACCCACCTTTTTTTAGAATTTTCATATCAAATGTTGAAATTTCTAGAAATTTAAACAATGCTTACTTTCATCGTTTCATTGTTAAGAAAAAACCCAAGTTTAGGAACCTTTCCCTAACTTGACCAAAATTTTCAACCCTTGAACCCAAAATTCACGGTTTGAAACAAAATCCGGATTCAGGGATTTCCGCCCTAGTCCACCCTGCCTTTTACCGCCAAAATGGTTTTAGGTCAAAACTTATGACCCTCGTGTCCTTAAATAAAAAAAAATGGTTTTTCAAAAAAAAAAACCGTGGGGAAGCGACGCTTAGTCGATACTCGCACAAATCGGAAGCATACGAACCATGTTCGACACTTCCAAAATCGCAGGGAAGCGACATTTCGTCGATACTTGCAAAACCTAAAAACCATGGAGACGCGACATTTCAGTTGATATCCACAACCCAAATTTCAAAGGTTCGAAAAAACCTAAAAAAAACCATGGAGACGCAACATTTCAGTTGATATCCATAACCCAAAGGTTCGAGAAAACCACAAATTTAAAAAATAGTGGGGAAACGACATCAAGTCAGTACCCGCAAAACCAAAATTTTTGAAAAGCAAGGATGCGACATTCCATCGATATTTGCACCCAAATCCGCGAGGATGCGACATTCCATCGATACTCGCAACCGAATGAGCAAAGATGCGACATTCCATCGATACTTGCAAGAACATTCAGCAGGGAGGCGACTTTTAGTCGATACTTGCATTTTTTGAAAACCAAACCGGCTTTAAAAGCCACAAACCGGCTATAAATGCCACCAAAACAGGCTATAAATGCCACAAACCGACTATCAATGCCACAAAACAAAATTGGCTATCATTGCCACAAACAAAAAAAATTGGCTTTCAAAAAACCCGGCTATCAATGCCACAAACTCGGCTATCAATGCCACCAAAAACTCGGCTTTCAATGGTACAAAAAAACTGGCTCTCATGCCAAAATCGGCTTCCATGCCACAAGCAAAAATCTGGCTTCCATGCCAAAACAATCATTTGACAAAAGATTTTCACAAAATTTGATCAAATCCCATTTAGCAATTACTTTTATCACAAAAAGATTTAAGTAAGCGTAGGGAAAACAAAAAAAAAGGCATCCCATTTAGCAATTACTTTTATCACAAAAAGATTCAAGTAAGCGTAGGGATAACAAAAAAACAAAAAAAAAAAAAGACTACAAAAAAAAATACATGTGGTACCAAAAAAAAGAGAAGAGAAAAGTACCAAAAAATACAAGTGGTACTAAAAAAAAAACAGAAGGATGGTTTCTGTTAAAAAAAAAAAAAAACAGGAGCTCAATAAAAAATGGTCTCCAGCCAAGAATTCAGCTCCTTAAGCAAACTTTTGGCCTCGGCCGTCAGGGATTCCAAGGCACGCTTCTTCAGGAATTTGCCATGAGATGCTAGAGTGGGCTGTAACCCTTCTTTCGCATTGGGAAGCTTCCCCCGAGCAGTTTGCCATTGTTTGTTCTCTTCAGAGTTCCTTTTAAGAACTCGATTGGCATCTGCAACCCGGCGAATCAGAGTACTCTCCCTGTCACGAGCCTCTGTTATTGCGGTCCACTTGGCAGCGACTTGTGCCTGCAGATGCTCAAGACGTTTCCTGGCCTCATTGACCTCCCTATCAAGGATGTTAAGGTCATGTGTTAGCCCAATGATATTTAGCTCTTCTAAGTTCTTCTCTCGGACTACCTGCTTCCTGCTTTCTGTAGCCTAATCCAAGTTAGACTGAGCCTTATCCACAGGGTCCAGGAACATCTCTTTGAAGAACTGGTCGTCAAGAAAACCCATGGTCTCAAACCACTTGTCACCCAGCTCAATGATCCTATCAACGATCGCCCTGGCACTAGTGACAT
Organism: Litsea cubeba; assembly: GCA_012931725.1. NCBI lineage: Eukaryota > Viridiplantae > Streptophyta > Magnoliopsida > Laurales > Lauraceae > Litsea > Litsea cubeba. The sequence goes on along the minus strand of CM022945.1, from coordinate 153,073,566 downwards.
CCAGACCAGCCTCTTCGGCATCACCGAGAATCTCACGCACATGCTGGATCATCCCAAATCCGGCATCTAAGTGCCCAGAAAGCAGAGTCTCAATCCAAGAGCTCAGAACTCGCACCACCACCTTCTTCGCAAAAAGAAGAGATGGCCCAGCTAAAGATTCGCCGAACTCCATTGGTCGGCTGCTCATGTCATCACCTATTGGAAGAGTAACAAAAGAACTCTTTCCAGTTGAAGCTGCTCCTGCTCGGGAAGGAATCTCTGCACGAGGTATCTCCTCAACATTGTCAGCACTGGTCCCAGGAGTCTCTACCTCTGGATCAACCTCTGGCATCCCTTGCTTTGGAAGCGACGGATCCTCCTCTGTCACTTCAAAACCTGCCAAAGAAACACAAAAAAGTATGAATATAATCCTGTTTGAAAATCATTATCAGGGTTATCACTACAAAATACCTTCTTCGACGACTGGCAGAAGACTCTCTTCCTCCATGAACTCATCGGAAGCATCATCAACATTTGCGTCCATCGATGGTTCAAAGTCATCGGAATCCTGTAGCAAGTCAGCTGGCAAGAAAGATGTTAGCAAACCAAGTCACAGACAGAAAAAAAAAGAAAGCAAAAGAAGTCATACCAATTGGAGATTCTGGATTCACTCCAGAATCCCTCGGTTCTTCTTCAGGTGCCCCGACAGGATCCGTCACCACCTCATCGGTTGGAACCTCAGGCATCACCAAGTCTTCCTCTGCTAAAAAAAAAAGAATAGCAGAAACAAGAAGCAAATCAGAACATGGAAAAATCCCATGAAAAGAAATGGAAAGAGAAAAAGGAAGAATCATACCTTCACCGACAGTCTCTTCTTCTCGGCTTTTCTTCTCTGGAGGCTCGTCAGCATCCACTGGCACATCCTCATTGATAGTAAGAGGAACTTCCAAGACAGGAGAGTCCTCATGCTGCCCCTTGCTGCGATGATGACTCCTCCTCCTCTTACTCCTGCGGGCTCGCTTCTTAAAGGAACCTGCCCCGTTGTCAGAGTCAGGTTTCCCACTTGACTCCTCACTGGATGGTCTACTCTTGCCAGTAGACTCCACGGAAGCTTGCCTCTGTGCCGCTTGCATCCAAGCACCAAGTTCGGCTTCCTCCTGTTCTAGCTGCTCTAAAGCCTCATCAGGTATTTCTCGAACAGCTTCAGAACCAATGACGCCCTGGTCACCGAGAAAGCCTATCTTGTGCTTCTCTCAAGAAAGGAAGGCCCAAACTTCCTCTCACCGGACGCCATCCGACTTTCCAAGGCCCTTTCCAGATGCCAGCTTCACATCAAGCTCCTTCTTGGAAAGCCCCCGATATGCCGAAAAGCTCTCCACGAACCACTTCGCAAAGCCGGCGGTCCAGGAAGTCAGCAACACAGGGTAAGAGATCATGGCTGTAGTGTCTTCAGCACTATAGAAAGCCCATGCATTTCTCCCATCCTGTAAACCTCCAAAGCGCTTCACCATGCTTGAAGGCGCTCCAACAATGCCTTGAGAAAAGCGCAGCTGCAAAGCAAAGCGAGAGGGTACATACGGCTGGATGTCAACGAAAAGATGTCTGCGGTACACCATCGTGCCGACACGTATGCTGAAAAGCCACTTTCTCTGCATTCGTCAAGGAGTAATGCCTTCCCAACCCCGCCCTGGTAGAGTCTCGGGAGGCACCAAAATCAAAAGCCTTCTTCCGCAACTCCGGAGAAAGCTTCACTGCAGACTGCCCCATCTCAACGTCCCTGAACCGTCGGATCCTCATGTGGGCAAACAAAAGTGATTCGGACACGGCTTTGCCCTTAGCCAGTCGAATCATCAGAGGATCATCATCCTGTGCAGCACCCAGCCGGTGGAAGCCAGGACAGTGGTACACGTACCACGAATAAAAGATGTGGGCTGAAAATACCCTATTCATGGGAAGCCCAAGCCGAACCAAAAAAGCAGCAGCCTGCAGTTCGGTACACAGGTTGGAGTAAAGAGCTGGCACCAAAGCAAGCTACTCTCCAACCGCCATCTGACAAGCCGGAAAAATACAGTGCGGCCTGATGTGCTTTTCATCTCCTCCAGCAAAAATAGCCTCACCAAGCCAATAAGTGAGGTAAACAGCGAGATCTATCCGGAGTGCAATGTCAGGATATATGGCGTTTGTACTCGCACAGAAATCTCTCAACTCTTCTTGCATAGCCAAGATCTTCTTCGAACTTGGATCCTGAGCCCTGGCTTCCTGGGTCACACTATCAGAAGACTCCCTGCTATAAAAAAAGTTGGGAAACGAAGAGCTAGAACTCTTCCAACTGCTGGATCTAACTTTGAAACCCTCCTTCTCCTTCAAAAAATCATAGAAGGCGACGAGCTGAAAGTACAGAAGCCTGAACTCCTCAGACTGCCCCTCAAGGACGCTGTCAATCGGCATAAACTCCTCATAGAGTTTGCCAAGGATGGGCAATCCAGTAATGGCGCTCAGCTCCTTCAAAGAGAAACCAATCTCACCATTCGTCACAACGAAGGTATTGGTTTGTGGGAGGAATGACTCCAGCATAGCCATGAAGGCCTCGTCGGAAAATATCACGGTCTCCCTAAAGGCACGGACCGCATCAAAAATCCCGGCTTCCTTCAAAATGGCGCCACCAATCAGCAGGACGTGATCAGTCCACGACTTCCACTCGGAGTCAGCATTGAAACGGCCACGAAGTCGAAAAGGCTTTATCCAATTGCTGCCGTCACCGCTAAAAATACCAAGGCCCACCGGTCTCAAATCGACCGACGGATAATCAGAACCCTGGTAGCCGCTGGATGGCATCAACAGGTCCATGTCGATAGGCGACCTCTCCGTATATCCAGGAGAACCGCCAACAAAAACCCCGGTCTTGATTACATTTTTCCTTCTCACCCAGCTTGGAGGATCTTCCCTCTTAGAGCACGTGGGGGCAAGGCTCATGATCGAGACGGTGCGATCAAACGTCGACCGGGTAACAACAGTCTTCTTCTCACCATCTGCTGTGAAAGAGAACTGAAAACATCTCCTCTGGTATGTCATGTCATCAGGGACGGCATCACCAAATAAGAAGGTAGGCTTGGGCAAAACACTCTGATCTTCCATCACCCATGGACGACTGCTTACCATGATCTTATAAAATTCCTCTCCCTTGAGAGCGATCAGTCGCTGCCTCATCTCATCTCTATTGAGGGTGTCGCATTCTTCCAAATTTCTCTCAACATACTGGACCTTCTCAAAGGGATGTTGAACGGCTGGATTAGAAGATCTAGCAGATCGACGAGGTATGCTGGTAGCAGGCTCTTTACCCTTGTTCATTCTGGAGGAACCACCTGAAAAGGATGGAAAAGAAAAAGATCAAACATCAAAATGACAGAATCTCGCTAAAAAAATCTGGCGAAATTTTGACATGATGACGGGGCAATTCCGAAGAAAAGGAATTATCCCGAAAGAAATAGAAAGCTTGAAAATGGGCTCAACATTGCTGCGAGCTCCGAAACTCCAAACTTTCGAAACCTCAAAGTCTCCGCAAAATCAGGAAGGGCTCAACATCGTTGCGAGCTCCAAATTCCCAAATTTGCGAAAACTTTCAGGTATGCTATCACATCATGCTAGAAGGTGGCCCACAGGCAGATCCGTACGGCCAGATCCGTACGGCCCAAAAAAAAAAAAAGAAGTGCAAAAAAAAAAAAAAAAGAGAAAGCACGAAAAAAAAAGAGGGAAAATACGTGTAAAAAAAGAGAAAAAAAAACATGTGGAGAAAAAAAAAGAAGAAAAGAAAGAACTTTTTATTTTTCCTACAATGGAGTTTTCTTGAAAAAGGGAACTTACTTGAAGCCATTGATGGAGAAGAAGAAGAAAAGTCTTGAAGATCTTGAAGAAGAAGAACTCTTGGTCTTGAAGCCCTCTTGGGATTGTTGCAAAAGAAAGCAATAAGAGCAAGGGATCCAACCTCCTCCTTGCTTTTAAAGAAGAGAGCAAACCAAAGAAGGAAAGAAGAAAGAGGTAAGTGTTACTAATTAGTAACCTTACCAAAAGAAAGAGATTAGAAGGATTCTTTCCCAAAAGAAAGATATCTTGAGGGATTCTCTCCCAAAAAGAAATCAATGAGAGATTTTCTCCTAAAAGATAGGATCAATGAAGGATTCTTTCCCAAAAGAAAGATATCTTGAGATATTCTCTCCCAATATAAAGGGAACATGAGAGATTCTCTCCAAGTAAAGATATTCTTAGATATTCTCTATCCAAATGAGATATTTTTAGATATTCTTTACAAAAATGACACCATAGGAGATCTAAGCCATTTCAAAAGCTTAAGGTCCCATCGGTTAGCCCATATGAGCCAGGTTTGACCACCTAGGCACACATAAAAAACAAATTGGGTTTTTAGTCAAAGAGAAATCCCTCTTACCAAGAGTATACAAAAATGGTTCCATGCCTCTTTTGAGTTGATTCGACCATACAAAAGAGAATTCCAAGCCGTATGAGCTTCCAAAAATCAAACCATCCAGCCTCATATACCAAATTGAGCCAAAATCTTGAAATTGACATTCCACAAAAATCAAACCAAATCCTGGTCCCCTAACTTGCCACATACAGCCTGTTAGGTCACAAGATCAAAACCAAAATTGATCCCCCAACATTCCACATACAGCTTGTTGGGTCACACGGTCAAAACCAAACCCGACCCCCTAACCTGCCACATACAGCCTGTTAGGTCACAAGGTCAAAACCCAAATCCACATCCCTGATGTCATCTTCAAAACTTTGCCTCGAGATGGTACGTGATCCCTTTCACTACCATAAAATTCCCCTAGGAGCTCAAAAGGCTACAAATACCAAAAAGAAAGACTGCTCAAAGACTCCTGGTCCAGTCACAGGCTCTCCTTCAAAAATCTCTTCGAGGCACATCGACTACAAATGATAAGCAACTCGTCGCTGTACCTCGAGGGGGCATTTGTTGACACCAAAAATGTCACTTTGCCTCTTCAAGATCCAAAGAGCTACATGAAGTCGCAACATGCCATAAATAGGCAATGCTACTTCCAAAAAATCAAATCTTGTGAGAATCAAACAAAAACTGCAAGATCCTTCAAGACAGCCAAAAGAGGAGTACACAAGAAGTTTCGGGCCATTTCAAAATCATTTGGCCTAACTTCGCTTCTTCGGCAGCTGAAAAGGAGCTCCCGGCGGCGAAAGCATCGGAGACACTAAATCTTCGATCAGAGCCGATGGATGGTCTCAAAATACATCCAAAAGGCTCCACGTCAAGTTCCGAGTCAAACCAACAACGTTTGACCCTACATCAACCCTCGAACAGCTAAATCAAGCCTCTTGGCGGCGAGAACCACCGAGGCCATCACTCATCAGATAGAGCACATGGACGGCTTCAAAATGCTTACAAAGGGCTACACGTCAAATTCAGGTCATTTCGACAACATTTGACCATACTTTGACGCTCGGAAGCCAAATCAGGCCTCTTGGCGACAAACCTCCCCGGGAACATGGTTTTCAAGACAGAGCCTATGGATCATCTTAAAATGACTCCAATAGGTTCCCTGTCAAATTTCAAGTCAATCGGACATCGGTTGACCGCACATCAAACCGCGACATCTTCATCGCGACAAAAGCAAGTCTACTGGTGATAGGACCCCAAACGGCTTAAAAACTCAAACAAAAGCCTATGGTTGGTCTTATTTATTGCTCAGGAGGCTTCACCTCAAATTTCAGGTCATTCCGACATCGTTTGACCCAGTTTTAGCTTCTGACGGAAAATCGGCAGCTCTGCGCAACAAAGTCTTTGGCTTTCTCGGAAAATTGGAAACTTTGCAAAATAAAATGCAAGGATTCTCATCAGGTTTTCTACAGGGAAATCAGTCCAATAAATGATAAAAAATGTCAAGGAAAAATATAGAAGAAAAAAGAATAAAAAAACAACAAAAATGGACACAAAACGGGACAAAAGGGGGGGATCACCTGGTGGGCCCTAAAAACCCCGTTTTTCGCAGTTTTTCGCGATTCGAAGCGTCCGGCCTCTGGTATTTTCCAAAATTCATACTTTTGAGACACCAAATCCTCTGACATCAGTCAAAAACATGGGTTAATCATCAAGAGTATCGAAAACAACATTGATCGCCACCCGGTCAACCAAAAAAAAGTGTGCTTTCTACCCGACCGTTCGAGGAATCGACAGGACAGATGGTACCGACCTGCTGTTGGCAACCAACACCTGAAGTTACATAATCATCCGATGTCGATCTACATGAAGATCCATCGATGATCATCGCTAGAAGAATTCCAAAAGACGTGGTACGGCCCGTGACTCTTCAACTGCTCGGCGACCACTTAATGCGATTAATTGACTAGCTTTATTACAATCATTAATCCATTTCTTTCGACAGACCAATCAGAAGCAAGCATCCGGGAGTTACAAGTCAAGAGATTCATGGCATTTAACCCATGAAACTCCTCCCATCATGGCGATTAAAGGCGATTAAATGCCCTCAATCTTGTAACAAAATAAAGGAGTTACCTAAAAAGGAGTTACAAAATAAAGAATTCAATCTTGTAACTCCTCCCTTTATGTAGCTTTATGACAATTAAGGCTCATAAACCCGCATAAATGGCTACCTAAAAGCCTATAAATAGGAGAGCATTCCAAAGAAATCCAGATCGGAAAAAACACAGAGATCGGAAAAACGAGACAGATCCCAGATCAGAAAAAAGCACAGAAATTCAGAGAAAGAAATAGAGAAAACTCTGCGGAAGTTCTACACCGACCACTGCTACAAGGTGACAAAAGTCCCTTGGGGGGTACCCCCCCGCCCCCCAAGGTCCTTGCCTTCTCCTTCTGCCTCCAAATGGCTTAGACTTGGCTTTTCAGCCCGTCTACTCGGCTTTTTATTGAACATAGGACCTCCTTTTGGTCTTTGTCCTCTAAAAACCTAAGGTTATAGCCAAGCCAAGCGAATCAATAGCATCCTCTGTTCTCATCTGCATGGATGATGGCGAAGTCCACATATGGCTTGCGACCGTCAATCTGAGAAGTTAGATCCTCTTTTTCTTGCTTTTCATTGTAGTTTGTATTTTTTTTAAAAGAGACAAAAATCACAACTCTTGTCTTTCATTATTGATAAGGATTATAAAACGGATATAAACGCCAAAATCGGCTATAATTGCCAAAAAAATAGCCTTTCACGGCAAATCAAGAAAATGTCACTTTTCTTAAATATATGTGCAATGGAAAACTTGAAAGAAGTTGATTTCCTTTTTACTTGCGAAGGTTGATCTTCGGATCACGACTTGCAATTCCAAGTAAAATAGAAAATCTGGCACACCCACACAAAAGAAATGTTGATGCACGCCCCTGCTCCCCGGTTACGAAAGGGTCGGACCCAACGGACTCCCATGTCCGCCGACCTCGGTAGGACCAGGCGCAGGAGCGCGGTCCATCACGGGGAATGGAAGGTTAGTGCCCCTAAACTTGCACATTACCACGAGAAAGTGAAAGAACTAATGTCTGACTTCAAGAAGATTTCCTTTCTCTACATCCCTCGAGCTTTGAACCGACTAGCTGACTCGTTAGCAATCTTAGCTTCAATCATAGAGATGCCCGGCGACAAAGATTCTGAAAAGTTCCTTATTAGAAGGCCAGACTCTCCATCCGTCAAACCAATATACCTGACCAGAGGGGACCCTGCGAAGTTTTGCCGAAAGTTCCAAAAGAAAAGAGTAAGAAAGTCGAGGCCAAAGAGTTCGATCAAGAGAAAGATTCTAGGCCCGAAGAAGGAATCCTAGCTCGCATACAACATGACGATGACTTGGTGGACGATCACCCGTGGTACTATGATATCTGGAATTACCTACGTGATGGCTACATCCCTGAATATGCCACCCGATCGGATAAAAGAGCATTGAAAGAAATGGTTCAGAGATATGTCATAGTCGTAGGACTATTGTACCATAGATCGTTCAATGGAACTCTCTTACAATGCGTAACCACGGGAGAAGGGCAAGGGATAGTTAAAGAAGCGCATTCAGGAGAGTGTGGAGGACATGTCAATGGCCAGATGTTAGCTAAGAAAATCCTCCGTTTAGGTTACTATTTGCCATCCTTAGAGTCAGATTCAGTCCATTATGTTAGAAGATGCAAAGAATGTCAACTGCATGCTGACCTAATCCATGCCCCCGCATTATCCCTTCACCCTAGCATAGCTCCATGGCCTTTTTCGACCTGGGCTTTTGATACCATAGGACCCCTGGCCCCTACCTTAGAAAACACACAAAATAAGGCATTCATATTGACAGCCACAGAATATTACACTAAATGGGCAAAAACAGAGGCATATGTTAATATTAAGGCTACCTCTATAGTCAAATTCATTAAAAAGAATATAATAGCCACGTTCGGCATCCCTAAAGCATTCATAACAGACAATAGCCCACAGTTTATATCCCAACAAATGAACGAGTTGTGCACAAAATATGATATAGAACTGCATCACTCAACCCCATATTATCCCCAAGCAAATGGTCAAGTCGAAGCAACCAACAAGATCTTACTAAAGATCATCAAGAAGACCGTGCAAACCGCCAAAGTAGTGATTGGCCAGACCGTTTGGTCGAAGCGTTGTGGGCGTACCGGACTTCCATAAGGACTCTTATAGGAGAAACCCCATACTCTTTGACCTACGCAATGGAAGCAGTCCTTCCCCTCGAAGTTCTTCATCCAACACTGCGCATCCAGCTAAATGAAGATATAACAAAAGACCAGAGGAGAGAAGCATTGCTACTTCAGCTAGACCTACTCGACGAGAAAATAATGAAAGCAGCAGAGCATGCATAAGTATACCGAAAGTGAATTGCCAGAGCCTACGACAAACATGTCAAACAAAGAAAATTCAAGATTGGCGACCTTGTGCTAAAGCGCATCACTCCATCCCAGCTTCCGCATCCTAGAGGTAAGTTACGACCCAATTGGGAAGGCCCTTATGTAATTAAGGGAGTATATCCTGGAAATGCATATAGACTAGTGAATGCAGAAGGGGAAGAGCTCCCCGATCCATGGAACGCTATGTACCTGAAAAGGTACACAATATGACCCCTCCCTATGTTGACACCAAAAATGTCACTTTGCCTCTTCAAGATCCAAAGAGCTACATGAAGTCGCAACCTGCCATAAATAGGCAATGCTGCTTCCAAAAAAACAAATCTTGTCAGAATCAAACAAAAACTGCAAGATTCTTCCAGACAGCCAAAAGAGGAGTACACAAGAAGTTTCGAGCCATTTCAAAATCATTTGGCCTAACTTCGCTTCTCCGACAGCCGAAAAGGAGCTCTCGGCGACAAAAGCTCTCCGGGACCATGGTTTCCAAGACAGAACCTATGGATCATCTTAAAATGACTCCAATAGGTTCCCTGTCAAATTTCAAGTCAATCGGACATCGGTTGACCACACATCAAACCGCGACATCTTCATCGCGACAAAAAGCAAGTCTACAGGTGATAGGACCCCAAACGGCTACAAAACTCAAACAAAAGCCTATGGTTGGTCTTATTTATTGCTCAAGAGGCTTCACACCAAATTTCAGGTCATTCCGACATCGTTTGACCCAGTTTCAGCTTCTGACGGAAAATCGGCAGCTCTGCGCGACAAAGTCTTCGGCTTTCTCAGGAAATTGGAAACTTTGCAAAATAAAATGCAAGGATTCTCATCAGGTTTCCTACAAATAAATTAGGCCAATAAATGGTCAAAATGTCAAGGAAAAGTACAGAAGAAAAAAGAATCGAAAAACAGCAAAAAACGGACGCAAAACGGGACACGAAAGGGGGAAAACCCCCCAGGGTCGCAGACCCCTGCGACACTGGGCCAGGGTCGCAGGCCCCTGCGACCCTGGGCCAGGGTCGCCGGCGACCTTGGAACCCGGGGTCGCCGGGAAAGCCCCGGAAACCCCGGTTTTCACCGTTTTTTTTCGCGATTCGAGGAGCCCAGCCTCTGGTACTTTCCAAAATTCATGCTTTTGAGACGCCAAGTCCTCTGACATCCGTCCAAAACACGGGTAAATCATCAAGAGTATCGAAGACAATATTGATCGCCACCCGGTCAACCAAAAAAGTGTGCTTTCCACCCGACCGATCGAGAAATCGACAGGACAGATGGCACCGACCCGCTGTTGGCAACAAACACCTGAAATTACATGGTCATCTGATGTCGATCTACATGAAGATCCATCGATGATCATCGACAGAAGAATTCCAAAAGACGTGGCATGGCCCGCGACTCTTCAGCTGCTCGGCGACCACTTAATGCGATTAATTGACTAACTTTATTACAGTCATTAATCCATTTCTTTGGACGGCCCAATCAGAAGCAAGCATTCGGGAGTTACAAGTCAAGAAATTCATGGCATTTAACCCATGAAACTCCTCCCATCATGGCGATTAAAGGCGATTAAATGCCCTCAATCTCCTCCGGCCAATCAGAAGCCAAGAAAAAGGAGTTACAAAATAAACAATTCAATTTTGTAACTCCTCCCATTATGCGGCTTAATGACAATAAAAGCCCATAAACCCACCTAAAAGGCTACCTAAAAGCCTATAAATAGGAGGGCTCTCCAAGAAGAAGGGAGAACAACATCAACAGACAGCAGACAGAAATCCAGAGAAAGGAAAAAGAGGGAAAACTCTGCGGAAGTTCTACACCGGCCACCGCAACAAGGTGACAAAAGTCCCTTGGGGGGTACCCCCCCCCCAAGGTCCTTGCTTTCTCCTCCTGCCTCCAATGGCTTAGATATGGCTTTTCAGCCCGTCTACTCGGCTTTTTATTGGATATAGGACCTCCTTTTGGTCTTTGTCTTCTAAAAACCCGAGGTTATAGCCAAGCCAAGCGAATCAATAGCATCCTCTGTTCTCATCTGCATGGATGATGGCGAAGCCCACATATGGCTTGCGACCGTCAATCTAAACGAGTCCCCCACAATCTCCTGAAAAGTTAGATCCTCCTTTTCTTGCTTTTCATTGTAGTTTGTATTTTTTCAAAAGAGACAAAAATCACAATTCTTGCCTTTCATTGTTGATAAGGATTGTAAATCGGCTATAAACGCCAAAATCGGCTATAAACGCCAAAAATCGGCTATAAACGCCAAAATCGGCTATAAATGCCAAAAAAATCGCCTTTCACGGCAAATCAAGAAAATGTCTCTTTTCTTAAATATATGTGCAATGGAAAACTTGAAAGAAGTTGATTTCCTTTTTACTTGTGAAGGTTGATCTCCGGATCACCACTTGCAATTCCAAGTAAAAATAGAAAATCTGGCACACCCAAAAAAAAGAAATGTTGATGCACGCCCCCCTTGCCCCCCGGTTACGAAAAGGGTCGGAACCAAACGGACTCCCACGTCCGCCGACCTCGATAGGAACCCGGGGCATTTCCGGGAGCGCGGTCCATCAAGCTGGCATCACCCGGTGGGACTCGTTTATTTGAGAACACGATGCTAGAAATGAAATATTTGCATATCATATATTTTGCTCTATGCTTATATTTCTTTTCTCGATTCCTTGGCTACTTTATAATTGGTGGCCTATGTTGAATTCCGCATAAAAAAAAAATGAGATGAGATTTTTTGTTTGGAAATTTCTAATTCTTTGAATTTATTTCCACTCTTTCTCTTTTCAAAAAAAAAAAAAAACAAAAAAAAAATCAGATTTTTCATTTTTGGATTCAAAATTGAGAAACTTTGATCCTTTCCCTTCTGGGCACTGGCGCTCGCGGAAATCGCCGAGACCGTGTTCGGATCGGGGGTTGGGCCAATGTTTCTCTTCGATGAGTTCATTAAAAATCTAAAAATATATATATATATATATAAAAAAGTAAAAATTTTTAGATTTCTCAATTTGGATTCAAAATTGAGAAACCTTGATCCTTTCCCTTCTGGGCACTGGCGCTCGCGGAAATCGCCGAGACCGTGTTCGGATCGGGGGTTGGGCCATTGTTTCTCTTCGATGAGTTCATTAAAAAATATATATATATATATAAAAAAAAGTAAAAAATTTTTAGATTTCTCAATTTGGATTCAAAATTGAGAAACCTTGATCCGTTCCTATCGTTCATCGCGCTTGCAGAAATGTTGACCCTGTTCGACTAAGGTTTTGGGCCATCGTTTCTCTTCGATGAATTCATAAAAAAAAAAAAAAAAAAAAAGAAAAAAGACATAGACCACTAAGGTTAAACCAACTGTGTTCTTTGATCATGGTTGATTCAAAGAAAAGCCTTGTCCAGAGTGTGGAGACAGCTTGACTGTTCTAGGCAAGGGTCCTCCAAACGGGTTCATTAAGTAATCCTACCCTTACCTGGGGGCAATTCTATCAATCAAGATTTCAAAAGACCGGGTTAGGAGGCCTATGTGTACTCTCTCGTCTTTTAAATAAATTTTTTTCAAAAATAAAATTTTTAAAAATAAAAATTTAAAATAAAAAATAAAAAATAAAAAAATTTTCAAAAAAAAAATCTTAAAAAAAATAATAATAAAAAAATAAATAAAAAAAATAAAAAAAAAGATTTTTTTTTAAAAAAAAAAAATCTTCAAAATTTCAAAAAAAAAACTTCCGTCATTTTGGGTTTAGATTAGAGAAATCTTGGTCTTCTCCTTTCTGAGCACTGGCGCTCGCGGAAATCGCTGAGCCCGTGTTCAGATTGGAGTGCCTTTTGCTCTCTTTGATGAACCCGATATTGGCCTTTCAAAAAAAAAAAAAACTCGTCATTTTTAGATTCAGATCCGAGAAATCATGGTTCATTTCTTTCTGAGCACTGGCGCTCGCGGAAATCGCTGAGCCCATGTTCAGATTGGAATACCATCTGCTCTCTTTGATGAATCCAATCTTGACCTTTCAAAACAGAGAATCTCATCTCATAGATGCGGTCTCAAAACATTTGTGTCTAGCGGTACTAGTACGCCCTTTCAGGGTCTACTGTATTGCGACCGGCACATCTGTAACTCCAACTTTATATTCTTCTTACCTCGAGCAAACTCTGCTTCTCGATGAGTCGAATTTAAGTTCACAATTGCTTCTAGCAGTCACTGGGATGCCCATTCTGGGTTTACCATACCTGCGATCAGAACAATTGTACCCTCTATGGCATTTTGCCTTCCTCATATTGCTTGGGTCATCTACCTCGAGCAATTTGAAAAGACGAAACCATAGAACTTCCCATTTATGATCATTATATTCTTGTGATTACTAATGGATGTAGTCTTGTTTCAGAAATTTTCGAAAACTAACAATGGCAGCTTCACTGACCATTACTTTCGACGAAAACAAGCACCAACTCATGCTTCAACAGAAGCAAACCACGCGCACCTACAAGCGCCCCATCAGCTGCCGAAGTGTCAACTCCCTCGGCAACTCTCTGAACTCCGGGTCGACCTCGACTCCCCGGACTATCGTCTTTGGGACGCTGGGACCATTCCCACTTCCTGAGGAACAAACTGCTCCCTCTAAGAAGCAGAAACTCGCCTCTCAACGTGTCACTACCGTGACACCAAAGGCGAGCACCAGAAGGCCTGAAGCCCGTGGCAGCCCCACGAAGCCTCAACCTGCAAACAACCAGGTCTACCCCAAGACTTGGTCCCCAAAACCTTCACCAAAACAGAGAAGGTCTCAGACATCCACTAAGCCAGCATTCCTGGCCTCACTCAAGGAGAACCAGTTCTATCCACTTGCCTACATGAAAGAGGAGAGACCCATCTCCAACCTGACTTCCAAGTCATCCCAGCATGAGCCGGCTTGTTCCTACAAGCCCAAAATCAAGTCATGCATCACAAGGCCTCCACAAGCACCTGCTAAGGCCTACAAATCTGCAGTTCGACCCTTCATCTCTACAGGGGCCGAACTTCAAAAATTCAAAGCTTCCCTGCAACAGGCGAAGGACAGGGTTCGCATCCTGTCCTTGCCCAGCTACAGAGAAGACAGGCTCGGCTGCTGCGCCCGAGGGAGCACATCCTTCATCGTCAAAGCCCAGTCAGAGCTGACCGAAGCTCAAATTGCTCGCCGTATACGCCGCCGCGCGTTATACCGGCAAAAGAGACTAGAGAAGCAAAGGACCCAGCCTCCCACACTTCAAGTCTCTCCCAAATGGGTCGAAAAAGAAAGACCCAACCAAGTTGTTGCCGTCCATATGGTTGGAAAAACCAGAAGGCGCCAAAAATCAGCAACAAAAATCCATGTCCGACGTCCGATGACCCGCAGCGTCTCAAGGACAAGAAGACATTCAGAAGAATCCCCTGCTCCTTCAAGCAAAGGACAGCAGAGTGATCCTTCCTCAAGCTCCTCTTCGAAAAGAATGAGCCCCAGCTCAGTCACCAGGACAGTTTCTTCGTTCGAATCACGAAGGATGAATGTCTTGGCTACAAATTCCGAGCCACCACCCCGCAATCCACCTCCAGAAGATGCGATCACCCGCATCCAGCAGTTGGAACAGGGTCAGCAGAGGATTGAAACTCTGATGGAAAACCTTCTCCTCGCCTTCCAAAATCAGGCGAACAATGAACCTCCTCCGAATCATCAAGACGACGAGGTAAATAAAGAAGAAAATGAGTCACGCGCCCTTACCAAAAAGGACGTAGACGGTATCCTCGCCAAAGCAAAAGAAGAGGATATACTCAAAGAGCATGGGATCAAGCCACCATATCCCTTATGGATGGACTCGGTCCCGTTCCCCACCAAATTCAAGCATCCTACTCTCCAAACATATACGGGGAAAGGATCAGCCAGACAGCACGTCATCCACTTCAAGATCCTGACGGGAGCTATCGCGGATCAAGATGCACTCAAGATCCGCCTCTTTGCAAGTACCCTAAAAGGTACGGCCTTCGATTGGTACTCCACTCTGCCGGAGGACTCAATCCAAAATTGGGCCATGCTAGAGACACGCTTCCTCACTCACTTCAAAGGTGAAGATCATCCCGCTACTATGGCTCATCTGTGCAGCCTAAAACAGGGGGAGAATGAATCAACATATGACTTCATTCACAAGTGGAAAGCAATGGCATACAAATGCTCTGATGTATTGCCACAAGCGTCGCTAGTCGACATCTGCCGAAACAACATGAGAGCCAGAATCCGCTCCATGATCATCGGCAACAAAACAAAAAACCTGGGAGAACTCCTAGAAGCTTCCATGGAAGCTGAAACGGTGATTAAGGACCTCAACAGTCAGAAATCATCAAGAAAAGAGCCAACCGCCATTGCAACCTCTAAACCAAAGAAGAAAGAGGTCCTCAATGTGCAGACCAAGTCAGCTCCTCAGCCATCAAAGAAAGCTGAAAACAAAGCTGTTGGTAAGAGACCTGAACTCTCTGATGCCTTCAAAGAACGAGTAGAGAAGAAATACCCGTTTGATGAAGATGTTGATGAAATCTTCGGGGCTCTTGTGGCAAACGGCAAGCTCACCTTGCCTGAACCAAAAAGACCGGGTGATGTTGGCAAAACCAACGATCCTCGGTACTGTCCATACCACCAGATGATCTCGCATCCTCTCAATCAATGCTTCGTTGTGAGAGAGAAAATAAATGAGATGTGGAAAAACGGAGTCATCACCTTTGACAAAAACTATGGGTCCGCCTCCGTCAACATGGTGACATGTGGACAAACATCAAGATCACCGAAAAAGAAGATCACTACTTCCTTCAAGGTGATAAATTCAATCCAAGCGTCCGAGCAACTGGTTCCTTACCCGACACCAGACGGACAACCGATATGGGTACATCCCGATCTCCTGGAAGATGAAAATTGGGAGGTCGTGAAAATAAAGCCTACAGCTCAACAACGAAGGCAGGCTAGGAAACATCTCCTCAAGCTCAAACGGCAAGAGAAGACCCAGCCAAAACTAGAGGTCAAAGAAAAGGCAGAGGCTTCCTCTACCGCTTCACTGGAGGCAACAAAAACATCCCTTCCAGAGACTTCAAAGGGGGTAAGGAAATTCACTCTTAGTGATTTCATGCCACCTCAATTTAAAGAAGCCATGCAGGAGGCATCATACTCTTGCAATTCAGTAGTTGGATTCTCCATTGATGGATACGAATCCAGCGACACCGATGATGGATTCGAACCCAACTACACAGATGAGTGGGAGGAATCCCTTGAAACAGGAGAATATCTCTCCGATGAAGAATGGGTTCCTGAGTCTCATCTTATGCCAGTAATCTGGTATAACCCCCTACAGCCACAAGGATCCTGGTCTGATGGTGAAGAAGACCAAGAGGCTGTACAAGAAAATGCTGCTGACCCAGCACCTCTCATCACTCCAGTGGAAATCAACAATGTTGAGCCACAAAGAGATGATGAAGAAGAAGATCCGGCTCCCATACCTGATCTTGAAGAATATGCAAGGATCTTGCAGCGACTCGCTCTAGAACAAGAGCAAGAACGCGTCAACGAGCCTCCTCGCAATCCAGAGCCTGAAGTCCCTGAAGACCACCAGGTACATCCTCCCTTAACTCCTGAAAATGGAGAAAATTGCTGGATAGACGATCCTCTCACATCCGAGGATGAGTCTGACTCCGATCAGGCAACGTCTCCCGTCAGAGCTTCCTGTAATGTGATAATTCGGGATTATAGCTCTTCCGAAGCATCGTCTGATGAGAGCACTTACACTCCGGCGACGCCTAGCAATATATCTTCTGGAGCCACCTCGTCTCACGTGACTTTCACTGAGATGACACCCTCTCAGGTTTCTTCTCCTGAGACTGTGACTTCAAAGTTCACACCCTTCCTGACTGAAGAATTCCCAGCCATTGATGCTTGGGACGATGAATTAGTCAACGAAGAAGAAAGATTGCTGGATGGTGTTCAGGACTTGTTCCCGGAAAATGCTCCATGCAACACAATCACTGAGGATGGTAACTCTGCTGCTGATACATCCTCAGCAAATGAAAAACGACAGCCTCTTGATCCTGAAGACAATCTTCCAAACGAAGACCCTTCTCAAGAAGCTCTCGAAGTTGGTAGAGGCACCCGCTCTAGCCGGGACTACCACAAAAATTACAACCAATCTTCCTTTACATATGTAAATCCTTCGGGAAAAGATGTTGTAAGCGCCCCTAGTGGCAACAATGATGAACATGCAGGCCCTAAGGAGGCTTTCAAGTATGACTTGATTGAACACTTCAAGCACATACCTGCACGTCTACACATCCTAGATTTGTTGCGAATGTCTCCGCACACTCGTGATAATCTCATTTCGGAATTACAAAAGCTGAATGAGGATGTCGACAAACATGCCCCGCAAGTCCTCCAAATTGAAATGGATTACCGGGTCAAAAACTCAGAAGCCTCCTCAAAGGGAGAAAAGAAGAAAACTGAGGGATCATGGATTGAATGCCTCTCGGTTAAAAAAGCAGCCAGTGCAACCATCGCCTTCACAAAGGATGACCTCCTACTTGGCGAAACCAGGCATAACCGACCCCTGTACTTCACAGGGTATATCAAGGAAATGCCTATGCATAGAGTTCAGATCGACCCAGGTTCTGCACTCAACCTTTTCTCCACATCGGCTCTTGAAGAGTTGGGCATCCCACCCAGCAAACTGAGCCACACATCTGTATCTATCTTTGGATACGATGGGAGTACTCAAAGGCCTATCGGCAAAATCAGGTTCAAATTGCAGATAGGTGATCTTATCTCTGAGGTCACAGTGTATGCAATAAAGACCCCTTCATGCTACAACATCCTTCTCGGACGCCCTTGGATCCATGAGAATGGTGTTGTCCCTTCAACTCTACATCAATGCATCAAGTTTGTTGGCGACGACGGCATGATACATCGAGTCTTTGCGGACAGAAAACCCTTCAAAGGTAAAGAAATCCACTTCGCAGACTCACAAATGTATGAAGGTGAAAAAGAAGAAGAGGAGAAGCATACAGCATCCTTTGCCGAAAATCTCCAGAAAGATAAAGGCAAAGCTCCTCAACAATCACCGGAAGGAAACAAACCATCCGGTAAATCTGAAGAGAGCATGCAAACTCCCTTCATCATCTCCCTCAAATCTTCAAAGCCTTTGGTCATCACAACTAAAGTGAAGAAGGCAAAACAAAAGCCTGGGGGCAAATTTGTTGTCTCTTTCGTGTCTATCATGCAAGACACGGACTCGGATTCAGAGCCAGAAGACGACACATCGTCAAGCCAAGCTGACACTTGAAAGTCCTGGAGGATCCTAACCCTAGAGGGGGGGTGAATAGGGTGAGCTACTAATTAGTGACCAATTAGGACCAATTTTAACTTCTTTAAATTAACTAGTCTCTTGTGATGATTAACAAACAAAATGCGGAAGCTAATAAACGAAATCACCACATAGCACACACCATAACACAATGATTTATAGTGGTTCGGCCTCAATGCCTACATCCACTACCGGCTTGTGTTCCTCACACCCCACCGGATTTCCGCTATTATGCTTTTCAAAAAGGCTAAGCAATAACCTCTACAACTATGCTTTTCTAGGCTAAGCAATAACCTTACAATGTGCTTTTATAGGCTAAGCAATAACCTTTACACAATGCTTTTCTTAGGCTAAGCAATAACCTTAATACATAAAAGATTTCTCTCAAAGAAAGTGTCTTCACAAAACACTCTTATGAGATTACAATTTAAGCTCAATAACTTTGCCTCTAAGATAGGCGGATATGAAAGTGAATAACAACTCACACAAACACACTAAGAATTACAAAGATGAATGCTAATGAAGTGTGTGTGTGAAAACTTCAATCAAGTTTAAAATTAAGCTCAATCAATTTATGCAAAAAGCATTTAAAAGCTTAATGCACATAAAAAGATATGATTGAAGTAATATGCAAATCACATGTACCAAATACAAACTTGTTAATGATTTGAAAATCAAAAGCTCACAAGTTGTATGAAATTAATTATGTCTAAACATGTGATGCATACTCATTGTTGTTTTCAAAAACAAACTATTTTAACTAAAGCTTAAATGAATGAAAACAACAAAGAGAGTTTCAAACAAGTTAATGTATAATGCTATAAAGAAATCAAAGATTTTGGCTAAGCATGATTGATAAAGTTTAAAACAAAACTTGGTTTGAATCAAAGTAAAGAATTCATCACAACATAAATCAAAGATAGAATGAAGGTAATGAATTCAATACATCATAGTTAACATGCTAAAAATCATTTACCAATAATTTAAGCAAAGCATGAAACATATGATTAAGAAAACTAAAACTTACTTAGAGATTTAACTTCATGATTTCCAAGCTTTAGCTTTCCTATAGACCCTTTGGTCTCTCTTGGTTCATCCCCTTTTCTTTGTCTCCAAACACCTCAATGAAGGCTTGAAAGTTGCTCAAAGTTCCACACTTTTTCCAAAGGGAATGAAGCCTTTTTATACACAGAAAACAGAGTTTCTGCGTGTCCCCGGTCGACCCCATGACAGGCCCGGTCGACCGACCCTTAACGGTCAGAAAAAATGACCGTTGGAGAGCCAAACGGCTCTCTGCCCAGTCGACCCGCAGTGTACGCGGTCGACCGAGATGTGTACCCGGTCGACCGAGTACACTGGGCCCTGGGTCACTTTTCCCATTTTGCATACTTTTGCAATTTTCAAAGATTTTTGATGTGGGACTTGTTGGGGCCATTAAATCAAGCTTGAAACATGATTTAAATCAATCTAAGTATTTTTAAAATCATGAATCATAAAAAGCCACAAATCATTTGAAACTTTAAAACTTAGGCTAAGCTTGAATTTTGAAATTCCTTTTACAAAATCAATTGCATCCAAAATTAAAACCAATTCATGCATAAAACATGAGTTTTACCATATTTAAAAACAATGCATGGATAAAATAAGATTTCAATGTTTTCTAAAATAATGCAAGTGTGAGAAATCAAATGATGATTAAAATGATATGCATCCATCAAATTGCAATACACAAAATTCCTAACAACACTCAGCAAGTTCAGCCTGCTCTTACTCCAATGGAGACAACTTCTGACATAGAAGATCCTACGTCAGCTTCCTTCGTTGTTCCAGCAACTTCAGCAAAGGAAAAACCGATCTTCTTTCATAGATCGGATGCTTCTTCATCAAACTCCATGCTTGAACCTTTCCAAAATAAAGGTACGCCTCAACTATCCTTATACAGTTCTGTGGCACAAGCTATTATGAAGAAAATGGGCTATGACGCTCAAAACCCAGTCGGTTTGGGAGAAGGACGCGGTATTCTCACACCATTGGGGCCCGTCTTGACCAAAAGCCAGCTGGAAGATTGGAGACTCTACGGCTATGTAGAAAAGTCTTCACACGGGTTAGGATATGATCCTGACACTCCCTTGAGACAGTTGACACAAAGGCTTAAAAGTCAATATACTGACCAAGCCTCAACATCTCAAATCCATGAAGACATCGATCTCCCTGGATATCTCTTTGATGAGTCACCTGACAAAGATCCAGGAAGCTCATCCAATTGGCACGATTTCTCCGAAAATGAAGAGGAGTTGTCGGATGGCACAGACGTGTGGACTTCTGACCCAGAAGAACCCTCATCTCCAAAAGAAGTAGCCTACTTCGACTCGGTTTCAACAGGCGATTGGGATCATCTCATAGCAAGCCTTGGAAAAATTACCGATCAAGAAGACCCGTGGAAAGGAACAAAACCTTGGTCTGGAAATGCCCTTGAAACCCCAGAAGGTTTCGTTGAGCTGGAAGCCTCCGAAAATATTGTGGAGGAACCACCTTCGAACCTTCCAACAGAAGATCCTGTTCAAAAGATAGACTTGGGAACACCAGATAAACCACGTCCTGTATTCATAAGCAAGAATATAAAGGATGATGAGTTACCCGAGTATATCGCTTTTCTTCGTGAGTTCGTTGATTGCTTTGCATGGTCTTATGCTGAAATGCCAGGCTTAGACCCCAAAATAGCAGTTCACAAACTCAATCTTCAAGAAGACATCAAGCCTGTCAAGCAAGGCCAAAGAAGATTCCGTCCAGATGTGATGGATAAAATTGAACAAGAAGTTCAAAAACTCAAAAGCGTCGGCTTCATCCGTGAGGAACAACATCCTGAATGGTTGGCCAACATTGTCCCCGTGACAAAGAAAAATGGGCAGATCAGGGTCTGTATTGACTATAGAGACCTGAATGGCGCATGCCCAAAAGATGAATTTCCGCTCCCCATACCAGAGGTAATGATTGATAATACCTGTGGATTCGAGCGAATGACATTCATGGATGGTTTCTCTGGCTACAATCAGATAAAGATGCATCCTGAAGATGAAAAACATACATCCTTTCGAACCCCATTTGGCGTGTATTGTTACACTGTCATGCCATTTGGTTTGAAGAATGCTGGTGCCACATATCAGAGGGCTATGATGAAAATATTCCAAGATATGCAGCACAAGACGGTTGAATGTTACGTTGATGACCTCGCCGTCAAAAGCAAAAGAAAAGAGGATCATCTCGAAAACCTTCGAGAAGTCTTCCTCCGGCTTCGCAAACACAAACTGCGAATGAATCCAATAAAATGCTTCTTCGGCGTCTCGTCGGGATTGGAACTCGCCATCGAATCCGGTATCACTATGCTGGAAGTCTTTGGAGACTCTCAACTGATCGTCAACCAGATGAATCAGAAATTTGAACTCAGGAAGCCAGATTTGCTGCCCTACTACAACAAGGCACAATCACTTCTGCAAAAGTTTGACATCTGTCACATCACCCACATTCGTAGAGGTGAAAACATACGTGCAGATGCCCTAGCCGGACTTGCCGCATCCATGGAAATCCAGGAAGGGGAAAACATGCAAGTCACAGTGTGCGAAAGAAGAATCCTTCCTCCTCTTAACACACACCAAGCAGTTGCTGAATGCCACCAAGTGGTCGGAAGTCGGATTTCAATCCTTCAAACTTCAATTGGCGACTGGAGGGATCCGTTCATTGATTACATTATGTTCGGAATCCTACCTGAAGATCCAAAAGAACGGGTAAGCATCCAAAGGCGAACCCCAAGCTTCCATTTGGATATTCCTTCAAAAATCCTTTACAGGAAATCCTTCAACGGAGTACTTCTACGCTGCTTGTCACAAGAAGAGGCTGAAGAAACACTCATAGAAGTTCATGCTGGTCTTTGCGGAGCTCATCAGGCTGGACCTAAGCTCTATGATCAGATAAAAAGGTTAGGATATTACTGGCCTACCATGGTAGCTGACGCAATGCAATTTGCTAAGCGCTGCCAACAATGCCAAGTTCATGGAGATTACATTCACATGCCTCCAGAATGGCTGCATCCTACAGCGATCTCATGGCCTTTCGAAGCCTGGGGTATGGACATCATAGGTCCTATTTCTCCCCCTTCAAGCAAAGGTCATCGCTTCATCTTCGCCGCTACGGATTATTTCTCCAAATGGTCAGAAGCATTTGCGTTTAACGAAATGAAGACCTCATCAGTCCTTCAGTTCCTACGCACCAACATCATTTGTCGTTTCGGCATACCCAAAAGATTCGTCCATGATAACGGACCACAGTTCCGGGATCATCGATTCTACAGGTTCTGCGACAAATACAAAATTCAAAGCTGTCCTTCAACTCCATACAATCCGGCAGCAAACGGGTTAGCAGAAGCTTTCAACAAGACACTCTGCAAAATCCTCAAAAAAATGGTCTCTAATCACAAAAGAGACTGGAGCGACAAAATGTCTGAAGCTTTGTGGGCCTATCGAACCACCGTTCGAGGACCAACCCATAGCACACCATTCTCCTTGGTCTATGGATGCAAAGCTGTCGTGCCCTTGGAAGTACAAATTCCTTCCTTGAGGGTATCCTTGCAAAATGACATGACTCAAGAAAGCAATGTCAAATTGCGACTCCATGAGCTGGACAATCTCGATGAGAGACGGCTCGAAGCTCAACAAAGCATTGAACTTTACTAAGCACGTATGGCAGGATCTTTCGATAAAAAGGTCAGGCAACGCGCCTACAAAAAGAATGACTTGGTTCTTGCGGTAAAAAGACCAATGGTCTTCGCTCACAAGTCCAAAGGCAAATTTGAGCCGAAATGGGAGGGACCCTACGTCATCGACAAAGTTTTCTCCAATGGCGCATACGCACTCCTAAACATGGAAGGTGACAGATGTATGTTGCCCATCAATGGCAAGTTCTTAAAGCGGTACTACCCTTGAAGACTTACCCAACTGGGTAAGAGCAATGCCTGTATGGCCAAAACCGGTTTCCAGGTACACGCTCGCTAAACCCACCCCTTTTTAGAATTTTCATATCAAATGTTGAAATTTCTAGAAATCTAAAACAATGCTTACTTTCATCGTTTCATTGTCCAAAAAAAAAAAAATCCAAGTTTAGGAACCTTTCCCTAACTTGACCAAAATTTTCAACCCTTGAACCCAAAATTCATGGTTTGAAACAAAATCCGGATTCAGGGATTTCCACCCTAGTCCACCCTGCCTTTTACCGCCAAAATGGTTTTAGGTCAAAATTTATGACCCTCGTGTCTTTAAACAAAAAAAAATGGTTTTTCAAAAACCCGCGAGGAAGCGACGCTTAGTCGATACTCGCACAAATCGGAAGCAAGCGAACCACGTTCGACACTTCCAAAATCGCAGGGAAGCGACATTTCGTCGATACTTGCAAAACCCAAAACTGTGGAGATGCAACATTTCAGTTGATATCCACAACCCAAATTTCAAAGGTTCAAAAAAAAAGAAACCTAAAAAACTGTGGAGACGCAACATTTCAGTTGATATCCATAACCCAAAGGTTCGAGAAAACCACAAATTTCAAAAATCGTGGGGAAACGACATCAAGTCAGTACCCGCAAAACCAAAATTTTTGAAAAGCAAGGATGTGACATTCCATCGATACTTGCACCCAAATCCGCGAGGATGCGACATTCCATCGATACTCGCAACCGAATGAGCAGGATGCGACATTCCATCGATACTTGCAAGAACATTCAGCAGGGAGGCGACTTTTAGTCGATACTTGTATTTTTTGAAAACCAAATCGGCTATAAATGCCATCAAAACAGGCTATAAATGCCATCAAAACAGGCTATAAATGCCACAAACCGGCTATCAATGCCACCAAAAACAAAACCGGCTATCAATGCCACACAAAAAAAAAAAACTTGGATTTCAAAAAAAAAAAAAACCGGCTATCAATGCCACCAAAACAAACCGGCTATCAATGCCACCAAAAACAAAACCGGCTATCAATGCCACACAAAAAAAAAACTTGGATTTCAAAAAACCCGGCTATCAATGCCACAAAAAAAAAAAAAAAACCGGCTATCAATGCCACCAAAACAAAACAGGCTATCAATGCCACAAACCAGCTATCAATGCCACCAAAACTGGCTATAGATGCCACAAAAAAAAACTCGGCTATCAATGCCACAAGAAAAGCTGGCTCTCATGCCAAAATTGGCTTCCATGCCACAAACAAAAAACCTGGCTTTCATGCCAAAACAATCACTTGACAAAAGATTTTCACAAAATGACAACCTTTTGATCAAATCCCATTTAGCAATTACTTTTATCACAAAAAGATTCAAGTGAGCGTAGGGATAACAAAAAAAACGAAGAGCATCCCATTTAGCAATTACTTTTATCACAAAAAGATTCAAGTGAGCGTAGGGATAACAAAAAAAAAGAGAAGAGAAAAGAGTACCAAAAAAAAATACAAATGGTACCAAAAAAAAAGAAAGTGTTCACAAGCACTACAAAAAAAAGTACCAAAAAAAAAACAAGTGGTACCAAAAAAAAAAGAAAAGAGAGAAGGATGGTTTCTGTAAAAAAAAAAAAATATACAGGAGCTCAATCAAAAATGGTCTCCAGCCAAGAGTTCAGCTCCCCAAGCAAACTTTTAGCCTCATCCGTCAAGGATTCCAAGGCACGCTTCTTCAGGAACCTGCCATGAGATGCTGGAGTGGGCTGTACCCCTTCTTTCACACCAGGAAGCTTACCTCGAGCAGTTTGCCATTGTTCCTCCTCATCAGACTTCCTTTTGAGAACCCGTTCGGCATCTGCAACCTGGTGAATCAGAGCACTCTCCCTGTCGCGAGCCTCTATTATGGCAGTCCACTTGGCAGCGACTTGTGCCTGCAAATGCTCAAGACGTTTCCTGGCCTCATCGACCTCCCTGTCAAGGATGTTAAGGTCATGCGTCAGCCTGATGATGGCTAGCTCTTCTAAGTTCCTCTTTCGGACTGCCTGCTTCTTGCTTTCTGTAGCCTCATCCAGGTCAGACTTAGCCTTATCAGCAGGGTCCAGGAACATCTCCTTGAAGAACTGGTCATCAGCCAAACTCACGGTCTCAAACCACTTGTCACCCAGTGCAATGATCCTATCAACGATCGCCCTGGCACCTGTGACATCCGTACCAGCTTCTTCAGCATCACTGAGAATCTCCTGCACATGCTGGATCATGCCAAATCCGGCTTCCAAGTGCCCAGAAAAGAGAGTCTCAATCCAAGAGCTCAGAACTCGCACCACCACCTTCTTCGCAAAAAGAAGAGATGGCCCAGCTGAAGATTCGCCCAACTCCGTTGGTCGGCTACTCATATCATCATCTGTTGAAAGAGTAACAAAAGAACTCTTTCCAGCTGAATCTACTCCTGCTCGGGAAGGAATCTCAGCGCGAGGAATCTCCTCAATATTGTCAGAGCTGGTCCCAGGAATCTCTACCTCTGGATCAACCTCTGGCATCTCTTGCTCTGGAAGCGACGGATCCTCCTCTGCCACTTCAAAACCTGCAAAGGAAACACAAAAAGGTATGAATATGACCCTGTTTGAAAATCATTATCAGAGTTATAACTACAAAATACCTTCTTCGACGACTGGCGGAACACTTTCTTCCTCCATGAACTCATCGAAAGCATCATCAACATTTGCGTCCATCGATGGTTCAAAGTCATCAGAACCCTGTGGCAAGTCAGCTGACAAAAAAAAAAATTTAATGTGTTAGCAAGCCAAGTCACAAACTCAAAAAAAAAAAAAAAAAAAAGAGCAAAAGAAGTCGTACCAATTGGAGATTCTGGATTTACTCCAGAGTCCCTCGGTTCTTCTTCAGGTGCCTCAACAGGATCCATCACCACCTCATCGGTTGGGACCTCAGGCATCACCAAGTCTTCCTCTGCTAAAAAAAAAAAAAAGAAAAGCAGAAACAAGAAGCAAATCATAACATGGAAAAAATCCCATGAAAAGAAATGGAAAGAGAAAAAGGAAGAATCATACCTTCACCAACGGTCTCTTCTTCTCGGCTTCTCTTCTCTGGAGGCTCGTCAGCATCCACTGGCACATCCTCATTGATAGTAAGAGGAACTTCCAAGTCAGGAGAATCCTCATGCTGCCCCTTGCTGCGATGATGACTCCTCCTCCTCTTACCTCTGCGGGCTCGCTTCTTAGAGGAACCTGCCCCGCTGTCAGAGTCAGGTTTCCCATTCGACTCCTCACTGGATGGTCTGCTCTTGCCAGTAGACTCCACGGAAGCTTGCCTCTGTGCCGCCTGCATCCAAGCACCAAGTTCGGCTTCCTCCTGTTCTAGCTGCTCTAAAGCCTCATCAGGTATCTCTCGAACAGCTTCAGAACCGATGACGCCCTGGTCACCGAGAAAGCCTATCTTGTGCTTCTCTCCAGAAAGGAAGGCCCAAACTTCCTCTCGCCGGATGCCATCCGACTTTCCAAGGCCCTTTCCAGATGCCAGCTTCACATCAAGCTCCTTCTTGGAAAGTCCCCGATATGCCGAGAAGCTCTCCGCGAACCACTTCGCAAAGCCGGCAGTCCGGGAAATCAGCAACACAGGATAAGAAATCATGGCTGTAGTGTCTTCAGCACTATAGAAAGCCCATGCATTTCTCCCGTCCTGTAAGCCTCCAAAGCGCTTCACCATACTTGAAGGCGCTCCAACAACGCCTTGAGAAAAGCCAAGCTGCAAAGCAAAGCGAGAGGGTACATACGGCTGGATGTCGACGAAAAGATGTCTACGGTACACCATCGTGCCGACACGCATGCTGAAAAGCCACTCTCTCTCTGCATTTGTCAAGGAATAATGCCTTCCCGACCCCGCCCTGGTAGAGTCTCGGGAGGCACCAAAATCAAAAGCCTTCTTCCGCAACTTCGGAGAAAGCTTCACTGAAGACTGCCCCATCTCGACGTCCCTGAACCGTCGGATCCTCATGCGGGCAAACAAAAGTGATTCGGACACGGCTTTGCCCTTAGCCAGTCGAATCATCAGAGGATTATCATCCTGAGCAGCACCCAGCCGATGGAAGCCAGGACAGTGGTATACATACCACGAATAAAAGACATGGGCTGAAAATACCCTATTCATGGGAAGCCCAAGCCGAACCAAAAAAGCAGCAGCCTGCAGTTCGGTACACAGGTAGGAGTAAAGAGCTGGCACCAAAGCAAGCTGCTCTCCAAACGCCATCTGACAAGCCGGGAAAATACAATGCGGCCTGATGTGCGTTCCATCTCCTCCAGCAAAAACAGCCTCACCAAGCCAATAAGTGAGGTAAACAGCGAGATCTCTCCGCAGTGCAATGTCAGGACATATGGCGTTTGTACTTGCACAGAAATCTCTCAACTCTTCTTGCATGGCCAAGATCTTCTTTGGATCCTGAGCTCCAGCTTCCTGGGTCATGCTATCAGAAGACTCCCTACTATCAAAAAAGTTGGGGAATGAAGAGCTAAAACTCTTCCAACTGCTGGATCTAACTTTCAAACCCCCCTTCTCCTTCAAAAAATCATAGAAGGCGACGAGCTGAAAGTATAAAAGCCTGAACTCCTCAGACTGCCCCTCGAGGACGCTGTCAATCGCCATAAACTCCTCATAGAGCTTGCCGAGGATGGGCAATCCAGTAATGGCGCTCAGCTCCTTCAAAGAAAAACCAATCTCACCATTCGTCACAACGAAGGTATTGGTTTGAGGGAGGAACGACTCCAGCATAGCCATGAAGGCCTCGTCGGAAAAGATCACGGTCTCCCTAAAGGCGCGGACCGCATCAAAAATCCCGGCTTCCTTCAAAACGGCGCCACCAATCAGCAGGACGCGATCAGTCCACGACTTCCACTCGGAGTCAGCATTGAAACGACCTCGAAGTCGAAAAGGCTTGATCCAATTGCTGCCGTCACCACTGAAAATACCAAGGCCCACCGGTCTCAAATCGACCGACGGATAATCAGAGCCCTGGTAGCCGCTGGATGGCATCAACAAGTCCATGTCAACAGGCGACCTCTCCGTATATCCAGGAGAACCGCCAACAAAAACCCCGGTCTTGATTACATTTGTCCTTCTCACCCAACTTGGAGGATCTTCCCTCTTAGGGCACGTGGGGGCAAGGCTCAGAATCGAGACGGTGCGATCAAACGTCGACCGGGTAGCAACAGTCTTCTTCTCACCATCTGCTGTGAAGGAAAACTGAAAACATCTCCTCTGGTATGTCATGTCATCAGGGACTGCATCACCAAAGAAGAAGGTAGGCTTGGGCAAAACGCTCTGATCTTCCATCACCCATGGACGACTGCTTACCATGATCTTATAGAATTCCTCTCCCTTGAGAGTGATCAGTCGCTGCCTCATCTCATCTCTGTTGAGGGAGTCGCACTCTTCCGGATTTCTCTCAACATACTGGACCTTCTCAAAAGCCTGCTGAACGGCCGGATTAGAAGATCTAGAAGATCGACGAGGTACGCTTGTAGCAGGCTCTTTACCCTTGTTCACTCTGGAGGAACCACCTGAAAAGGATGGAAAAGAAAAAGATCAAACATCAAAATGACAGAATCTCGCTAAAAAAATCTGGCAAAATTTTGACATGATGACGGGGCAATTCCGAAGAAAAGGAACTATCCCGAAAGAAATAAGAAAGCTTGAAGATGGGCTCAACATCGCTGCGAGCTCCGAAACTCCAAACTTTCGAAACCTCAAAGTCTCCGCAAAATCAGGAAGGGCTCAACATTACTGCGAGCTCCAAATTCCCAAATTTGCAAAAACTTTCAGGTATGCTATCACATCATGCTACAAATTTAATTTACAAATTGAATGCATGCATGAACATCTTGGTTTGCGAAAAAAAAATGCATTATCATGATGAGCAAAAAAAAAAAAAAAAGAAACTTTCTCAAAAAAAAAAAGGGGAAAGAAAACAAAAAAAAGAAAAGAAAAGAAACTTTCTCTAAAAAAAAAAGGGGGAAAGAAAAAAAAAAAGAAAGAAAAGAAACTCTCAAAAAAAAAAAGAAGAAAAAAGAAGAAAAAAAAGAGGGCTGGCCCACAGGCCACGTGGCCGTACGGCCAGATCCGTACGGATCTGTCCGTACGGCCCACAAAAAAAAAAAAAAAACAAAAACATGAAAAAAAAAGAAAAGAAAGAAGAAAAAAAAAACACGTGGAAAAGAAAAAGAAAAAAAAAAGAAGAAGAAAAGAAAAAGAAAGAAACAAAAAAAAAAAGAAAGAACTTTATTTTTTTCCTACAATGGAGTTTTCTTGAAAAAGAAGAACTTACTTGAAGCCATTGATGGAGAAGAAGAAGAAAAGTCTTGAAGATCTTGAAGAAGAAGAGCTTTTGGTCTTGAAGCCCTCTTGAGATTATTGCAAAAGAAAGTAATAAGAGCAAGAGATCCAACCTTCTCCTTGCTTTTATAGAGGAGAGCAAACCAAAGAAGGAAAGAAGAAAGAGGTAAGTGTTACTAATTAGTAACCTTACCAAAAGAAAGAAATTAGAAAGATTCTTTCCCAAAAGAAAGATATCTTGAGGGATTCTCTCCCAAAAAGAAATCAATGAGAGATTTTCTCCTAAAAGATATAATCTATGACGGATTCTTTCCCAAAAGAAAGATATCTTGAGATATTCTATCCCAAAATAAAGGGATCATGAGAGATTCTCTCCAAGTAAAGATATTCTTAGATATTCTCTATCTAAATGAGATATTTTTGGATATTCTTTACAAAAATGACACCATATGAGATCTAAGCCATTTCAAAAGCTTAAGGTCCCATGGGTTAGCCCATATGAGCCAGGTTTGACCACCTAGGCACACAAAAAAAATTTTGGGCTTTTAGTCAAAGAGAAGTCCCTCTTACCAAGAGCATACAAAAATGGTTCCATGCCTCTTTTGAGTTGATTGGACCATACAAAAGAAAATTCCAAGCCCCATGAGCTTCCAAAAATCAAACCATCCAGCCTCATCTACCAAATTGAGCCAAATTCTTGAAATTGACATTCCATCAAACCAAATCCTGGTCCCCTAACTTGCCATATACAGCCTGTTAGGTCACAAGACCAAAACCAAAAACCAAAACCTGATCCCCTAACTTGCCACATACAGCCTGTTAGGTCACAAGATCAAAACCAAAATTGATCCCCCAACATTCCACATACAGCTTGTTGGGTCACACGATCAAAACCAAACCCGACCCCCTAACCTGCCACATATAGCCTGTTAGGTCACAAGGTCAAAACCCAAATCCACATCCCTGATGTTATCTTCAAAACTTTGCCTCGAGATGCTATGTGATCCCTTTCACTATCATAAAATTCCCCTGGAAGCTCAAAAGGCTACAAATACCAAAAAGAAAGACTGCTCAAAGACTCTTGGTCAAGTCATAGGCTCTCCTTCAAAAATCTCTTCGAGGCACATCGACTACAAACGTTAAGCAACTCGTCGCTGTACCTCGAGGGGGCATTTGTTGACACCAAAAATGTCACTTTGCCTCTTCAAGATCCAAAGAGCTACATGAAGTCGCAACCTGCCATAAATAGGCAATGCTGCTTCCAAAAAAACAAATCTTGTCAGAATCAAACAAAAACTGCAAGATTCTTCCAGACAGCCAAAAGAGGAGTACACAAGAAGTTTCGAGCCATTTCAAAATCATTTGGCCTAACTTCGCTTCTCCGACAGCCGAAAAGGAGCTCTCGGCGACAAAAGCTCTCCGGGACCATGGTTTCCAAGACAGAACCTATGGATCATCTTAAAATGACTCCAATAGGTTCCCTGTCAAATTTCAAGTCAATCGGACATCGGTTGACCACACATCAAACCGCGACATCTTCATCGCGACAAAAAGCAAGTCTACAGGTGATAGGACCCCAAACGGCTACAAAACTCAAACAAAAGCCTATGGTTGGTCTTATTTATTGCTCAAGAGGCTTCACACCAAATTTCAGGTCATTCCGACATCGTTTGACCCAGTTTCAGCTTCTGACGGAAAATCGGCAGCTCTGCGCGACAAAGTCTTCGGCTTTCTCAGGAAATTGGAAACTTTGCAAAATAAAATGCAAGGATTCTCATCAGGTTTCCTACAAATAAATTAGGCCAATAAATGGTCAAAATGTCAAGGAAAAGTACAGAAGAAAAAAGAATCGAAAAACAGCAAAAACGGACGCAAAACGGGACACGAAAGGGGGAAAACCCCCCAGGGTCGCAGGCCCCTGCGACCCTGGGCCAGGGTCGCCGGCGACCTTGGAACCCGGGGTCGCCGGGAAAGCCCCGGAAACCCCGGTTTTCGCCGTTTTTTCGCGATTCGAGGAGCCCAGCCTCTGGTACTTTCCAAAATTCATGCTTTTGAGACGCCAAGTCCTCTGACATCCGTCCAAAACACGGGTAAATCATCAAGAGTATCGAAGACAGTATTGATCGCCACCCGGTCAACCAAAAAAGTCTGCTTTCCACCCGACCGATCGAGAAATCGACAGGACAGATGGCACCGACCCGCTGTTGGCAACAAACACCTGAAATTACATGGTCATCTGATGTCGATCTACATGAAGATCCATCGATGATCATCGACAGAAGAATTCCAAAAGACGTGGCACGGCCCGCGACTCTTCAGCTGCTCGGCGACCACTTAATGCGATTAATTGACTAACTTTATTACAGTCATTAATCCATTTCTTTGGACGGCCCAATCAGAAGCAAGCATTCGGGAGTTACAAGTCAAGAAATTCATGGCATTTAACCCATGAAACTCCTCCCATCATGGCGATTAAAGGCGATTAAATGCCCTCAATCTCCTCCGGCCAATCAGAAGCCAAGAAAAAGGAGTTACAAAATAAACAATTCATTTTTGTAACTCCTCCCATTATGCGGCTTAATGACAATAAAAGCCCATAAACCCACCTAAAAGGCTACCTAAAAGCCTATAAATAGGAGGGCTCTCCAAGAAGAAGGGAGAACAACATCAACAGACAGCAGACAGAAATCCAGAGAAAAAAAAAAAAGAGGGAAAACTCTGCGGAAGTTCTACACCGGCCACCGCAACAAGGTGACAAAAGTCCCTTGGGGGGTACC
The DNA here is from genome assembly GCA_012931725.1 of Litsea cubeba. NCBI lineage: Eukaryota > Viridiplantae > Streptophyta > Magnoliopsida > Laurales > Lauraceae > Litsea > Litsea cubeba. The sequence goes on along the minus strand of CM022945.1, from coordinate 153,041,247 downwards.
CCCCCCCAAGGTCCTTGCTGTCACGCCCCGAAACCGGGACCTGCAGCGAACCGATCTCGGGGTGCGAAATTTTGGAATAATTTGAAACTTTTTGATATGTTCCCAAGATCCGCGTGAATGAGGATAATCACATGCCGACACAATCAGAGTATATTTTTCGCGGAAGCTAAACATGGTGTTACGACCCGGAATCCGTGGCCATCGGGTTCCGTGTCGCACGCAACCAATTCCATAAAGCCATCATAAACAGACTGGCATAAATCATAAATCACAACACACTGAGCTGGTAGTAACAATTCTATTATTTCCCATATTCAAATTTCAATTAACAAGTGTCTTAATTACAACCCAAATAAAAAGGCTATCAAGCCATACAAATGTAACCAACTAAACAGAATACTACCCTCAAAGATTGATACGAACTCCGGTGCCAAACTTGACATCTAGATGATATCAATTGGCAGCCTCTCACGTAGACCGGCGGTCCCACCGCCTCCTCAGATCAAACACCTACGAACAGAAAAGCGAAGAAACTGGCACCAAACAAAAAGGGTCAGACACGACGGTCTGGCAAGCAAATAAACAAATAATATGAATGAAAGAACATACATAAAACCTGACGAAATTATCGAAAAACCAAATGAAGCGTCTAGACAATAATGGCAATAAAGCATGCTAAACAATCGAAAGACCGGACATAAATGTCAAAACAGTAAAAGAGCAATATCAGATGTACGAATATCTCGAAAAGATAAAAGCCTGCATCAAACATTTAATCTTCGGAAATACATTTCAAATCCTGAATAATAGCGACAATATGATAAAGATCGATATCGTAAACATTAAACAAATCTGAGCATAAAAAGTATAACCAACGAGAATCATAAACTAAAGCAATATACAGATAAAACACTGGCAACCACAAATAGCTAAATCCTCCTATTACCGAAGTAATAAGAGCAAACAGAGCGTAGCCACTGAACGTGGTACTAAAAATGGGATCGGAACCGTAGCCATACAAATGGGACCGGCAGATAATTACCGTTGCCATGGTCGGTACAGACAGAATCCAAGCTGCAGCTGGCGGACAGAGTAAAGATCCCAAGCCGGGTGATCAGCCCGACAAGGTGACCTAAGCCTAGTGGTGCCTTTAGTTTTCAAACTCAAACAGATACAAATCTAACATAATACTAATCCCTTTGGCTCAGGGGCTCGCACCACATAGCTCTGGCCCCTTCTTGCCTCGGGGTTTGTTTTTTCGAAATCATAGCCTCTTTGGCTCATGGGCTCGCACCACATAGCTCTGGCCCCATCTTGCCTCGAGGTTTTTATTTTCAAATACTAGTGTTGTCAAAACAATAGTCTTATCGAAGAAATCCCGAATGTAACGAACATACTCCATCTCTTTTCAAATCGAATCGGAGAAAACATACGAATATCTCTGGTAAACCGTTTAAATACGCATCAAGGTGATTTGTATAAAATCATACGATCAACCCTTTCGAACATGGGAAGACACATGATTTTATAGCAAATCACCGATGCTATTTAGATTAGTTCACAAAAGAAAACAAATACAAATACAAATGCAAATACAAACACATTTTTCTGACTTGAAATGGAATGGATAGTGGAGAATGACTTAATGATTTACCAAGGAACCATCACAATGCACGTTTAACCTTTAAACATTGATTAATGAAGAATGTGTTTGATGCCAATGAAAATCCATAATGTTTAAATGATAAAGTGCGCATTGAGACCCGAAAGGTTCCCGGATAATCTCACATAAGCTCATTCTCACATCATTCCCATTTCACAAATTTCCAAGTATCAAAAGTAAATCCAAACTCTTTAAAGTAGGCCCAAAGTTGGCCTTAACCCACGTCCAAAATGGTCCTCAATAACAATCCAAAACCAACCTTAATCAAGCCCACAAAACAAGTTTAAAAACAGTCCAAAACTAATCCTTAAATGGCCTTCAAAACAATTCTTAAAAACAGCCCAAACAAACTTCGAACAGGCCCACAAAACTGATTTTTAAAGCGACCAAAACCAACCTGAACAGGCCCACAAAACTGAACCTAAGATGACCCACAAACAAACTTTAAAAACAGCCCGAGACTAAACTGAACAGGCCCACAAAAACTGATTTTTAAAGCGACCCAAACTGGACCTTTAGTGGCCCACAAAACTGATTTTTAAGGCAGCCCAAAACTAAACATGAATGGCCCAATAAACAGTTTTTAAAACGGCCCCAAAACTGAACTTGAATTGCCCACAAAACAGATTTTCAAATCAGCCCAAAACTAGACTTGGACCAGGCCCACAAACAGATTTTTAAAACAGCCCAAAACTGATTTGAATCAGGCCCAAGGAAACCCCAACACACTGGCCCACAAAAATCCTCAAAACAGGCCCGGACCCGAGCCCAGACTGGGCTGGGCTCGCTCGAGCGGACCCAGGCCCGCTCGAGCGGACCCAGACAGAAGCTGGGTCGCTCGAGCGACCCAGTGGGTCGCTCGAGCGGACCCAGACAGTGCCTGGTCCGCTCGAGCGACCCAGTGGGTCGCTCGAGCGGACTGGGCCTGCCCAGTCCAGCCCGAGTGCATATTTTTGCATTTTTTTCCCCTTTTTCTTGATTCTCGTGATTCCTTTTCTTTCATACTGATTTCCATGAATTGTTGGGCCTTTCCTTGTCCTTCCAAACTCATCAAAACCATCCATAAATCTATCCAATTGATCAAACACAACACTTTTTCAAAGATCAAAGTTTTCCCCCTTTCTTTAAACACACCATTTAACATAAGAAAGACTAATTTTCCAAAGTGAGCAAAGTGAAGAGAAACCTACTATACAATGTAAAGCAATAGCATAAATGGAATACACCTAGTGCTTCATCATTCATTCAAAGCCAATCCATAAACCATGAAAAATTGAGCAAAATAAGGAAAAGACATGAAGCTTAAACAAGAAACACAAGAACATCATATTAAATTGTGAAATTCACTTGCCTTGAGTCAAGAGAAGATGCAAAACACTCTATGAAAGTCCTCTAATGGCCTCAAGCTCCAAAATCATAAAACCCCCAAAATAGCTTAGGAAGAAACCCTAGAAATCAACCATTTTCCAAACTCCATGAAAACCCATTGCATGTGGGATTAAAACACTCCAAATGAGGAGGAAAACAAAGATCTAAAGAAAAGAAAACCAATGCTAACCTTTGGGTGTTCCAAATAAGAAGAAGGGCTTGAAGAGAAGGGTTGTCCTAGCCCAATGTTCTTGAAAATGGGGTCTTTGGAATGCTTGAGAGTTGGGGAAGAAGGAGGTGAGATCAAATCTCCATGAAAGCTCCAAGAGAGAGGTGTTTCAGATGAGAGAGAAAGAGTGGGAAGAGAGGGAAAGAGCCCTAGCTCAAACCCTTGCTGGAAACAAATGAAGGAGAAGAAGAGAGGGGTTCCCCTCTTATAAGGTGGGTCTTGTGGGCCCCAATCTTCACAAGGCTGAAAATGGCGTATGCGGGCCCCGAATGAAAACGACAAAGAAGACAAAAACGATCGGCGAAATATCTACTTTCCGAAAAGTATATTTTCCCCAAATTCTGAAATTTCCGAAATTCATGGACAGATTTAGTGAAAATGTCATTTTTGCCCTTTTTCCTCGAAAAACGTGATTTCTGAGTATCAAATCAAAATGATCAAAACATGAAAGTTGTTAAACTTCATCAAATGAGTCAAAATACACCAAATCCAGAATTTTTAGAAATCCGAAGTAATTTCTCATAAAAATACAAATCATATGGACCGGGTCAAACCAAAGTCAACGGTCTACAAAATCTCAAAGGCTAAGGAAAATCTAGTCAAACTCAAATACGCGGTCAAACTAAATCAAATCTCGCTTAAAAAAGCTAAACCACGATTAAAACAATGCTAAACAAAAGAACTGGGGTCGGGATCTTACACTTGTCTTCTCCTCCTGCCTCCAATGGCTTAGATATGGCTTTTCAGCCCGTCTACTCGGCTTTTTATTGGATATAGGACCTCCTTTTGGTCTTTGTCTTCTAAAAATCCGAGGTTATAGCCAAGCCAAGCGAATCAATAGCATCCTCTGTTCTCATCTGCATGGATGATGGCGAAGCCCACATATGGCTTGCGACCGTCAATCTAAACGAGTCTCCCACAATCTCCTGAGAAGTTAGATCCTCCTTTTCTTGCTTTTCATTGTAGTTTGTATTTTTTCAAAAGAGACAAAAATCACAATTCTTGTCTTTCATTGTTGATAAGGATTGTAAATCGGCTATAAACGCCAAAATCGGCTATAAACGCCAAAAATCGGCTATAAACGCCAAAATCGGCTATAAATGCCAAAAAAATCGCCTTTCACGGCAAATCAAGAAAATGTCTCTTTTCTTAAATATATGTGCAATGGAAAACTTGAAAGAAGTTGATTTCCTTTTTACTTGTGAAGGTTGATCTCCGGATCACTACTTGCAATTCCAAGTAAAAATGGAAAATCTGGCACACCCAAAAAAAAGAAATGTTGATGCACGCCCCCCTTGCCCCCCGGTTACGAAAAGGGTCGGAACCAAACGGACTCCCACGTCCGCCGACCTCGGTAGGAACCCGGGGCATTTCCGGAAGCGCGGTCCATCACCCTATTTCTTGCGGAGTATGACCCTCCTTGCTCCTTAGCGTAGTTGTAGAAATCTCGTAAGAGGACCGAAGAGATGCACTCTGATCAAGCTTGGAACTCGAACACACACCAGCACTTAAAAATACACAAAATGGTGAGTTTGCCACACACAAATTCCACACGGTTGAAGCCATCCAATGTGAAGGTTTGTAGGTAAGTTTGTCCATGTCATGAAAGCTTTTTGATCGTATGAAGAAAAAGGGTGTTTAGTTAGAATAAGTCTTGAAAAGAATAAAAGTTTCCTGACTAGTTTGGGTTCGTAGCCTTTTTAACTCGAGCCAGTAAGCCCGTAGGGGTATTTACATACCTAGTGCCCTAAAGCCATCTGGTTTGGGAGTCATTGGCCTAATGCTCGTTATATGGGTTAATTAGAAAGCTTAAGGGACCTAGACATTGCACAGTCAGATGCTTAAAACAAAAGTGTTTAGTTAAAAGTCTTGAAAAAGAATAAAAGTTTTGTAACTAGTTTGGGTTAGTAGCCTTTTTAACCTAAGCCAGTAAGCCCGCAGGGGTATTTACGTACCTAGTGCCCTAAAACCATTTGGTTTGGGAGTCATTGGCCTAGTGCTCGTTACATGGGTTAATTAGAAAGCTTAAAGGATCCAGGCATTGCACAGTCACATGTCCAAAAAAAAATTCTATTAGAATTAGGCTCGCTGGAGTGACATGGGTACTCATCAGGCGAACTAAGCAGAAGGTGGTCTAAAACCACAACACTAAGGAAACACAGTGACTCACCACCCCCACACACGAACACTACTCACAAATGAGCCCCGTAGGTGGTCAAGTACTTTCTAAAGTTCAGCTGAAAAGAATAATCAGCTACAAGAGGGGGCCTGTGAGGGCTCGACCTCCAAAGGATAGTTAAGGAAAATTATGTTGCCACTAAGGTGACAATCATGGATCGAGAGGCTAATCCACTTTCACGCTCTCGCCCACGCCCATAATGAACACTAGTCTTATGCTGGGGCATTTTATATGTATACATATGCATACGAATATATGTTTATCTCACACGACTTCCCAATCTGGGTCCTCATCGCATTCACGATTGCCGCGAGCACTCACTAGCCTTCACACACTCACCTCATGCATGCTTTATTACTAATGACTTTTAGTTGAACGCAGGAAAACATATTCCCTAAGATTCCAATTCTATCTTGTTATTCTCTAAGCTTGAGTGCCAAAATGGCCCCCTGACATTTTTACCGAAAAAGAAAAATGATACCTTAGCCAAACTATGCAGGGGGCCTAAAAATATTAAACTAACAAGTTTGTTCTGAGACCTTGTAGGGAACCTAACCCCATTCACATCCAGAACATCCCATAAGCTGGGGCACTTTTTTATGGGTATTGTTTTGTGCACAACTCCTCACGACTTCAAAAGATTAAAGTGATGGTAACCAAATTTGGGATATATTAATTATGTCAGTTACGATATCCTATGATGAATTTGATTATAGATGTATGCTATGCACATCCTTTTATGATATTATATATTGTGCGATTTGAAAATGCAATTTGAAAATGCATTTATCTTGAACCTCTGCCTTTATACTTATAGCTGACAATGTGAATGCCTTAAAACATAGAATTGCTTAGGCCATAAGCATCACACCCCCAGGCACTTCCCATTGTTTGAAAACCTTGAATCTATATTGTTTCTCTTGGTCAAAGTTGATATGAGATTGTATTCGCTTGGTCTATTATAAGGATTTCATTTTGTCTATCCTAGGTTACTAATGTTATTTTTTCACGAGAATTGTGCTAGAGCACAAATTTTGAGAAATTTTAGAAACATTTCGACAGCACTTCCCCTTGTTTTTTGGACCCCGGAAAATCTCCGGATACAAAAAACTTGTTCCTTGTGAAAGAAGTACACTTCATATATTCTTGACACCCCACAAAAGCTCTTCATCAATCAACCACACAAACATGGTACACACTATCTCAATTACACATACCTAATACACATGTGCACAACATACACATCAGATCAAGTACATACATGAGCTAAGACAAGACGAAATGACATAGATACAAGACCAGCACATATATGGATGCAACATGGAACACATGGAGACGGATCTTGGAGAGATCAATCAAAGAATGATAACCCTATGGAGCAGCTCCCTCATGACGAGCTGATGAAGCAAATGAAGACGGACCAGGTGCACGCTGAGAAGGGGCGCGAATCGAACTCGAAAACACATAACCTCTCTCCTCTGCCCTCTGGCGATACCGATCAAGGCGCCTCCACAAGTCGGCAACCACCTCATCATGACCTCGCTGCATGCGGTCTATGCGCTCGGCGTATTGATCATGAATGAGAGCCCTCTCCTCGCTCAAGCTAAGGGGTGGGGGAACGGAAGCAACAATCGCACCGTTCTGTAGGACGACATGCAAGGAAGCGTTACATTCAGAAAAAGTCGTAGCAGGAAACGTGGAATTTAAAAGGAAGGAAAGACCTTCACCTGCGCAGAGGCCTCAAAGCTCCTGAGCTTGGTACGCAACTCGTCAACCTGCACCCCACAAGATTAGTAGATTACAAAGCATGTCAATGTTAAAAGAATAAAAAATCGAGTCATTGCAAGAGTAAGGTTCATATCTGCGCCGTTGAAGCAACTCTCTATGCAAATGCCTTGTCACGCTCGCTACGAAGCTCTGCCTAAAGATCACAAAGACAAATGTTTAAGAATTAGTCATTATACACCTTGCATACAAGGGCAACAAACTGAGACCCAAACTTCGCTAACCTGCAGCCGATCCACCTCAGCCCGCAGAGTAAGAAGATCACTCTCCACTTGGATCCTCATAGCCTCAGGGCATGTCTCGGTCCCTGTTACCCCGCATAGTGACCAAAGGTCATGAACATTAATTCAAAATGGACAGCTAACCCCATGACCTCGTACCTCATGAGCATCTGCCAATGCGTCGATAATCGCTTCATTTTCCTGGCCGCGCTCCTGTTATCAAAGCATTGTGAGTAAAGAAGGTATAAAAGAGACAGCATATGGCCAATTAAGGTTGACAATTCTCGTACCCTCTCGGCTGACAATGAGGCCCTCAGTCTCATGACTTTTGCATCCTATGAAGTACCAATCATGCCAATACGCCATGAATGATCAGGATTATTATATAGATGAACACCGTTTGACTCAAACACTAGACCAGGTAGTCATACATTTTTCTATACTAGGTGAGACAATTGAAGCACCTCCCCCCTGAGGATGGACTCCGCATCGGGTACTACGCCCCTAGATGTCCCCTATCACACATGATCAGAGAAATAGGAGAGGCATATGTCTTTGAGATTACAAAGCTTATAAGCAAGATTGGAAGTCTCATGAACCCTTACCTCACACTGTCCTTCAGATGGTCGATGTGCCTGCTGATGCCCTACTCCAGCCGGTATCTCCCCTTGAAAAATAAAGGAAGAAACAATATGGTTCACAACGGAAAGAAGACAATGTTAAAGCAAGCAAACTTCAATGGTTACCCGAGGAGATGACAAAGCCTCAGCCTCTGCGCAATTTCTAACAGAATATGAGGCCCTGTAAGAGTACGACTCCGGTTGTATATACCGATGCAAAGCTGTCTTCTAATATGCCTCATAATCACTCTAAGCACCAGCATCCGCGCCAAAAATGGCCTTCCTCCCTTTCGATCTCCAATTTTTTATTTCTCTTCGACATGGATGGCGGCGCTTGAATATTTTCAGACCCCACCCTGGGTATGACCGACGCATGACAGACTTTTCCAAGGGAACAACTTGATGGCATCCCAATTGACGTGCGACTCGGCTGATGACCAATCTAACTGCTACCTGAGGGGCGTGGAGCCATATGTCCCTCTCAAATAAGGCACGCCTCTCCTGGACTACGGCCATCTCATCATCCGGTCCACCCTGATAGGGCTTCCAAATCACGTGACAAACTGTGGTATATGCAGCGAATGAGAACTAGGAGCAGTAAGTGTTTAATGTAGCAAATGGATAAGGGATAATGCATACCTCATGATTTTTTAGTTCATTCAAGATGAACCGATAACCTTGCTCACCCAGCCTCATCTTGAGGGCTTTAATACGCTGGGCCATTTCCGGAGGTAAGATGTCAGTGAAGCCTCGTAAGTTACCATTAGGATACCACTACGAAGCCCGGGGAACGCAACTCAGCCTCGCGGGCAATCGCTTGGGCCGACACTGGACGACGTGCTCCCAGACCTATACCTGCTCAAATTGAAGCTCTATTACTACAAAAGATGAAACATGAGACATGATAAGAAAAGAAGACTACTGGAAGTCACAACACATGGGAACAAGGATTTAACCTGCAAGATCAACACGAACCCTCGAAGGCTCTTGCATCCAGACTAAACGCGGCACCTCGAATCTAGACCGTGGAAAAGAAAGGCAAGGGTGGCCGCACCCCAAGCGTAATCGCCAACCTTATCCAAGTCTTGCACAAATCGGATGATGGTACCGGATGCTCTATTACCAGTTGCATTGGTGAAGAGGCACCTCCCCAAAAAGAATAATAGAAAAGCCATGAGATGCTCATCATCACCCAACCGTGCTGAAATCAGCCTTGGTCTCCTTAAGCGACCTTCAGATTGCCTCCCCTGCTTTTGCTCTGCATAATGCCAAATGGACGTAAGGAATTCACCCGGTGATTAAAAAAAGGAGCAAAATAGTTACCAAACATTTCAGTACTCACTCGCGACTTGGAACACCTCGCACGGTATCCCTACCCTCTTTCGGCGAGTATATCCATCAACTGGCACCTCCCGCCAATCATACCCTGAAATCAAAAGAGAAAGTATATGAAGAACAAGGTTGAGAAGAACACAAGGCACTCGAGATCGGTTGAAGAAAGCTAGATCGAGCATTTACCTCCGAAAGGCCCGGCATCATCCCCCTTGTCACCTTCGCCCACATCTTCATCACCTCCCTCGTCAATATCGATAGCGGTGACCCGACGAGGCCTCACCCCCTCATCCTCACTATCCCCGTCATCAATCTCATCATCTCCATCGTCAGTCGCAACAGCCTCGCCCTCTGACTCATGGAAACCCACATCATCATCACTCCCATCCATCTCCTCATCACTATCAACGGCGTCCACCACTATTACATCATCATCGTCGGGGCCTCCTGCATATCGAGATCCGCCTGAAGATGGGCCTTCACCTGTGAGAGAAGTTGTGGATACTGTCAGTAAATGGTAAATGTAAAATGTGCTAGTCTCATAGGTATTTCTGGCCCAAGATCCAATTCAAAACGAAGGAATTGAATTTTACCAGCGTCGACCCTAGCCTCGGCTGCTGCGGGAACTGGACCCAACCGGCAGGCCTCCCAAAGCCGGTACCCTTGCCCTCAACTTGGGAAAGAAGTCTGCCTGGTTCCGAGCCCACTCTGAAATGAAGCAAGGAAAAGTGATTAGTAATGGAAGACAAAGGATACAATGCTACAAGGGTGGTTGTGGAATACGTACTATTTAGGATCCTCCTCCTCTCTGGGCTATACGCCTCTCTCAGCCACTCGACATCAATCTAACCTACTCCAGATTGGGGGCGTGCCCCGAACATCCTATGCAAACATAACCGAGTGATGGAGGCCTTGGCGTCACTTTCCTTTGAGAAAACAGGGAGGCCTGTCACCCTTTAACCCCAGCACCGTGCAATGTCCTCCAATGTGATCGTCATCTCCCCGGGCGGGAAATGGAACGTGTGTGTCTCATCTCTCCATCTCTCGGAGAGAGCACAAATGAGAGCCCGATCGGTGCGGAAGGCAACGACAGACATGAAGTCCCCAAACCCCATCGCTCGCACCTGATCCTTCAGGCGATTAGGGAGCTCGATCCACCAATCCCTCATTTGTATGCAACTCACCTTAGCCCGAGCAAAAGGGACAGGCTGCAATGCAAACAATAGACGATTAGGGAGCTCGATCCACCAATCCCTCATTTGTATCCAACTCACCTTAGCCCGAGCAAAAGGGACAGGCTGCAATGCAAACAATAGAGGAAAGAATGTCAATGACAGTGGAGACCAACAAAGAATAAGATTTATAGAAGCCGCTAAAAATTTACCCGGCCAGCTCGTATCTCATCTACGACATAAGGCCTCTTCTCCAACTTAATCTCACCCCTTTGTTTCTTTCTTGGAGGAGCAATGACTGGCTCCGCCCCAACCCCTTCTGGAGTGTCCACCGGCGTAAGATCACGCTTAGTGGCCTTCTTAGTCCTAGCCATCTGACAAATCCATGCCAAAAAGTTAGAATGAGAGGTTGAGCATGAGAACACATCAATCCACATCAGCATGAGAGACAAACTGATCCCGAAGTGGTAATTTGTGTTTCTGAGGTGATGAACCTCATTGGCTAAGTGATAAATAGAAAGGAGGCCAAAGACCATGACCCTTGATCCAACCTGAAGACTAAAACAAAACATATCCCACTTGCCAAACTAGCCTCATTAAGACACATTACAAACCTACAATGAAATGAAAACACATTCAATCCAGCCCAACTTTCCCACTTATTCTTAACTACACACCCCAAAATCCATGGTCACATCAAGAATCAAATAATTCCTCCATACCAATCTGAATCAAGAAAAAAAAATCATCATGGCCACTCTCATTATCCTGTCAATCCCAATTAGTCATAGTGGCTGCCCATTTTCCACTCAGACTGATGTAGCCATGAAACTCCCACTAAGATTGCCAACCTCACAGCTAAAACAACTTCACCTCTTCTTCCCTCACCAAAACCCACCAGCTCCATAAGCATCCATGGTCAAGATTGAGCCCAAAACCCCCATTCTGCAGCCATAGTTCAAAAAAAAAAAAAAGGGAGGGGGGATGGAAGGAAGAAAGGTCGTGGGGCCTACATACCTGGACACTACCGGACCTGTGCTACTTTTCTCCTCTGCTGCTCCCTTCTTCACCCCACTCGGCCTCCACCTGCACCAGTAGCAGCATATTAAAAAAAAAAAAGAAGAGTGGAAGAAAGAAAGATCGTGGGGCCCACATACCAGAGCCAACTGTTGAACTCCCCTCCTCTTCCTCCTCCTTCTTCCGCCTTCACTCTCCCTGCTGCTCGTTCTCCACCTGAAGCCATGGCAGCAATAACATTAAAAAAAAAGAAGAGAAGAGAGAAGAAAGAAAGGAAAATGGCAAAAGGCGGGACCCACATACCTGGCCCTCTCTCCCCCTCTTCTCCTCAGCCCACTCGGTCTCCACCTGCAAAAACAGCAGCAGGGTTAAAAAAATTTGATGAAAGAAGAGAAGGAATGGAAGATGAAGAAAGGGCGGGACCCACATACCTGGACCAAGGCTAAGCTTCCCCCACTCTCTCTGCTACTCGATCCCTGCCTGAAACCATGGCAGCAATAGGATTTTAAAAAAAATAAAGAAAAGAAAAGAGAGAGAAAACAGAGAATAGAAATAGAATGGGAATGAAACCCACATACCTGGCCCTTTCCTCCCTTCCTTCCCTCCTCTCCACCTTGCCAACGATCTGCCCTCCACTTTCCCCTGGCTCACCTGAAGCAACAAGAACAAAAGAAAAGAGAGGGAAAGAAAAAAAATGAGAAAAGAAAGAGGGGAAAAGACCCCAACCCTTGTAACCTAACGCCCAAAGCTGGGCGCAGAAAGGCCTAACCTCATCACGTGGTGGGGTTCCTCTCTAAGAGGGACCCACCTGAAACATGTCCCCAATTCTTTCACCAAAAAAAAATAAAATAAAAACAAAAAGTCTACATGCACAGAAAACAAGAGCCTGAAAAAGGCCCTGAAACCTACTCTACCCTAGGATCTCCTTTTGAAATGAGATCCTAGGATAGGGGAGAGCTTCAGTGCCTTTTTCAGGCTTGTTTTTCGGTGCATGTAGACCGGTTGAAATAAAAATGCATGGAGAGATGGTCTTTGATGAAGATAGAAATAAGAACTGGACTAAAACAATGAATAACACTAATTAGAGGCAGAAAGTTCCCACAAGCTGAAACCTGAGATTAGCCCAAGCAACAGCGGAGACAAAGGACCAGTCTTTGGCTTTGGCACGATTCCTGCACAGTTATTGGCAACACAGTGATGCTTCATTCCAATTTACTGAGGGAGGCAGCACCAACAAGACAGACATGTCAATCGATTCAATTTAAAATATACCATTGACTCGTATGTATCATGCATCAATTGTTCATGCATCACCCACATCCATGCATTTGCCCTCATACCCCACCTCATTATATGTTAAGTAGGGTGCACACACATTCAAAAAAAAAAAAAAAGTAGAGTTGAAAAGTACAGGCATAACCTCATAATTCACAATCCACCACCATAATCAAACATTCATCATAATTCATCACCATAACTCATCATCATAAATTCACAAATCAAATCTCATAACTTATCATGATAAACATCACAACCCTCACCATTCAATCAAACATCACCACATCATAAAAGGAAGAGGCGAGCATAAAACTTAATTCAACTTCTATTAAATATCCATAAGAGTCATTAAATAATCAAGTATAATAATAAATTGGATTAACCAGGCCTAACCCTAAATAAAATAAATTGAGAGAGGTAACAACTTTTGCCCCAAAGCCTAAAATGAGGCCTATTATAAACCTAGCCGGTCCTAGCGACCCAACCTCTCAATCAATACCTAGCCTAGGATAGGGACTCCTAATGCGCCATTTTAGAGAGGATGAACCACCCCATTGAAGGCAGGGAAGCGGGCCATCCGTGCTTCCATTCCAGTCATATGAGCCTCAAGCTGCCCTTGCACTTCCTCAAAATTGTCTGGAGGATTCCGAAAAGCATCGCAGATTTCCCGAATCCGCCTGAAGTCCTCCTGATAAGCTGTGTATGCTGGATGGATGAGTGCTGAAAGGGTGGTGTTTTGCATCTCAAAATATTGCCTATAATGCCTCGGAACAGATGATTCAACTTCGTGTGGGCAGGACATGGTCATGAGCTCCAGCTGGTCCATTCGCCTATGCAGTGTGTTAAAATCATCTATACGAGCCCTCTCGTTGGTAGTCTTCATAGCCCCCAAGATTTCAAACATTGCCCGAAGATCCAACATACTCCACGGAAGGGATTGGAGCACTTTGCTAATAAAAGCCTGTAGGTCTTCCAAGAGCCCACCATAACCGCGGAACCTATTGAGAGCAGTCCTTCCCACAACGCATAGATCTCCATATAACCCACAAATACCTTTATATTTCATGACCAATAGGTCATATTTTCCACGCTTAACCTCCACAATGCGCTTGTCCATCTCCTCCTCATATTGAAAGATGCATTCATAGGTAGTAGGAATAGAGGATTCATGCTCAAGGTAGAACTCTGCTCACTCTTCAGAATCATAGTACCCTATCTTTTCAACACCAGGAGACCAGTATTCATCTCGTGGCAAGAAGGGCTTACAAGCATTAGAGCCCGCGACACCATCGATGACAAATAAGAAGACTGGGGAACTGGCCATTAGGAGAACTCAAACCTGCAAACAAATATATACATCCGGCCTTAGAGACTCTCCACATGAAAAACATCCAGGAGATACCAAAAAGAAAAGAAGAGAGAGACAGGTCACTTGGGCGCCCCAGGGGTGACGCCCAGGTCCATTTCAATGGATTCTCCCCGAAGAGTTCAGTTTCAGCTATGGTCACTCTACTGAGCCATCATAAATCTGTGGGAACTATTTTCAGAGGTACTGTAGAGCTGTCCTAGGCCCCTTTTGAGAGCCAAAAGTCCAAACTACATGCCCATATAACACACCACCTTAAAACACACGAAGGAGAAGAGATAACAAAATACTAATGAAAGTAGCCTCATGAGATTGAAAACAATACATTAATAACAAGCTGAAGCACAAAATAAGGGTTAAAACAAATACTTAAAACAAACAAATTAACAAACAAAAAAAAAAAAAAAGAGGACTGACCACCTGGGCACCATAGGGGTGGCGCCCATCCCAGACTAGAAATATCCCCCATGGGGATGTCATTGTTTGACCAAGGTAAGACCCTTAGTATTCCTGAGTCGTGTTCCTATATCATGCTGCAAATCTGAAAAGAACCAAAATATAGGAAAACACCTTAGAAATTTATACTCGCGAGTCTTTAGTGCAAACCGAAAGGATAGGCACCACAGGGGTGACGCCTACCCTCTTCAATTGGTGCCTGCCAGTTAGAATGCCCCAACCCAAACCATGGAAACTTGCACCAAGTTGATTAAGGAAATTATTTAGAACACATGTGAGGCATGTTATTCATTTCAAAAGAAAAGAGAGGAGAAGATACTCACTTGGAAGCAAGGGAGGGCTTGAGAATTCTGAGAATCGAAATCTGGAAGAGCAAGAGTTGTAGGAAATTCATAGCCTTGATTCCCTTATATAGATTAGAGTTCGAATCCCATAAGGAATTAGAGAGAGACGAAATTCTACCTAGGAACCACTCCTTGGGCGCCTAGGTCACTTGTCTTCTGCATTCAGAACTCTAGTCTGCAATGGACTCTAAGTCTTGGAGACGAAACTCCACCTAGGCACCACACCCAGGCGCCCAGGTCACTTATTCCCTAAAATTCAAGCTTTCACTCCGACAAGAACTCTCACTGCCATGAGTTGAGCACGAACTCAACTTCGAGACCATCTCAAAATTCCACCTAGGCACCACTCCTTAGGCGCCCATGTCACTTGTCTCCTTGATTTGGAAATTCAACTTCGAGACCAACTCAAAATTCCACCTAGGCACCACTCCTTGGACGCCCAGGTAACCCATTTCCCTGAATTCGAATTTCTACTTCAAGACCAACTCTAAATGCAACCTGTTTCGTTCAAGTCAAAACTCCATTCCAAAACTAACCAGAACTACATATTGGACGCCACTCCTTGGATGTTTAGGTGACTTGTCTTCTGGATTCAAAATTCCACTTTGAGGCAGACTCTATTCATGCAATTCCACCTGGGCACCACCCTTGTGGTGCCTATCCATCACCTTGGACAACCAAATGCCTCTTTGAACCAAATTGTCCTAGAATTCTAAAAAGTTGAACCCGAACAAGAATTGATGATAAATAACAATAAATAAATAAATAAATAATAAAACCAAAAAGGGAGCTAAAGAAGCACATACACAAAAGAATGACACATCATCAAACTGAAACATTGTCCCATCACATGAGGTCCCGTTGCATGCACATTAGTTCCATCACGCATACATCTAACATTGTGCACTGCATCTCATGCCATCTCCATCAATAAAATTAGAACGGTTACCTCTGCAAATTATAAAACCTCATACTAATGACAAAAAAAAAAGTAGAATCTTTTAGTGTTTGTTCAATACAGGTTCCCAAAGTGAAAGCAAAAACACCAAAGGTGGAGGACCTTCAAGGACACTGATGGAGATTGATGACAAGTTCACAAGCTTCGGCAAACAAACGATGAGAGAAAACAACAACGATCCCCAATGTTGGATTTATGGAAAGTTCTTGAAGTAAGTACCCCTAACTATGATTTTCATGATTTTACCTCACGTTTGGAAATTGAGTCGCCGTAGGCCTCCCTTAAGCGCTTATAATCGGTATGGCAACCATAATACCGTGTCCTCATGAATTGTGTGTTCGCCAACTCAAATCTTGATGTTGGAAGATGGAAACCGTGTAGCTTGAAACTCTCCATGATAAGCACAAAAAAGAATGATCGAATCTATCCTAGGTTCTCATCTAAGCTTGGGCGAAGACCAAGATCCCTAGAGAGTGACGGTTATTTTGGTGATCAACTTCCAGTGATTTAGTTTTTTTTTATGCATACCTGAGTTTCAAAATCAAACACCTCTTTTAAAAAAAATGCATCTCATTCTCACATGCACTCACACTATTGCTTGAACTATGTTTATGATTGCCATTAAGATCCCCATTATTGCTAGTTAGTTTCAATCATGCCTTGAACATTCAACTGTGGATGAAAGTCAAAAGACGTTATATATGACCATTTGAAATCAATTCTATTGCAAAAACAGATAAACTTCTGATAGTGACTTAGCTAATTGAAAGATCGACTTCTGATTCAAACCACTGGGGCACAGTTCCCACCATCTTTAAATTCAGCAACTGGGGCACAGTTCCCAACCCGCCACGTGGCAATACCACGGGTACCGAGGCACAGATCTCGGGTTTCCAATCAAATCAGTAGGCACGTAACTTCTTCTATTTTTCTTTTTCCCCTGAATCAGAATCAATCCTAAAAAAGTGAACCTCACCTTTGGAATGAGTTTGCAATTGCATACATCTGTAGGTGGCCACTCCCGCGAGCTCAAAAGCTCCAGTGAGTCATGGGGGGTGTGTCTACTTTCTTTGGAGCACAACTCTCCACGTACTGTTCTTCAAAGAGGGGCATACTGTAGACACCTTATTAGGCCCCTATGATAGCCTTAAACACCTGTCATATATAGTGATGCCCCCATGTCACTCATAATTGAATGATTAATGGCATAATTCAGATTAATTAATGATAATGAAGATGCTTGTTGATAGTTTTAGACTTAGTTCAACGACTTCTAGAAATTCATGAGAATAAAGTCGAATCACATTGAGATCTCGAGTCCAACCCACCTTTCACACAAGGAACAGACCACTACACTTACTCTACATATTCTAGACCACTTAAGACATGCTTAGGCCAGTTCTTACAAAGATTATACTTAGCTTGCCTAAATGCCATCCTATTACCCTAAGTTAGGAAGCCAGCTCCATTGATCCAGAGGTCCCCCTCTTTTCTCAGCCCCTAATCATTAGGACAGTTAGACCCTTGGATTCTTCATTTCGAGAGCTTTCCGACGGTATGTAGAACGTCCAAATCCGATAAGCAGATCAAAAGTTATGAGTTTTCAAAGTTTGCCTTAGAAAGAGTAATGGAAATCCATCTAGGCACCACCCTACTCCATTGCATCTAGACGCCCCAGGCTGGGCGCCCACACTAGCCGTGACCACATAGGCACCCCATGTGTGGTGCCCACCCTCCAAAATCACTAGTTTGGCCTAACAATAGACCGGGACCATTCAACATAGGGACTAAACTTTAAAAGTGAAGGAACTCCACCTAGACACCCCATGTGTGGCACCCACATACTTCATTCCATCTAGACGCCCCATGGTGGGCGCCCACACTCTTCACTCCACTTGGGCACCACATGTGTGGCGCTCACCCTCCTATTCCACAAATTTAACTTAGGGCAGCCTGCGACCCCTCCAAGCCAAGACCGACACTTCATTCCATCTAGGCACCACCCTTGTGGCGCCCACACTCTCTAGTCCACATAGGCACCCTTTGGTGGGCGCCTACCATGTCCAGTCCACCTGGGCACCACCCTTGTGGCGCCCAGTCAATTAAGTGCTAGCGTAGGTCCCCTCAGTTGAACATCTATCTAGTCTATCCCGACTTCAAATGGGACCAAACTTTGAGAATGACCCGAACCACGTAGACTCCACCCCGTGGGCGCCTACCATGAACCAGTCCACATAGGCACCAGCCCTGTGGCGCCCACCCCATGCAGTCACCTGGGCACCACCCCATGGGCACCCAGCCTATTTTCTAAACCCTAATTTTTCCAACACACTTAGGCCGCCTTGGGATGCATGAAACCTTCTAGAACACGAACTAATGAAGCCCTAGCCCTCCTAAACTCATCCCAAACCTCTATTTAAGGATCTCTTAACCTCATTTACAAGAGTGCTACCCTAAAAAAGAGAAAAAAGTATAGAGATTATGCAAGAGGAGAAAGGTAGCCACCATTAGAGAAAAGAGCTTCAGATCTGAGAAGTAGAAAGGGAAATAGAACAGGAGACTTCCATATCTTCAACTAAAGCTATGGTTCTTTGCGTAAGCTTCGTTCTAGGAATTTAAGAAACGCATCATATACCGGTATTCCTAGATCTCCCTCTTCTTTTATTGCATTTTATCATCATCTTTGTTTAGAAACATGCTTAGGATCATTTATGCATCATAGATCTAAATTAGTTTTGATAAAAATGGTATCAGCATCTCATCACATTAATAACATGTTCAGATTCATTCTAATAGAGTAGATCTGCATTGATTTTGTAGTTCTAATTCCATAACTAGGTTAGATCTGGCATTTATAGCATCATCATCATCATTTAGATCGAGGAGATCGTAGAAGGCCCCGACAGAAAGGCTGGGCGTCACCCCCTGGGTGCCTACCCTCTCCGGACTGGTTGGGCACCACGCTCTGGGCGCCTACCCTTCCGAGATAGGGTTTGGATTTTAAATCTCCACTTTTTACATCGTTTTCTCATAGATTTGTTAGTTGCGCCATTATTAATTCGCATTAGGGCATTCGCATTAGCTGCTGAATATCGAAAATTGTGTTGAGAATCTTAAGACTATTGTGCATTCATTGCGATTCTTTGAAAACCCTGACTGAATAGGGTAGGCACCACAGGTGTGGCGCCCAAGTGGACTTTTCCACTCTCGCGCACAATTTTCGATCTCTTGCATTTAGTCCATTTAGAAATTGCATCACAATTATATGTTTCCTTGTTTGATATGTTCTGAACTTCAAATTATCGTTTCCATCACATTTCACATCATATCATTTGAATCATAAAGTCATAAAACCCAAAAAATCATAAAATATAAAAGTATTTCTTCTCTTTCCTTACACTCTAGTAAATTAAATGAGAAACCAAAAACAAATACAAAAAAAACCTAAAAATAGTAGGTAGATGTCTAGGTTATCAAATCTCGTGCCTAAGTAGGATAAACCCTAAGATTAGCTAAAATACTATAATTAATTAACTTAAGAATTTCCAAATGATTAAGAACCCTAAAAACAAATAATCTAATTAATTTGGACTAAAATTGGATTAAGGAATCACTAAGATTGTTTAGGGAACCGCTTCACCTCCTTTGAGCCTAGCTTGCTTATTCACTAAAAGTCCCTAATTGAGGATTCAACATAATTAATTATGGCTCTAATCTCACACCAATTCATACAGCAAACACCCTTAATCCAAAAGATCTTGAGACCTTAATTAATTCGGATTAAAATAACTAAGAACTTAATTAAAAACCTAAAACATAAAACACAGTCCGTCTGGGCGCCACCCCCTGGGTGCCCATTCTACCACATCTACCCAGGCACCATTCCCTGGGCGCCCAACCTATTCATTCCCTAAGAAGCCCCACTTGAAATTTAATCTAATTAATTAAGGCTTTAACCAACCCCAATCAACACACTAAAATACTCTTAACTTGAAAGACCTGAAATCTTAAACAACTTAAACTCGAATCCACCAAAAAAGATATAAAACCAACAAACCCTAAAAAATATCCATCTGGGCGCCACCCCATGGGTGCCCTGCCTACCAAGTCCACCTGGGCGCCCCCCCCCCTGGGTGCCCTGCCTGTCAAGTCTATCTGGGCACCACCCTTTGGGCGCCTATCCTATTCTGTCACTAAGATAGCCCAATTGAAACCAAAACTCGAATCAACACATAACAAAACTTTGTTAACTTAACAGACTTGAAACCTTAATCAATCTAAACTTGAATTAATCTAAACGAACACACAACACAAAACCAAGATAGACATCCATCTGGGCACCACTCCCTAGGTGCCCAGCCTTCCAATCCACCTGGGCACCACGCCCCTGGCGCCCATCCTATTCCTTCACCAAGAAATTCCTAATTAAAACTTCTAATTTAAACCAACCCAAATTAACACATTAAAACACTTTTAGACTTATGAAACCTGAGACCCTAATCAATTCAACCTCGAATTAATTTAAAGAACATCGAACCAACTCAAACTACAAGGCAGTCACCTGGGCACCACCCGTGGGTGCCTAACCTACCAATCCACTTAGGCACCATCCCTTGGGCACCTACCCTGCCCATTCCTTAGGAAACCATTAAACCCAATTAATTGAGACCTAATTCATCCCCAACTGAATACGAATAAACACTCTCCATCAAATACTAAATCCTTAAATCAATTCAAGCTTGAGTTGACCAAAGAATCACAAAACCTAACCAAACCATAAAACACATCCATCTGGGCGCCACCCCCTGGGTGCCCATCCTTCCAGATTCCCCTGGGCACCACACCCTGGCCGCCAAGCCTACTCTGTTTCAAAAAAAGCCCCAATTCACAACTTAGCCTGATTAATTAACACTCAAGTTAATCCCAATCAACATAATAAAACAGTTTGAAACATAAAACACTGAAGCCTTAATCAATTTGGACTTAATACCCAAAACCCTTTGGAACCGACCAAACCATCTTGCCATATCCACCTAGGCACCACTCCCTGGGCGCCTAGCCCATTAATCCATCTGGGTGCCACCCCCTAGGTGCCCATCCTACCAAATTCACTTAGGCACCACCCTCTGGGCGCCTAGCCTACATTACAACCCTACCCAACCAACTAAATTAAAAACAAATAATTTAACACCTTACAACTTGAACTAATTAAGACCAGAACCTAAATCAATCCCCGGACCTAAGGACCAGTAAGTAACTCCCATCCGGAATAGTTGAAAACCACAGGTGACCCACCTGGGCACCACTCCCTGGGCCCCCATCCTGCCAATCCACCTGGGCACCACTCCCTGGGCGCCCATCTTGCCAATTCACCTGGGCGCCACCCCTTTGGTGCCTATCCTCCCACTTGCACTAAAACACGAATCCTCGTTTTGTTTCAAAATCCGGATCCGCATCACTTTGACATTAGAACATCAGAGACATTAAAACATTTCTCAGACTAAAACATAGCCCTTAAAACCACCAGAATCCTGAAAAGAGATCGAAAAGTCTGAAAAGTATAAACTGTTAGGATAGGCTCCACCCCCTGGGTGCCTACCCTGTTTTAATCTGGAATTGTGATTTTGGACTACTTTTTGGAATTTTGATTTAAATTAAAAATAACACAACTTTAAAATATTTAAAAGTACATTAGCCAGAACCTTGAAACATCCCCAAACCACTCTCAATCAAAACCACAACTCAAAACAAATCGAATCAATTAAAATCTTATCCAACAAACTGCTTAGGCGCAAGAACTATCAAACGTAGGCTATTTACACCCTAGGATTAAATTGGATTACCTTGTTAGGTAGCTAAGAGATTTAGACTTCACCCCATCACTCTTCCTGCTCCGTTAGGGAATTGGGAGAGCTGATGTGGGCGGTCTAGGACTTTAGGGTAAGTTAATCCGATGATCAGTAATAAAGCATTAATTATGTAAATCTAAGTAAATCCACTAGTTAGGCCCTTCTAGCCCCATATCAAAAATCCATAAAAACTATAAAACCAACAAAAGAAACCCAAAAAGATTTTCCCTTTATTTCTTCCTCCACCTCAGGTGCCAGATATTTAATTGAACTTAATGATAAAAGGAAATGAAGAACTGACTTCTAAAATGGAATAAATGAGAATGACGAGATGAGATGAGTGATTTCACACACACTTTTTACTTCAGCCCATCGGCCACCGCCAATCAATTACGGGCCATCGGCCTTTCACTTTTATCACTCGTGTATCGCATATGAAAAACACAGAAATCACAAGTCAAAGTCTCATTTGCATCATCATTTTGGTTTAAAAAGTCAGCCTTTAAACCTTATTTTGCCAAGGGATCTGAAGGTGGTACCCGGGAACGGGACCAATCCTCTTAAATATTTGACACCTCCCCCATTTATTTTCTTTACTTTAGTTACTTTATTTTACTTGAATCTATTATGATTATGCTGTGTGAGGATTAACCTTTATTTGGACTTTAACTCATGACCCTAAATTGACCATGTATTAAAGAGACCCAAATTAATGTGACAGGACAACCGTCGTATGTTGCCGGCAGCACATTAGACGAGAGGAAGAACCCACCCACTTATTTTCTCCCCATATTTCTTCGGCTTTCGTCGAGGAACAGTGTTATGGCCGTTACCCTAGCTGGTGATCGTGATCCATTGATTTTGAGGGTAGTCGGAATCCTCATTTTCGATGTAAAATTTAAATAGCATATATAGATGAAAAGAGATTTCCCCACGCAAAATGCCATTTATTTCTTTTGGGGGGGGGGGGGGGGGGTCGAAATTCACATCCGACACCCCCTAGGGCCAATAATCTATCACATACCTATATCTCCCATTTGATCTAAGCCTGACTGTCTCTGTTTGTGTGAAACAATCGGGAGACACCCTAAACCATTCTTAGTAGGAGTTACCGAAGAGAAATGAAAACTTTTTTTTTCTTTTCTCTATCTCAGAAGGAGTGGATCGCGAAGAGAAGAGCTTTTCCAGTAATACTTTGAGAGAGATTATCAACCCAGAGAGACGTTGGGATGAAAAATTGACCATGACTTTGTTGAACTTGTTCAAAGAAAACATTGAGATAAGTACTGTTTAGGTCCCAAAGAAAACGCTGAGATAAGGACTGTTCTAGCCTCTGTTTCTATATTAGACACGCCATCACACATTAATTTTTTAGTAGTCACTTTTATTCCGAAAGAGTTTTAATGATGAGATTTTTCTAGTAAACAATATCTTAATGTTAAATAAAATCTTCACCTTTGATCGATTTATGGGAGCCACCTTTCTTACTGGCTTAATCATAAGGAACCACAATCTAAGGCCTATTTGTTTGCATGAGGGACCCAATAAAAGAGGAGTAGGTGTTTAAGACTAAATAAAGTTAAAGAGGTTTGGGATAAAGTACGTTTGAGTTCTTTTGTGTGTGTTTGGATGGTTGGTGTGTTTGGATAAGGCGAAGCAGAGTTAACTATTATATCAAACAGACTAAAATCACACCCCTTGGACCATTACCTCTGTACCTCTACTGCCTAGACCCACTTCATTTTCATGGCAGATGCCTATAACATTGCATTCCAAAATCTAAACATACTTCCACACATTTAATCAAGCGAAGGCAAACTTGATTATGCTTATTGCCTCACCAAAGAGTATTAAAGAATTTTATCCCAATGGTAGTGTGCGGGGATGTCTCCCGAAGTACTGAGGTTATGCTAACTTCGGCGCTTATGCCCATTAGTCGCGCCCTGACCTCGGCAAGCATTGCTCATGTGCTACCCGAACTCAAGACCGCCTCTGGACTCGGGCACCCCCAACCTCAATGCGAAGCCTCCACTTCGGTCACTCAGTTCGGCACCAGAGCCAGGCCCTTAGCCGAGATGGGCGGTAACGGCTGTACTTTCAAGAGTATCTAGCTGGAACTGATGAAGCCATCCTGGCCACCTCTTACCCCTGACAGAGTGGCATCCAGCGGTTATGTCCCATCAAACTATGGCCCCAAGCCAGGCCCGAAGGGACTAGGCCCAAAAGTCAGATGTGGTAAGTGTTAGATATCGCGATCACTGAGAGGGGGGGGGGGGGTGAATCAGTGATTCCTTTTTCAACAGGTCCAAACTAACAACAAAAGCAAATCAAATCACACAAGGACACCAGATTTAACGTGGTTCACCGAAAGGCTACATCCACGGTTCAAAGACTGTCCGAACACCAATCCGGGACAGATCTGAATCTTATTTAGTCGCACCAACGACAAAGAGCACCAACCCTTAGTTTCAGATAGCACCAACTATCTAGGAAGCACCTACTCCCTTGAGTTTCAGATAGCACCAACTATCTAGGAAGCACCGACTCCCTTTACAATTTATCTGCACCAACAGATAGGATCACCAAACCCCAGACACCAAGCACCAACTTGATGTTCTACAGAATAAGAATAGAAACCTTTTTCTATAGACCTTCCCCTCTACAATCTCTCTCTCTCAATCCCTTACAAATTGAAATTAAAGCATAAACAGAGAGACACTTATCTTATGGACGAAACACCATCTTCAAGAGCACATCCTCGTCCACACTTGCTGTAGAAACATACAGCACAACAGCACACAGCAACAGCACTCTCTTCTCTCCAAAACTCTCTCTCTTTTCTCTTCTCTTCTTTTCTCTCTGGTGTCTTCTTAAAAACGAACCAAACATGCCTTTATATAGGTTATGATAACCCTTAATTGTGTTCAAAATAGGCTACAATTGGTTTAGAAAGAGTCCCAAACGAAATAGATAAGAATGCTGAATTTTCGTGCAAGACTTCTGTTTCTGCGCAACTCTGGTTCCCGTGCTCGGTCGACATCCTGGCTTGCTCGATCGACATCATACACTGTCTGGAAACAGACAACTATCACGCTCGGTCGACATCCTGGGGTCCCGGTCGACCGAAGACACACTGTGTCACGAAAATAACTGGGAGCAGTCTGAAACTTTTTCTGCAGGTTTCTCTTGCTTCGGTCGACCGCATGAGGTGCCCGGTCGACCGCATGCTCTGCTTCAGGAATTCTGAATTCCTGACTGTTTCAATTCTGATTTCTCTTTTAAGCTCTATCAACACCAACCTAATCATCATGCTTGTGACAATGTGTTGACAATAATTCCAACTCAAAAACAATACTTGAGATACTAAATTCTTCAATTCTTCATAAATCTTCTCAAGTCATCTCAAATTCCAACAATGTCCCCCTTTGGAATTGTTGGCAACACTATTGGAACTTCAACACTTGAAACACATTATACTAGTTGATTCTCATGAAGCTTCTTCCAGAACCATAGTCTCCCCCTGTCTTAAAAAAAAATAGAATCAATCAAGATCTCTAACACTCTTGATACCAATCTCCCCAAAGTTATCATAGCATAACTTCTTCTAACATCTTCTAACATAGCTTTCTCCTAGCTTCAGTCTTTCTCCCCCTTTGACAACAAGTCCAAAGGGACCAACGAAGGAGCGAATAGGATATTCAAGGAATACTTTGCTCCCCCTTTTAAGCCCATCTCTTAAGGATTAGGAGAGTGAGTAACTCCTAATTTTTTTCGGAGATACTCGAAGACTTCTTTTGGCAGAGGTTTTGTGAAGATATCAGCAACTTGCTCAGTAGTTGGGACATATTCCAACTTTACCTCACCATCTGCAACCTTTTCCTTGAGAAAGTGATAGCGAATTGCTACATGCTTCGTTCTAGAATGTTGAACAGGATTCTTGGAGATGTGATTGCACTTGTGTTGTCACAGAGGATCGGCGTAGGATCTGTTGTCGGAACTCCTAGATCAGAGAGCATTTGCCGCATCCATAACACTTGCTTACAACAAGTTGCCGCTGCAATATATTCCGCTTCCGCTGTTGAAAGGGATACTGAGTCTTGTTTCTTACTATGCCATGCCACCAACCTGTCACCGAGATAGAATGCACCACCGCTTGTACTATTGCGATCATCTATACAACCAGCCCAATCGGCGTCAGAGTATGCAACAAGAGTGAAGGATTTGCCTTTAGGATACCAAATGCCAAGCTCCATGGTACCTGATGGACCGCGCTCCCGGAATGGCCCGGGGTTCCTACCGAGGTCGGCGGACGTGGGAGTCCGTTTGGTTCCGACCCTTTCGTAACCAGGGGGCAAAGGGGGCGTGCATCAACATTTCTTTTTTTGTGGGTGTGCCAGATTTTCTATTTTTACTTGGAATTGCAAGTGGTGATCCGGAGATCAACCTTCGCAAGTAAAAAGGAAATCAACTTCTTTCAAGTTTTCCATTGCACATATATTTAAGAAAAGAGACATTTTCTTGGTTTGCCGTGAAAGGCGATTTTTTTGGCATTTATAGCCGATTTTGGCGTTTATAGCCGATTTTTGGCGTTTATAGCCGATTTTTGGCGTTTATAGCCGATTTACAATCCTTATCAATAATGAAAGACAAGAGTTGTGATTTTTGTCTCTTTTAAAAAAAATACAAACTACAATGAAAAGCAAGAAAAGGAGGATCTAACTTCTCAGGAGATTGTGGGGGACTCGTTTAGATTGACGGTCGCAAGCCATATGTGGGCTTCGCCATCATCCATGCAGATGAGAACAGAGGATGCTATTGATTCGCTTGGCTTGGCTATAACCTCGGGTTTTTAGAGGACAAAGACCAAAGGAAGGTCCTATGTCCAATAAAAAGCCGAGTAGACGGGCTGAAAAGCCATATCTAAGCCATTGGAGGCAGGAGTAGAAGGCAAGGACCTTGGGGGGGGTACCCCCCCCAAGGGACTTTTGTCACCTTGTTGCGGTGGCCGGTGTAGAATTTCCGCAGAGTTTTCTCTCTTTTTCCTTTCTCTGGATTTCTGTCTGTTGTCTGTGCTTTTTTCTCTGATGTTTCTGATGTTTTGTGTGATGTTCTGTGATGTTCTGTGATGTCCTGTGATGTCCTTTCTTCTTGGAGAGCGCTCCTATTTATAGGCTTTTAGGTAGCCTTTTAGGTGGGTTTATGGGCTTTTATTGTCATTAAGCCGCATAATGGGAGGAGTTACAAAATTGAATTGTTTATTTTGTAACTCCTTTTTCTTGGCTTCTGATTGGCCGGAGGAGATTGGGGGCATTTAATCGCCTTTAATCGCCATGATGGGAGGAGTTTCATGGGTTAAATGCCATGAATCTCTTGACTTGTAACTCCCGAATGCTTGCTTCTGATTGGGCCGTCCAAAGAAATGGATTAATGACTGTAATAAAGTTAGTCAATTAATCGCATTAAGTGGTCGCCGAGCAGCTGAAGAGTCGCGGGCCGTGCCACGTCTTTTGGAATTCTTCTGTGGATGATCATCGATGGATCTTCATGTAGATCGACATCAGATGACCATGTAATTTCAGGTGTTTGTTGCCAACAGCGGGTCGGTGCCATCTGTCATGTCGATTTCTCGATCGGTCGGGTAGAAAGCACACTTTTTTTGGTTGACCGGGTGGAGATCAATATTGTTTTCGATACTCTTGATGATTGACCCGTGTTTTGGACGGATGTCAGAGGACTTGGTGTCTCAAAAGCATGAATTTTGGAAAGTACCAGAGGCTGGGCTCCTCGAATCGCGAAAAAACGGCGAAAACCGGGGTTTCCGGGGCTTTCCCGGCGACCCCGGGTTCCAGGGTCGCCTGCGACCCTGGCCCAGGGTCGCAGGGGTCTGCGACCCTGGGGTGTTTTCCCCCTTTCGTGTCCCGTTTTGCGTCCGTTTTTGCTGTTTTTCGATTCTTTTTTCTTCTGTACTTTTCCTTGAAATTTTGACCATTTATTGGCCTGATTTCTTTGTAGGAAACCTGATGAGAATCCTTGCATTTTATTTTGCAAAGTTTCCAATTTCCTGAGAAAGCCGAAGACTTTGTCGCGCAGAGCTGCCGATTTTCCGTCAGAAGCTGAAACTGGGCCAAACGATGTCGGAATGACCTGAAATTTGGTGTGAAGCCTCCTGAGCAATAAATAAGACCAACCATAGGCTTTTGTTTGAGTTTTGTAGCCGTTTGGGGTCCTATCACCTGTAGACTTGCTTTTTGTCACGATGAAGATGTCGCGGTTTGATGTGTGGTCAACCGATGTCCGATTGACTTGAAATTTGACAGGGAACCTATTGGAGTCATTTTAAGATGATCCATAGGTTCTGTCTTGGAAACCATGGTCCCGGAGAGCTTTTGTCGCCGAGAGCTCCTTTTCGGCTGTCGGAGAAGCGAAGTTAGGCCAAATGATTTTGAAATGGCCCGAAACTTCTTGTGTACTCCTCTTTTGGCTGTCTGGAAGAATCTTGCAGTTTTTGTTTGATTCTGACAAGATTTGATTTTTGGAAGCAGCATTGCCTATTTATGGCAGGTTGCGACTTCATGTAGCTCTTTGGATCTTGAAAAGGCAAAGTGACATTTTTTGGTGTCAACAAATGCCCCTCGAGGTACAGCGGCGAGTTGCTTAACTTTTGTAGTCGATGTGCCTCGAAGAGATTTTTGAAGGAGAGCCTGTGACTTGACCAAGAGTCTTTGAGCAATCTTTCTTTTTGGTATTTGTAGCCTTTTGAGCTTCCAGGGGAATTTTATGGTAGTGAAAGGGATCACGTACCATCTCGAGGCAAAATTTTGAAGATGACATCAGGGATGTGGATTTGGGTTTTGACCTTGTGGCCTAACAGGCTATATGTGGCAGGTTAGGGGGTCGGGTTTGGTTTTGATCGTGTGACCCAACAAGCTGTATGTGGAATGTTGGGGGATCAATTTTGGTTTTGATCTTGTGACCTAACAGGCTGTATGTGGCAAGTTAGGGGATCAGGTTTTGGTTTTTGGTTTTGGTCTTGTGACCTAACAGGCTGTATGTGGCAAGTTAGGGGACCAGGAATTGGTTTGATGGAATGTCAATTTCAAGAATTTGGCTCAATTTGGTAGATGAGGCTGGATGGTTTGATTTTTGGAAGCTCATGGGGCTTGGAATTTTCTTTTGTATGGTCCAATCAACTCAAAAGAGGCATGGAACCATTTTTGTATGCTCTTGGTAAGAGGGATTTCTCTTTGACTAAAAGCCCAAAAAATTTTTCTTTTTTTTTTTTTTTTTTGTGTGCCTAGGTGGTCAAACCTGGCTCATATGGGCTAACCCATGGGACCTTAAGCTTTTGAAATAGCTTAGATCTCATATGGTGTCATTTTTGTAAAGAATATCCAAAAATATCTCATTTGGATAGAGAATATCCAAGAATATCTTTACTTGGAGAGAATCTCTCATGATCCCTTTATTTTGGGATAGAATATCTCAAGATATCTTTCTTTTGGGAAAGAATCCGTCATAGATTATATCTTTTAGGAGAAAATCTCTCATTGATTTCTTTTTGGGAGAGAATCCCTCAAGATATCTTTCTTTTGGGAAAGAATCTTTCTAATTTCTTTCTTTTGGTAAGGTTACTAATTAGTAACACTTACCTCTTTCTTCTTTCCTTCTTTGGTTTGCTCTCCTCTATAAAAGCAAGGAGAAGGTTGGATCTCTTGCTCTTATTACTTTCTTTTGCAATAATCTCAAGAGGGCTTCAAGACCAAAAGTTCTTCTTCTTCAAGATCTTCAAGACTTTTCTTCTTCTTCTCCATCAATGGCTTCAAGTAAGTTCTTCTTTTTCAAGAAAACTCCATTGTAGGAAAAAAATAAAGTTCTTTCTTTTTTTTTTGTTTCTTTCTTTTCTTTTCTTCTTTTTTTCTTTCACGTGTTTTCTTCTTTCTTTTTTTTTTTTTTTTTTTTACACGTTTTCTTTTTTTTTTTGCTTTCTTTTCTTTTCTCTTTTTTTTTTTGTTTTTTTTTTTTGTGTGGGCCGTACGGACAGATCCGTACGGATCTGACCGTACGGCCACGTGGCCTATGGGCCACGGCCTGTGGGCCAGCCCTCATTTCTCTTTTTTTTTTTTTCTTTCCCACCCCTTTTTTTTTTTGAGAGAGTTTCTTTTCTTTCTTTTTTTTTGTTTTCTTTCCCCTTTTTTTTTAGAGAAAGTTTCTTTTTCTCTTTTTTTTTTCTTTTCTTTTGTTCATCATGATAATGCATTTTTTTTTTGCAAACCTAGATGTTCATGCATGCCTTTAATTTGTAAATTAAATTTGTAGCATGATGTGATAGCATACCTGAAAGTTTTCGCAAATTTGGGAATTTGGAGCTCGCAGTGATGTTGAGCCTTTCCTGATTTTGCGGAGACTTTTAGGTTTCGAAAGTTTGGAGTTTCGGAGCTCGCAGCGATGTTGAGCCCATCTTCAAGCTTTCTTATTTCTTTCGGGATAGTTCCTTTTCTTCGGAATTGCCCCGTCATCATGTCAAAATTTCGCCAGATTTTTTTTAGCGAGATTCTGTCATTTTGATGTTTGATCTTTTTCTTTTCCATCCTTTTCAGGTGGTTCCTCCAGAGCGAACAAGGGTAAAGAGCCTGCTACAAGCGTACCTCGTCGATCTTCTAGATCTTCTAATCCGGCCGTTCAGCAGGCTTTCGAGAAGGTCCAGTATGTTGAGAGAAATCTGGAAGAGTGCGACTCCCTCAACAGAGATGAGATGAGGCAGCGACTGATCACTCTCAAGGGAGAGGAATTCTATAAGATCATGGTAAGCAGTCGTCCATGGGTGATGGAAGATCAGAGCGTTTTGCCCAAGCCTACCTTCTTCTTTGGTGATGCAGTCCCTGATGACATTACATACCAGAGGAGATGTTTTCAGTTTTCCTTCACAGCAGATGGTGAGAAGAAGACTGTTACTACCCGGTCGATGTTTGATCGCACCGTCTCGATTCTGAGCCTTGCCCCCACGTGCCCTAAGAGGGAAGATCCTCCAAGTTGGGTGAGAAGGACAAATGTAATCAAGACCGGGGGTTTTGTTGGCGGTGCTCCTGGATATACGGAGAGGTCGCCTGTTGACATGGACTTGTTGATGCCATCCAGCGGCTACCAGGGCTCTGATTATCCGTCGGTCGATTTGAGACCGGTGGGCCTTGGTATTTTCAGCGGTGACGGCAGCAATTGGATCAAGCCTTTTCGACTTCGAGGTCGTTTCAATGCTGACTCCGAGTGGAAGTCGTGGACTGATCGCGTCCTGCTGATTGGTGGCGCCGTTTTGAAGGAAGCCGGGATTTTTGATGCGGTCCGCGCCTTTAGGGAGACCGTGATCTTTTCCGACGAGGCCTTCATGGCTATGCTGGAGTCATTCCTCCCACAAACCAATACCTTCGTTGTGACGAATGGTGAGATTGGTTTTTCTTTGAAGGAGCTGAGCGCCATTACCGGATTGCCCATCCTCGGCAAACTCTATGAGGAGTTTATGCCGATTGACAGCGTCCTCGAGGGGCAGTCTGAGGAGTTCAGGCTTTTATACTTTCAGCTCGTCGCCTTCTATGATTTTTTGAAGGAGAAGGGGGGTTCGAAAGTTAGATCCAGCAGTTGGAAGAGTTTTTGCTCTTCATTCCCCAACTTTTTTGATAGTAGGGAGTCTTCTGATAACGTGACCCAGGAAGCTGGAGCTCAGGATCCAAAGAAGATCTTGGCCATGCAAGAAGAGTTGAGAGATTTCTGTGCAAGTACAAACGCCATATGTCCTGACATTGCACTGCGGAGAGATCTCGCTGTTTACCTCACTTATTGGCTTGGTGAGGCTGTATTTGCTGGAGGAGATGGAACGCACATCAGGCCGCATTGTATTTTCCCGGCTTGTCAGATGGCGTTTGGAGAGCAGCTTGCTTTGGTGCCAGCTCTTTACTCCTACCTGTGTACCGAACTGCAGGCTGCTGCTTTTCTGGTTCGGCTTGGGCTTCACATGAATAGGGTATTTTCAGCCCATATCTTTTATTCGTGGTATGTATACCACTGTCCTGGCTTCCATCGGCTGGGTGCTGCACAGGATGATGATCCTCTGATGATTCGACTGGCTAAGGGCAAAGCCGTGTCCGAATCACTTTTGTTTGCCCGTATGAGGATCCGACGGTTCAGGGACGTCGAGATGGGGCAATCTTCAGTAAAGCTTTCTCCGGAGTTGCAGAAGAAGGCTTTTGATTTTGGTGCCTCCCGAGACTCTACCAGGGCGGGGTCAGAAAGGCATTATTCCTTGACAAATGCAGAGAGAGAGTGGCTTTTCAGCATACATGTCGGCACGATGGTGTACCGTAGACATCTTTTCATCGACATCCAGCCGTATGTACCCTCTCACTTTGCTTTGCAGCTTGGCTTTTGTCAAGGCGTTGTTGGAGCGCCTTCAAGCATGGTGAAGCGCTTTGGAGGCTTACAGGACGGGAGAAATGCATGGGCTTTCTATAGTGCTGAAGACACTACAGCCATGATTTCTTATCCTGTGTTGCTGACTTCCCGGACTGCCGGCTTTGCGAAGTGGTTCGCGGAGAGCTTCTCGGCATATCGGGGACTTTCCAAGAAGGAGCTTGATGTGAAGCTGGCATCTGGAAAGGGCCTTGGAAAGTCGGATGGCATCCGGCGAGAGGAAGTTTGGGCCTTCCTTTCTGGAGAGAAGCACAAGATAGGCTTTCTCGGTGACCAGGGCGTCATCGGTTTAGAAGCTGTTCGAGAGATACCTGATGAGGCTTTGGAGCAGCTAGAACAGGAGGAAGCCGAACTTGGTGCTTGGATGCAAGGTGGCACAGAGGTAAGTTTCCGTGGAGTCTACTGGCAAGAGCAGACCATCCAGTGAGGAGTCGAGTGGCAAACCTGACTCTGACAGCAGGGCAGGTTCCTCTAAGAAGCGAGCCCGCAGAGGTAAGAGGAGGAGGAGTCATCATCGCAGCAAGGGGCAGCATGAGGATTCTCCTGACTTGGAAGTTCCTCTTACTATCAATGAGGATGTGCCAGTGGATGCTGACGAGCCTCCAGAGAAGAGAAGCCGAGAAGAAGAGACCGTTGGTGAAGGTATGATTCTTCCTTTTTCTCTTTCCATTTCTTTTCATGGGATTTTTTCCATGTTATGATTTGCTTCTTGTTTCTGCTTTTCTTTTTTTTTTTTTAGCAGAGGAAGACTTGGTGATGCCTGAGGTCCCAACCGATGAGGTGGTGATGGATCATGTTGAGGCACCTGAAGAAGAACCGAGGGACTCTGGAGTAAATCCAGAATCTCCAATTGGTACGACTTCTTTTGCTCTTTTTTTTTTTTTTTTTTTGAGTTTGTGACTTGGCTTGCTAACACATTATTTTTTTGTCAGCTGACTTGCCACAGGGTTCTGATGACTTTGAACCATCGATGGACGCAAATGTTGATGATGCTTTCGATGAGTTCATGGAGGAAGAAAGTGTTCCGCCAGTCGTCGAAGAAGGTATTTTGTAGTTATAACTCTGATAATGATTTTCAAACAGGGTCATATTCATACCTTTTTGTGTTTCCTTTACAGGTTTTGAAGTGGCAGAGGAGGATCCGTTGCTTCCAGAGCAAGAGATGCCAGAGGTTGATCCAGAGGTAGAGATTCCTGGGACCAGCTCTGACAATATTGAGGAGATTCCTCGCGCTGAGATTCCTTCCCGAGCAGGAGCAGCTTCAGCTGGAAAGAGTTCTTTTGTTACTCTTTCAACAGATGATGATATGAGTAGCCGACCAACGGAGTTGGGCGAATCTTCAGCTGGGCCATCTCTTCTTTTTGCGAAGAAGGTGGTGGTGCGAGTTCTGAGCTCTTGGATTGAGACTCTCTTTTCTGGGCACTTGGAAGCCGGATTTGGCATGATCTAGCATGTGCAGGAGATTCTCAGTGATGCTGAAGAAGCTGGTACGGATGTCACAGGTGCCAGGGCGATCGTTGATAGGATCATTGCATTGGGTGACAAGTGGTTTGAGACCGTGAGTTTGGCTGATGACCAGTTCTTCAAGGAGATGTTCCTGGACCCTGCTGATAAGGCTAAGTCTGACCTGGATGAGGCTACAGAAAGCAAGAAGCAGGCAGTCCGAAAGAGGAACTTAGAAGAGCTAGCCATCATCAGGTTGACGCATGACCTTAGCATCCTTGACAGGGAGGTCGATGAGGACAGGAAACGTCTTGAGCATTTGCAGGCACAAGTCGCTGCCAAGTGGACTGCCATAATAGAGGCTCGCGACAGGGAGAGTGCTCTGATTCACCAAGTTGCAGATGCCGAACGGGTTCTCAAAAGGAAGTCTGATGAGGAGGAACAATGGCAAACTGCTCGAGGTAAGCTTCCTGGTGTGAAAGAAGGGGTACAGCCCACTCCAGCATCTCATGGCAGGTTCCTGAAGAAGCGTGCCTTGGAATCCTTGACGAATGAGGCTAAAAGTTTGCTTGGGGAGCTGAACTCTTGGCTGGAGACCATTTTTGATTGAGCTCCTGTATATTTTTTTTTTACAGAAACCATCCTTCTCTCTTTTCTTTTTTTTTTTTGGTACCACTTGTATTTTTTGGTACTTATTTTTTGTAGTGCTTGTGAACACTTTTTTTTTGGTACCACATGTATTTTTTTTGGTACTCTTTTCTTTTTTTTGTTATCCCTACGCTCACTTGAATCTTTTTGTGATAAGAGTAATTGCTAAATGGGATGCTCTTCTTTTTTTTGTTATCCCTACGCTCACTTGAATCTTTTTGTGATAAAAGTAATTGCTAAATGGGATTTGATCAAAAGGTTGTCATTTTGTGAAAATCTTTGTCAAGTGATTGTTTTGGCATGAAAGCCAGGTTTTTTGTTTGTGGCATGGAAGCCAATTTTGGCATGAGAGCCAGCTTTTCTTGTGGCATTGATAGCCGAGTTTTTTTTTTGTGGCATCTATAGCCAGTTTTGGTGGCATTGATAGCCGGTTTGTGGCATTGATAGCCTGTTTTGTTTTGGTGGCATTGATAGCCGGTTTTTTTTTTTTTGGTGGCATTGATAGCCGGGGTTTTTTGAAATCCAAGTTTTTTTTGTGTGTGGCATTGATAGCCGGTTTTGTTTTTGGTGGCATTGATAGCCGGTTTGTGGCATTTATAGCCTGTTTTTGATGGCATTTATAGCCTGTTTTGATGGCATTTATAGCCGATTTGGTTTTCAAAAAATGCAAGTATCGACTAAAAGTCGCCTCCCTGCTGAATGTTCTTGCAAGTATCGATGGAATGTCGCATCCTTGCTCATTCGGTTGCGAGTATCGATGGAATGTCGCATCCTCGCGGATTTGGGTGCAAGTATCGATGGAATGTCGCATCCTTGCTTTTCAAAAATTTTGGTTTTGCGGGTACTGACTTGATGTCGTTTCCCCACGATTTTTTGAAATTTGTGGTTTTCTCGAACCTTTGGGTTATGGATATCAACTGAAATGTTGCGTCTCCACAGTTTTTTAGGTTTCTTTTTTTTTTAACCTTTGAAATTTGGGTTGTGGATATCAACTGAAATGTTGCATCTCCACAGTTTTGGATTTTGCAAGTATCGACGAAATGTCGCTTCCCTGCGATTTTGGAAGTGTCGAACGTGGTTCGCTTGCTTCCGATTTGTGCGAGTATCGACTAAGCGTCGCTTCCTTGCGGGTTTTTGAAAAACCATTTTTTTTTTGTTTAAAGACACGAGGGTCATAAATTTTGACCTAAAACCATTTTGGCGGTAAAAGGCAGGGTGGACTAGGGTGGAAATCCCTGAATCCGGATTTTGTTTCAAACCATGAATTTTGGGTTCAAGGGTTGAAAATTTTGGTCAAGTTAGGGAAAGGTTCCTAAACTTGGATATATTTTTTTGAACAATGAAACGATGAAAGTAAGCATTGTTTTAGACTTCTAGAAATTTCAACATTTGATATGAAAATTCTAAAAAAGGGTGGGTCTAGCGAGCGTGTACCTAGAAACCGGTTTTGGCCATACAGGCATTGCTCTTACCCAGTTGGGTAAGTCTTCAAGGGTAGTACCGCTTTAAGAACTTGCCATTGATGGGCAGCATACATCTGTCACCTTCCATGTTTAGGAGTGCGTATGCGCCATTGGAGAAAACTTTGTCGATGACGTAGGGTCCCTCCCATTTCGGCACAAATTTGCCTTTGGACTTGTGAGCGAAGACCATTGGTCTTTTTACCGCAAGAACCAAGTCATTCTTTTTGTAGGCGCGTTGCCTGACCTTTTTATCGAAAGATCCTGCCATACGTGCTTGGTAAAGTTCAATGCTTTGTTGAGCTTCGAGCCGTTTCTCATCGAGATTGTCCAGCTCATGGAGTCGCAATTTGACATTGCTTTCTTGAGTCATGTCATTTTGCAAGGATACCCTCAAGGAAGGAATTTGTACTTCCAAGGGTACGACAGCTTCGCATCCATAGACCAAGGAGAATGGTGTGCTATGGGTTGGTCCTCGAACGGTGGTTCGATAGGCCCATAAAGCTTCAGACATTTTGTCGCTCCAGTCTCTTTTGTGACTAGAGACCATTTTCTTCATAATAGCTTGTGCCACAGAACTGTATAAGGATAGTTGAGGCATACCTTTATTTTGGAAAGGTTCAAGCATGGAGTTTGATGAAAAAGCATCCGATCTATGGAAGAAGATCGGCTTTTCCTTTGTTGAAGTTGCTGGAACAACGAAGGAAGCTGACGTAGGATCTTCTATGTCAGAAGTTGTCTCCATTGGAGTAAGAGCAGGCTGAACTTACTGAGTGTCAGCTTGGCTTGACGATGTGTCGTCTTCTGGCTCTGAATCCGAGTCCGTGTCTTGCATGATAGACACGAAAGAGACAATAAATTTGCCCCCAGGCTTTTGTTTTGTCTTCTTCACTTTAGTTGTGATGACCAAAGGCTTTGAAGATTTGAGGGAGATGATGAAGGGAGTTTGCATGCTCTCTTCAGATTTACCGGATGGTTTGTTTTCTTCCGGTGATTGTTGAGGAGCTTTGCCTTTATCTTTCTGGAGATTTTCGGCAAAGGATGATGTATGCTTCTCCTCTTCTTCTTTTTCACCTTCATACATCTGTGAGTCTGCGAAGTGGATTTCTTTACCTTTGAAGGGTTTTCTGTCCGCAAAGACTCGATGTATCATGCCGTCGTCGCCAACAAACTTGATGCATTGATGTAGAGTTGAAGGGACAACACCATTCTCATGAATCCAAGGGCGTCCGAGAAGGATGTTGTAGCATGAAGGGGTCTTTATTGCATACACTGTGACCTCAGAGATAAGATCACCGATCTGTAATTTGAACCTGATTTTGCCGATAGGCCTTTGAGTACTCCCATCGTATCCAAAGATAGATACAGATGTGTGGCTCAGTTTGCTGGGTGGGATGCCCAACTCTTCAAGAGCCGATGTGGAGATAAGGTTGAGTGCAGAACCTGGGTCGATCTGAACTCTATGCATAGGCATTTCCTTGATATACCCTGTGAAGTACAGGGGTCGGTTATGCCTAGTTTCGCCAAGTAGGAGGTCATCCTTTGTGAAGGCGATGGTTGCACTGGCTGCTTTTTTAACCGAGAGGCATTCAATGCATGATCCCTCAGTTTTCTTCTTTTCTCCCTTTGAGGAGGCTTCTGAGTTTTTGACCCGGTAATCCATTTCAATTTGGAGGACCTGCGGGGCATGTTTGTCGACATCCTCATTCAGCTTTTGTAATTCCGAAATGAGATTATCACGAGTGTGCGGAGACATTCGCAACAAATCTAGGATGTGCAGACGTGCAGGTATGTGCTTGAAGTGTTCAATCAAGTCATACTTGAAAGCCTCCTTAGGGCCTGCATGTTCATCATTGTTGCCACTAGGGGCGCTTACAACATCTTTTCCCGAAGGATTTACATATGTAAAGGAAGATTGGTTGTAATTTTTGTGGTAGTCCCGGCCAGAGCGGGTGCCTCTACCAACTTCGAGAGCTTCTTGATAAGGGTCTTCGTTTGGAAGATTGTCTTCAGGATCAAGAAGCTGTCGTTTTTCATTTGCTGAGGATGTATCAGCAGCAGAGTTACCATCCTCAGTGATTGTGTTGCATGGAGCATTTTTCGGGAACAAGTCCTGAACAGCATCCAGCAATCTTTCTTCTTCGTTGACTAATTCATCGTCCCAAGCATCAATGGCTGGGAATTCTTCAGTCAGGAAGGGTGTGAACTTTGAAGTCACAGTCTCAGGAGAAGAAACCTGAGAGGGTGTCATCTCAGTGAAAGTCACGTGAGACGAGGTGGCTCCAGAAGATACATTGCTAGGCGTCGCCGGAGTGTAAGTGCTCTTATCAGACGATGCTTCGGAAGAGCTATAATCCCGAATTATCACATTACAGGAAGCTCTGACGGGAGACGTTGCCTGATCGAAGTCAGACTCATCCTCGGATGTGAGAGGATCGTCTATCCAGCAGTTTTCTCCATTTTCAGGAGTTAAGGGAGGATGTACCTGGTGGTCTTCAGGGACTTCAGGCTCTGGATTGCGAGGAGGATCATTGACGCGT
Organism: Litsea cubeba; assembly: GCA_012931725.1. Lineage (NCBI taxonomy): Eukaryota > Viridiplantae > Streptophyta > Magnoliopsida > Laurales > Lauraceae > Litsea > Litsea cubeba. The sequence goes on along the minus strand of CM022945.1, from coordinate 153,002,861 downwards.
TCTTGCTCTTGTTCTAGAGCGAGTCGCTGCAAGATCCTTGCATATTCTTCAAGATCAGGCATGGGAGCCGGATCTTCTTCTTCATCATCTCTTTGTGGCTCAACATTGTTGATTTCCACTGGAGTAATGAGGGGTGCTGGTTCAGCAGCACTTTCTTGTACAGCTTCTTGGTCTTCTTCATCATCAGACCAGGATCCTTGTGGCTGTAGGGGGTTATACCAGATTACTGGCATAAGATGAGACTCAGGAACCCATTCTTCATCGGAGAGATATTCTCCTGTTTCAAGGGACTCCTCCCACTCATCTGTGTAGTTGGATTCGAATCCATCATCGGTGTCGCTGGATTCGTATCCATCAATGGAGAATCCAACTACCGAATTGCAAGAGTATGATGCCTCCTGCATGGCTTCTTTGAATTGAGGTGGCATGAAATCACTGAGAGTGAATTTCCTTACCCCCGTTGAAGTCTCTGGAAGGGATGTTTTTGTTGCCTCCAGTGAAGCGGTAGAGGAAGCCTCTGCCTTTTCTTTGACCTCTAGTTTTGGCTGGGTCTTCTCTTGCCGTTTGAGCTTGAGGAGATGTTTCCTAGCCTGCCTTCGCTGTCGAGCTGTAGGCTTTATTTTCACGACCTCCCAATTTTCATCTTCCAGGAGATCGGGATGTACCCATATCGGTTGTCCGTCTGGTGTCGGGTAAGGAACCAGTTCCTCGGACGCTTCGATTGAGTTTATCACCTTGAAGGAAGTAGTGATCTTCTTCTTCGGTGATCTTGATGTTTGTCCACATGTCACCATGTTGACGGAGGCAGACCCATAGTTTTTGTCAAAGGTGATGACTCCGTTTTTCCACATCTCATTTATTTTCTCTCTCACAACGAAGCATTGATTGAGAGGATGCGAGATCATCTGGTGATATGGACAGTACCGAGGATCGTTGGTTTTGCCAACATCACCCGGTCTTTTTGGTTCAGGCAAGGTGAGCTTGCCGTTTGCCACAAGAGCCCCGAAGATTTCATCAATATCTTCATCAAACGGGTATTTCTTCTCTACTCGTTCTTTGAAGGCATCAGAGAGTTCAGGTCTCTTACCAGCAGCTTTGTTTTCAGCTTTCTTTGATGGCTGAGGAGCTAGCTTGGTCTGCACATTGAGGACCTCTTTCTTCTTTGGTTTAGAGGTTGCAATGGCGGTTGGCTCTTTTCTTGATGATTTCTGACTGTTGAGGTCTTTAATCACCGTTTCAGCTTCCATGGAAGCTTCTAGGAGTTCTCCCAGGTTTTTTGATTTTTTGCCGATGATCATGGAGCGGATTCTGGCTCTCATGTTGTTTCGGCAGATGTCGACTAGCGACGCTTGTGGCAATACATCAGAGCATTTGTATGCCATTGCTTTCCACTTGTGAATGAAGTCATATGTTGATTCATTCTCCCCCTGTTTTAGGCTGCACAGCTGAGCCATAGTAGCGGGATGATCTTCACCTTTGAAGTGAGTGAGGAAGCGTGTCTCTAGCATGGCCCAATTTTGGATTTAGTCTTCCGGCAGAGTGGAGTACCAATCGAAGGCCGTACCTTTTAGGGTACTTGCAAAGAGGCGGATCTTGAGTGCATCTTGATCCGCGATAGCTCCCGTCAGGATCTTGAAGTGGATGACGTGTTGTCTGGCTGATCCTTTCCCCGTATATGTTTGGAGAGTAGGATGCTTGAATTTGGTGGGGAACGGGACCGAGTCCATCCATAAGGGATATGGTGGCTTGATCCCATGCTCTTTGAGTATATCCTCTTCTTTTGCTTTGGCGAGGATACCGTCTACGTCCTTTTTGGTAAGGGCGCGTGACTCATTTTCTTCTCTATTTACCTCGTCGTCTTGATGATTCGGAGGAGGTTCATTGTTTACCTGATTTTGGAAGGCGAGGAGAAGGTTTTCCATCAGAGTTTCAATCCTCTGCTGGCCCTGTTCCAACTGCTGGATGCGGGTGATCGCATCTTCTGGAGGTGGATTGCGGGGTGGTGGCTCAGAATTTGTGGCCAAGACATTCATCCTTCGTGATTCGAACGAAGAAACTGTCCTGGTGACTGAGCTGGGGCTCATTCTTTTTGAAGAAGAGCTTGAGGAAGGATCACTCTGCTGTCCTTTGCTTGAAGGAGCAGGGGATTCTTCTGAATGTCTTCTTGTCCTTGAGACGCTGCGGGTCATTGGACGTCGGACATGGATTTTTGTTGCTGATTTTTGGCGCCTTCTGGTTTTCCCAACCATATGGACGGCAGCAACTTGGTTGGGTCTTTCTTTTTCGACCCATTTGGGAGAGACTTGAAGTATGGGAGGCTGGGTCCTTTGCTTTTGTAGTCTCTTTTGCCGGTACAACGCGCGGCGGCGTATACGGCGAGCAATTTGAGCTTCGGTCAGCTCTGACTGGGCTTTGACGATGAAGGATGTGCTCCCTCGGGCGCAGCAGCCGAGCCTGTCTTCTCTGTAGCTGGGCAAGGACAGGATGCGGACCCTGTCCTTCGCCTGTTGCAGCGAAGCTTTGAATTTTTGAAGTTCGGCCCCTGTAGATATGAAGGGTCGAACTGCAGATTTGTAGGCCTTAGCAGATGCTTGTGGAGGCCTTGTGATGCATGACTTGATTTTGGGCTTGTAGGAACAAGCCGGCTCATGCTGGGTTGACTTGGAAGTCAGGTTGGAGATGGGTCTCTCCTCTTTCATGTAGGCAAGAGGATAGAACTGGTTCTCCTTGAGTGGGGCCAGGAATGCTGGCTTAGTGGATGTATGGGACCTTCTCTGTTTTGGTGAAGGTTTTGGGGACCAAGTCTTGGAGTAGACCTGGTTGTTTGCAGGTTGAGGCTTCGTGGGGCTGCCACGGGCTTCAGGCCTTCTGGTGCTCGCCTTTGGTGTCACGGTAGTGACACGTTGAGAGGCGAGTTTCTGCTACTTGGAGGGAGCAGTTTGTTCCTCGGGAAGTGGGAATGGTCCCAGCGTCCCAAAGACGATAGTCCGGGGAGTCGGGGTCGACCCGGAGTTCAGAGAGTTGCCGAGGGAGTTGACACTTCGGCAGCTGATGGGGCGCTTGTAGGTGCGCGTGGTTTGCTTCTGTTGAAGCATGAGTTGGTGCTTGTTTTCATCGAAAGTAATGGTTAGTGAAGCTGCCATTGTTAGTTTTCGAAAATTTCTGAAACAAGACCACATCCATTAGTAATCACAAGAATATAATGATCATAAATGGGAAGTTCTATGGTTTCGTCTTTTCAAATTGCTCGAGGTAGATGACCCAAGCAATATGAGGAAGGCAAAATGCCATAGAAGGTACAATTGTTCTGATCGCAGGTATGGTAAGCCCGGAATGGGCATCCCAGTGACTGCTAGAAGCAATTGTGAACTTAAATTCGACTTATCGAGAAGCAGAGCTTGCTCGAGGTAAGAAGAGTATAAAGTTGGAGTTACAGATGTGCCGGTCGCAATACAGTAGACCCTGAAAGGGCGTACTAGTACCGCTAGACACAAATGTTTTGAGACCGCATCTATGAGATGAGATTCTCTATTTTGAAAGGTCAAGATTGGATTCATCAAAGAGAGCAGATGGTATTCCAATCTGAACACGGGCTCAGCGATTTCCGCGAGCGCCAGTGCTCAGAAAGAAATGAACCATAATTTCTTGGATCTGAATCTAAAGATGACGAGTTTTTTTTTTTTTTTGAAAGGCCAATATCGGGTTCATCAAAGAGAGCAAAAGGCACTCCAATCTGAACACGGGCTCAGCGATTTCCGCGAGCGCCAGTGCTCAGAAAGGAGAAGACCAAGATTTCTCTAATCTAAACCCAAAATGACGGAAGTTTTTTTTTTTTTGAAGATTTTTGAAGATTTTTTTTTTTTTAAAAAAAAATCTTTTTATTTTATTTTATTTTATTTTATTTTTATTTATTTTTTATTTTTTTTAAGATTTTTTTTTGAAAATCTTTTTTTATTTTTTATTTTTTATTTTAAATTTTTATTTTTAAAAATTTTATTTTTGAAAAAAAATTTATTTAAAAGACGAGAGAGTACACATAGGCCTCCTAACCCGGTCTTATGAAATCTTGATTGATAGAATTGCCCCCAGGTAAGGGTAGGATTACTTAATGAACCCGTTTGGAGGACCCTTGCTTAGAACAGTCCAGCTGTCTCCACACTCTGGACAAGGCTTTTCTTTGAATCAACCATGATCAAAGAACACAGTTGGTTTAACCTTAGTGGTCTATGTCTTTTTTTTTTTTTTTTTTTTTTATGAATTCATCGAAGAGAAACAATGGCCCGACCCCCGATCCGAACACGGTCTCGGCGATTTCCGCGAGCGCCAGTGCCCAGAAGGGAAAGGATCAAGGTTTCTCAATTTTGAATCCAAATTGAGAAATCTAAAATTTTTTTATTTATATATATATATATTTTTTAGATTTTTAATGAACTCATCGAAGAGAAACAATGGCCCAACCCCCGATCCGAACACGGTCTCGGCGATTTCCGCGAGCGCCAGTGCCCAGAAGGGAAAGGATCAAGGTTTCTCAATTTTGAATCCAAATTGAGAAATCGAAAATTTTTTACTTTTATATATATATATATATTTATTTTTTTTAGATTTTTAATGAACTCATCGAAGAGAAACAATGGCCCAACCCCCGATCCGAACACGGTCTCGGCGATTTCCGCGAGCGCCAGTGCCCAGAAGGGAAAGGATCAAGGTTTCTCAATTTTGAATCCAAATTGAGAAATCTAAAATTTTTTTATTTTTATATATATATATATATATATTTTTTTTAGATTTTTAATGAACTCATCGAAGAGAAACAATGGCCCAACCCCTGATCCGAACACGGTCTCGGCGATTTCCGCGAGCGCCAGTGCCCAGAAGGGAAAGGATCAAGGTTTCTCAATTTTGAATCCAAATTGAGAAATCTAAAATTTTTTACTTATATATATATATTTTTTAGTTTTTTAATGAACTCATCGAAGAGAAACAATGGCCCAACCCCCGATCCGAACACGGTCTCGGCGATTTCCGCGAGCGCCAGTGCCCAGAAGGGAAAGGATCAAGGTTTCTCAATTTTGAATCCAAATTGAGAAATCTAAAATTTTTTTTATTTATATATATATATATTTTTATTTTTATTTTTATAGATTTTTAATGAACTCATCGAAGAGAAACAATGGCCCAACCCCTGATCCGAACACGGTCTCGGCGATTTCCGCGAGCGCCAGTGCCCAGAAGGGAAAGGATCAAGGTTTCTCAATTTTGAATCCAAAAATGAAAAATCTAAAAAATTTTTTACTTTTTTTTTATATATATATTTTTTATTTTTTATTTTTTTATTTTTTAGATTTTTAATGAACTCATCGAAGAGAAACAATGGCCCAACCCCCGATCCGAACACGGTCTCGGCGATTTCCGCGAGCGCCAGTGCCCAGAAGGGAAAGGATCAAGGTTTCTCAATTTTGAATCCAAATTGAGAAATCTAAAATTTTTTTTATTTTTATATATATATATATTTTTTAGATTTTTAATGAACTCATCGAAGAGAAACAATGGCCCAACCCCTGATCCGAACACGGTCTCGGCGATTTCCGCGAGCGCCAGTGCCCAGAAGGGAAAGGATCAAGGTTTCTCAATTTTGAATCCAAAAATGAAAAATCTGATTTTTTTTTGTTTTTTTTTTTTTGAAAAGAGAAAGAGTGGAAATAAATTCAAAGAATTAGAAATTTCCAAACAAAAAATCTCATCTCATTTTTTTTTTTGCGGAATTCAACATAGGCCACCAATTATAAAGTAGCCAAGGAATCGAGAAAAGAAATATAAGCATAGAGCAAAATATATGATATGCAAATATTTCATTTCTAGCATCGTGTTCTCAAATAAACGAGTCCCACCGGGTGATGCCAGCTTGATGGACCGCGCTCCCGGAATGCCCCGGGTTCCTACCGAGGTCGGCGGACGTGGGAGTCCGTTTGGTTCCGACCCTTTCGTAACCAGGGGGCAAAGGGGGCGTGCATCAACATTTCTTTTTTTGTGGGTGTGCCAGATTTTCTATTTTTACTTGGAATTGCAAGTGGTGATCCGGAGATCAACCTTCGCAAGTAAAAAGGAAATCAACTTCTTTCAAGTTTTCCATTGCACATATATTTAAGAAAAGAGACATTTTCTTGGTTTGCCGTGAAAGGCGATTTTTTTGGCATTTATAGCCGATTTTGGCGTTTATAGCCGATTTTTGGCGTTTATAGCCGATTTACAATCCTTATCAATAATGAAAGACAAGAGTTGTGATTTTTGTCTCTTTTAAAAAAAATACAAACTACAATGAAAAGCAAGAAAAGGAGGATCTAACTTCTCAGGAGATTGTGGGGGACTCGTTTAGATTGACGGTCGCAAGCCATATGTGGGCTTCGCCATCATCCATGCAGATGAGAACAGAGGATGCTATTGATTCGCTTGGCTTGGCTATAACCTCGGGTTTTTAGAGGACAAAGACCAAAGGAAGGTCCTATGTCCAATAAAAAACCGAGTAGACGGGCTGAAAAGCCATATCTAAGCCATTGGAGGCAGGAGTAGAAGGCAAGGACCTTGGGGGGGGGGGGTACCCCCCCAAGGGACTTTTGTCACCTTGTTGCGGTGGCCAGTGTAGAATTTCCGCAGAGTTTTCTCTCTTTTTCCTTTCTCTGGATTTCTGTCTGCTGTCTGTGCTTTTTTCTCTGATGTTTCTGATGTTTTGTGTGATGTTCTATGATGTTCTGTGATGTCCTGTGATGTCCTGTGATGTCCTTTCTTCTTGGAGAGCCCTCCTATTTATAGGCTTTTAGGTAGCCTTTTAGGTGGGTTTATGGGCTTTTATTGTCATTAAGCCGCATAATGGGAGGAGTTACAAAATTGAATTGTTTATTTTGTAACTCCTTTTTCTTGGCTTCTGATTGGCCGGAGGAGATTGAGGGCATTTAATCGCCTTTAATCGCCATGATGGGAGGAGTTTCATGGGTTAAATGCCATGAATCTCTTGACTTGTAACTCCCGAATGCTTGCTTCTGATTGGGCCGTCCAAAGAAATGGATTAATGACTGTAATAATGTTAGTCAATTAATCGCATTAAGTGGTCGCCGAGCAGCTGAAGAGTCGCGGGCCGTGCCACGTCTTTTGGAATTCTTCTGTGGATGATCATCGATGGATCTTCATGTAGATCGACATCAGATGACCATGTAATTTCAGGTGTTTGTTGCCAACAGCGGGTCGGTGCCATCTGTCCTGTCGATTTCTCGATCGGTCGGGTAGAAAGCACACTTTTTTTGGTTGACCGGGTGGCGATCAATATTGTTTTTGATACTCTTGATGATTGACCCGTGTTTTGGATGGATGTCAGACGACTTGGTGTCTCAAAAGCATGAATTTTGGAAAGTACCAGAGGCTGGGCTCCTCGAATGGCGAAAAAAAACGGCGAAAACCGGGGTTTCCGGGGCTTTCCCGGCGACCCCGGGTTCCAAGGTCGCCGGCGACCCTGGCCCAGGGTCGCAGGGGTCTGCGACCCTGGGGGGTTTTCCCCCCTTTCGTGTCCCGTTTTGCATCCGTTTTTGCTGTTTTTCGATTCTTTTTTCTTCTGTACTTTTCCTTGACATTTTGACCATTTATTGGCCTGATTTCTTTGTAGGAAACCTGATGAGAATCCTTGCATTTTATTTTGCAAAGTTTCCAATTTCCTGAGAAAGCCGAAGACTTTGTCGCGCAGAGCTGCCGATTTTCCGTCAGAAGCTGAAACTGGGCCAAACGATGTCGGAATGACCTGAAATTTGGTGTGAAGCCTCCTGAGCAATAAATAAGACCAACCATAGGCTTTTGTTTGAGTTTTGTAGCCGTTTGGGGTCCTATCACCTGTAGACTTGCTTTTTGTCGCGATGAAGATGTCGCGGTTTGATGTGTGGTCAACCGATGTCCGATTGACTTGAAATTTGACAGGGAACCTATTGGAGTAATTTTAAGATGATCCATAGGTTCTGTCTTGGAAACCATGGTCCCGGAGAGCTTTTGTCGCCGAGAGCTCCTTTTCGGCTGTCGGAGAAGCGAAGTTAGGCCAAATGATTTTGAAATGGCCCGAAACTTCTTGTGTACTCCTCTTTTGGCTGTCTGGAAGAATCTTGCAGTTTTTGTTTGATTCTGACAAGATTTGATTTTTGGAAGCAACATTGCCTATTTATGGCAGGTTGCGACTTCGTGTAGCTCTTTGGATCTTGAAAAGGCAAAGTGACATTTTTGGTGTCAACAGTACCTTTCAGATATCGAAATATCCTTTTTACTGCTGTGAGGTGCGTCTCAGTTGGTGATGCTTGAAATCGAGCCACCATACACACTGCTTGCAGAAGATCCGGTCTTGTAGCAGTCAAATAAAGCAAGCTTCCTATCATAGAACGATAAGTGGTGTGATCAACGGACGAACCCTTATCATCTTTGCTTAGCTTTGTGTTCGTTGTCATTGGTGTGCTCACTGGCTTGCTGTCTTCCATGTTAAATCGCTTCAGCATTTCCTTGATGTATTTCATCTGTGATATGAAAATACCATGTTTCAGCTGCTGAACTTGTAAACCAAGGAAGAACTTTAGTTCTCCAAGCATTGACATCTCAAATTCTTTCTTCATCTCTTCAGCGAAATTCCTGCACTTTTCTTCATTGTTGCCACCAAAGGTTATGTCATCGACATAAACAATAACAACCAGCTGTTTGCTTAACTCTGTTTTGACATAAAGATTGCTATCAACCAGTCCTTTTCCAAAACCGAACTTGCGGAGATATAGGTCCAGCCGTGCATACCATGCCCTTGGCGCTTGTTTCAGCCCATAAAGAGCCTTTTTCAACTTGCACACTAGGTCTGAATTTTTGCTAATAAGAAAACCATCAGGTTGCTCAATGTAGACCTCTTCTTCAAGTAATCCATTCAAGAAGGCTGACTTTACATCCATCTGAAATACCTTGAAGGTTTTGTATGCAGCCAATGCAAGAAACATACGAATGGCTTCCAGACGAGCCACCGGTGCAAAGGTTTCTTCAAAATCTATGCCTTCAACTTGAGCATAGCCTTTACAAACTAACCTTGCTTTGTTTCGAATGACCTGACCATCTTCATTCAGCTTATTCCAAAAGACCCATTTAGTACCAATAACATTCTTATCGGTAGGTCTAGAGACTAGTTCCCATGTGGAGTTCTTCTCAATTTGCTCCAACTCCTCATGCATAGCTTTCAACCAACTTTCATCGAGACTGGCTTCAGCCACAGTCTTGGGTTCAATGGTGGACACAAGTGAGTAATTGCTAACTACACTTTGTCTTGTTTTAACACCGGCCTCAGGATCTCCAATGATTTGATCCTTAGGGTGTTGCTCTACCCAGGTGCTTTTCTTTCTAGGAGTAGCATCTTCTGAGTCATCCTTTGATTTCTCAGAATCATTAGGCTTAGCTACTTCATCATCAATCTCACTCGAGTCCTCATAAACGGGACTGTCATAATGAGTTCCATTCTTTGATTCATGGTTTTCATCAATTCTAACATCAGCACTTTCTATGATTTTTCTGGTCCTTTTGTTAAGACATCTGTAAGCCTTACTAGATGAGGAATAACCCAGAAATATACCTTCATCAGCTCTTTCATCAAATTTGCCCGGATTTTGTTCAAGACGCTTGATGTAACACTTGCTGCCGAAGACTCTGAAGTGCTTGACTGTTGCTTTTCGCCCAAACCATAGCTCATAAGGAGCTTTGTCTTCATGTGGCCTGATCAAGCATCGATTCTGAATGTATACAGCCGTATGGATTGCCTCCTTCCAGTATTTGTCAGCTAGCTTGCTCTCAGTTAGCATTGTACGAGCCATCTCTTGAACGGTGCGATTTTTCCGTTCCACAACTCCATTTTGCTGTGGAGTTCTAGGGGCTGAATACTGTCTTTGAATGCCATGATGCTCACAATAGTTAGTGAACTCTTCAGATGTGAATTCACCGCCTCGATCAGACCTTAAAATCTTGATACGTTTTCCAAGCATATTTTCAACCTGTGCTTTAAACACTTTAAAACGATCAAGTGCTTGATGTTTATGCTTAAGAAACAATACCCATGTCATACGAGTATAATCATCAATGCATAACATAAAATACTTATCTCCATTGGTGCTTTGAGTTCGCATCGGTCCACAGAGATCAGTGTGCACTAGCTCAAGAGGTTTCTTTGAATGATGCTCCTTTGTCTTGAACATTACCCTCGTTTGCTTTCCCTTTTGACAAGAATCGCAAATGGGGTTGGAAGGCTTTTCAACTGTAGACATACCTCTGACAGCCTTTGAATTGCAAATCTTTGACATGTTATCAAGTTTAGATGCCCAAGGCGTTTGTGCCACAACCAACTTTCCTCTGTCCGACTCATTAAGCAAGTCTTTTCAGCTCCATCTGACAATGTATAGAGATTTCCAGCAGTCCTAGATCCAGTAGCCACTGTTTTGCCGTTGCTACACTTCTTGATAGCAAAACCATTCTTAGTGAAGGCAACTTCGTGGCCTTTGTCACAGATCTGGCTCACACTAAGCAAGTTGTGTCTCAGTCCAGACACATATAAGACCTCGTTTGATCTGATCTTGTTTGCTTTTAGCTGAACAATACCTTTTCCGCAGATTTTGGCACCATCATTGTTACCAAACTTCACTGATCCGCCTTCATAGTGCTGTAATTTGACGAATTTTTCCTTATCACCTGTCATATGGCTTGAACAGCCACTATCAAGGACCCATGGTGCTGTCTTCTTTTGTGCATTGAATGCCGTTTGCACAATGAGAGATTCTTTGGAATTACCTTCCCTTTTCTTTGCCCTCCATGCCTTAACTAACTTGGGTTTCTTTTCAACCTGAAATTGGTTAGCTATAGGCAACCTACAATCCCTAGCCAAGTGTCCATAATTATGACACATATAGCACTCAATTTTGTGGCTGTTTAGGATTGAAAAAGGGTTCCTAGTCACAAGTGGGCTGTTTCTAACATAGAATCTACAATCAGCTCTTTTATGTCCATATCTATTACAATGATAGCAATAACCATAGAATCTGAACATTCTTCCTTTCTTAGGTGGCTGGATAAACTCCACAAACCTTTTCTTATTGAACATCTCAATATTAGGCTGAATTTGATGCTTTGTAGCCTTGAGAGGTATGGCACTTTGTTTCATAAACACAGAAGGTGCAGCTTTAGAGGACTCTCCGGTTTCAAATCCAATACCAAATTTATTGTGGAAGGGCTTTTGAACTTTCAGAATTTCATTGAGTTTCATTGTCCCTTCAATCGCTTGGAGTGCTTTGAGTTTTCGGCTATTTTCCAAGTTTTCAGCCTTTGCTCTAGCGATTTCAGTTTCAAGTTTCATAGCCTCTTCCTTTTTGATACTTATTTGATTTTGAAGGACTTCTACCATTCTTTTATATTCTTCAACTTGAGTTTTCAAAGCAATAATTGAACTTTCAGATTCATGAAGAAGTTTCAGATTTTTCTTACTTGTTTTTCGTTCCATGCTAAGCTCCTCAAGTGCGGCTATGAGTTCTTCTTCGAGATTGACCTCAGCCTCCTCTTCCTCTTTCGGCTCTTGCTCCTCTTCTTCTTCAACGGTAACCATGAAGAGAGCTTCAGTTGCCTCGGCTGATTCATCATCGTCTGAAGTTTCAGACGTGCTGTCATTATATTGACTGATGAAGCTTTTTTGCTTTGCCCCTCTTTCTGAAATTTTTCTTCCACTTACTCTTATCAACATAAGAGTCATCATCATTATTCTCTTTCAGCGGGCACTTCGCAGCAAAGTGACCAACACCGCCACAATTGAAGCATTTAAAGGGTAGCTTCCCTTTGTACTTTCCATTGCTTCCTTTCTTCAGCTTTCTAACAAATTGAGCCTCAAGCTCATCATCATCAGTATCAGAATCATGACCAGCAGTCTCTTTTCCCTTTTCTGAACTTTGAAGGCCGCTTCTCTATCAGATGAAGACGTCTTACCTATGCGCATCTCATAGGCAGTGAGTGAACCATGCAACTCATCCATGGAAAATTCATTCAGATCCTTGGCTTCTTCTATGGCTGAGACTTTTGAATCAAACCGGGGAAGAAGAGATCTTAGAACCTTTTGACGATGACTGGTTCTTTTATCTCTTCCCCTAGTCCACGAATGTCATTCGTGACTTCATTCACTCGTTGCAAATATGAGTCAACATTCTCGCTTTCCTCCATGCGAAGAGATTCAAATTGAGAGCGATGGGTTTGCAATTTTGCTTCTTTGATCTTCTCATCTCCTTCATGAATGCTTTTCAACTTGTCCCATATTTCCTTGGCTGTTTTGCATGCAATTACTTTGACCAGCTCGCTGTCCACAAGGCCACTAAAGAGTGCATTCTGCGCCTTAGAGTCATTGTCTGCTAACTTCTTCGTTGCAGCATCATTGGGTACAATGGCAATATTGTAATCGACTCTGACAGTCTCCCAGACATCATAGCCAAGTGACTTAATGAAAGCCTGCATTCTGATCTTCCAGAAGGAGTAATTAGAACCATCAAACAAAGGTGCTTTCTTATTTCCTGTATTGGTTGCCATGTGATTTGACAAGAGATCAACCTTAGCGTGTTAAACTTTTCAAGGGAACCTTACGCTCTGATACCAATTGTTAGATATCGCGATCACTGAGAGGGGGGGGGGGGGGTGAATCAGTGATTCCTTTTTCAACAGGTCCAAACTAACAACAAAAGCAAATCAAATCACACAAGGACACCAGATTTAACGTGGTTCACCGAAAGGCTACGTCCACGGTTCAAAGACTGTCCGAACACCAATCCGGGACAGATCTGAATCTTATTTAGTCGCACCAACGACAAAGAGCACCAACCCTTAGTTTCAGATAGCACCAACTATCTAGGAAGCACCTACTCCCTTGAGTTTCAGATAGCACCAACTATCTAGGAAGCACCGACTCCCTTTACAATTTATCTGCACCAACAGATAGGATCACCAAACCCCAGACACCAAGCACCAACTTGATGTTCTACAGAATAAGAATAGAAACCTTTTTCTATAGACCTTCCCCTCTACAATCTCTCTCTCTCTCAATCCCTTACAAATTGAAATTAAAGCATAAACAGAGAGACACTTATCTTATGGACGAAACACCATCTTCAAGAGCACATCCTCGTCCACACTTGCTGTAGAAACATACAGCACAACAGCACACAGCAACAGCACTCTCTTCTCTCCAAAACTCTCTCTCTTTTCTCTTCTCTTCTTTTCTCTCTGGTGTCTTCTTAAAAACGAACCAAACAGGCCTTTATATAGGTTATGATAACCCTTAATTGTGTTCAAAATAGGCTACAATTGGTTTAGAAAGAGTCCCAAATGAAATAGATAAGAATGCTGAATTTTCGTGCAAGACTTCTGTTTCTGCGCAACTCTGGTTCCCGTGCTCGGTCGACATCCTGGCTTGCTCGATCGACATCATACACTGTCTGGAAACAGACAACTATCGCGCTCGGTCGACATCCTGGGGTCCCGGTCGACCGAAGACACACTGTGTCACGAAAATAACTGGGAGCAGTCTGAAACTTTTTCTGCAGGTTTCTCTTGCTTCGGTCGACCGCATGAGGTGCCCGGTCGACCGCATGCTCTGCTTCAGGAATTCTGAATTCCTGACTGTTTCAATTCTGATTTCTCTTTTAAGCTCTATCAACACCAACCTAATCATCATGCTTGTGACAATGTGTTGACAATAATTCCAACTCAAAAACAATACTTGAGATACTAAATTCTTCAATTCTTCATAAATCTTCTCAAGTCATCTCAAATTCCAACAGTAAGGCCCGATTAGACCAGCATTTAAGCATGATGGGCTGATCGGACTGCCATTTAATGAGTAATGGGCTGACATGACGATATCCCTGGGAATGCTAGGACGTCATCATGAGCCTCACCATGCAACGTAGACTTCTTCCTCTATAAATAGAGGAACGATCTCCATCACAAGTATGCACAACATAACCAGAGAGCTGTTACTCTGTCTCTCTTCTCCCTTATCTCTATCCTACTGCTCAGACCTCTTACTGACTTAGGCATCGGAGAGCCTTGCGCTGCCCACAGCCAGGGTCCTTTAACATCCTCATCTTCTTCCCTTTCAGGTTCTCAGGCCATCCATCATCTTCCAAGGAGCACCAGACTGAAGATAATCTTCATTACAAAGTCCGTAATATTTAGGCACTTACAATTGGCACCGTCTGTGGGGAAGCACTAACCCGATTTTCCCAAACACCATGCCTCCCATAACTAAGAAAGGCGGAGAAGTTGTGAGGGCGATCATCTAGACACCCCGGGCCTGTCGCCGGTCGCTCCTCCTCAGATGCGATCGGAGGCAAGGTCTGGTCCGGCCGCAATCGAGGATCGCTCTGACACACACCTCTTCGTTCAGATCCCTTCCCCGGACTAGATCGAAGACTCATCCCGGAGGAGGAAGTCATGCCTCCTCGGCGAGATGAACAGCGATGAGAACGTCCACGGAAGGACAAAGCTGTAGTGGTCAGTGGGTCCCATCGTTCCCGCTACTTCATTGGCGACAAGGACGTCGCGGCCCAGAACATCCTCATCCGAGAACAAGAAAAGTTGATCCAGCAGCTCCAACAGCAGCTCCGGCAGAAGCCTGAGTGCGAGGCAAAGGTCGGCCCTCAGCCTTCCAAGAGTAGGCCGACCCACCAATCCGAGATCGACCTCAGGCAACACCTCGAGCAGAAGAGGCAGCGCCAAGCTCAAGACGAGGGCTCCAGCAACAGTCACTCGAAGAAAAGGTCAAACCCCCCCTTAGGGACGAAGAAGACGAAGAAGCGAGGCTTGACAGGCTCGTCAGGCAGGCAATCCAGTGCAATATGGAAGCTATCTCCTGCAATTCCCTGGATTCGTACGACTCCGGTGATGCCGGCTCATCTCCTTTCTCTCAGGAAATCAAGGATTTCCTCCTGCCCAAGAGATTCAGCGTTCCGAGGTTCGTTCATTATGATGGCACCTTGGACCCTGCAGCGCAACTCCGACATTTCACCCAGAAGATGTCAGTGTGGGGTGAGGTCGGTCATCTGAATTGTAGAGTTTTCTCGTCAAGTTTGGGAGACCTCCCCCTCAAATGGTTTTGCAGCCTCCCAGAAGGATCGATCTCGAGTTGGCACCAGTTACGGAACTCCTTCCTAGGGAAGTTCCAAGCCCACATAGTCATCCCGAAGACAGATGGCGACATCATGGCCCTCAAGATGAGGTGGAACGAGAGCATCACCCAGTTTGCTAAGAGATTCTGGATTGTCTATATTCAGATCGAAAACTCAAACGACGAAGTGGTTATCATGTCCTTCCAGCACGCCCTGTTGCCGGGCAACGACCTTCGCAAATAGCTGGTCTGGAGCCCCGTGACCTCGGTAGAAGTGCTAATGGCCAGGGTGAACAAGTACGTCGCCCAAAAGGAGGACGAGGTCAGGGCCAAGGAGAGCTTCGGCGTCTCTAAGTCCACCTCCAAAGGCCAGACCAAGGCCGAAGATCAAGCCGTCCAGCGCGATCGACGCCCTTCCGGGAAACCCTTTTCCAAGGAGGAAAAGAGAACATTTCAGAGGGAAGAAAGGGATCGATACCGAGCCTCCACCGGCTCAGCAACGGCTTCGTTTCTCAATAAGGACGACAACAAGAAGCCCAGGCCGGGTGTCCACACAGTATTTGTAAAGCCAGTCCACAAGATACTGAACAAGATCAAAGACCAGCCTTACTTCAGCTGGCCGCAGCCTATGCAGGGCAACCCCGCCAACCGAAACCAGAGTAAGTTTTACGCCTATCACAAGCAGAAGGGGCAAGACACTGAAGACTGCTACTCCTTCAAGTCACACCTCGAGAAGCTCGTCAAGGAAATACACCTAAAGGAGTATGTGAAAGGGGGAGGAGTAAACACCAGCCGAGCTCAGCGCCAAGATGATGGAGCCCACTCCAGTGATGAATCGGAAAAACTTATTAGTGTCATCCACCTGGCTCCCACCCCAAGGGGGAGTAACCAGGCCCGGGCCTAGGCAAGGAGGGCCGTGCACGGCAAACAGGTGATGACTGCCGAGCTCGAGCCAGTATCAAAGAGGGCTCGGAAGGAGAAGCCCAGGATCGGTTTCTCTGAGGAAGACTTGGAAGGAGTCCAGCTCCCCCATAACGATCCGCTGATCATCACCCTAAAGCTCAAGAACTGCATAGTTCAGAGGATCCTCGTCGACCCCGGAAGCTCTTCCGACATCCTTTATTTTGATTGCTTTAGAAGGATAGGCCTCGGAGAAGAAAACCTGGAGGAGGCGCGCACTCCCCTGATTGGCTTCAGCGCCAAACCAGTGTATCCCAAGGGGAAGATCTCCCTCACGGTCCAGGTCAAAGGCGCCTCCATTACTGCCGATTTCCTTGTGGTAGATGCGTCGTCTCCCTACAATGCCATAATGGGAAGGTCATGGCTGCACAACATGGAAGCAATACCTTCCACCCACCACCAGAAGCTCAAATTTTCCTTAGAGGACAAGGACGGTAGAATGAAGGTGGTCACTGTCAGGGGCGACCAGCAGGCGACCAAGAAGTGTCTCATGGCCGTGGTGCCCGGAGAGAAGGAGCCACAGTGGGTGAACATGGCCGAGTTGGAAGACGAGCTTGAAAAGGTCGGCCGCGATCCCGAGAAGAAGAGCGTTGAGGATCTGACCGAGGTCAGACTCGATCCCACCGATCCTGAATGCCACTTCCTAATCGGCTGCCAGCTTGCCGAGGCAGAAAAGGCCGAGCTCGTCGGTTTACTATTCAGAAACAAGGAGGTCTTCGCCTGGACCCCCTACGAGATGCCCGGCATTGACCCCGAAGTCATGTGCCACAGGCTCAGCGTGGACCCTCTACACAAACTAGTGGTACGGAAGTCATGCAGGACGGGGGTACCGCAGTCAGAGGCAGTAGTCGAAGAAGTTGGAAAGTTGCTGGAGGCGCAGGCGATCAGGGAGGACAAGTATCCGAAGTGGCTGGAGAACACGGTGGTAGTCAAAAAGAAAACTGGGAAGTGGAGAGTCTGCGTCGATTTCACCGACCTAAACAAGGCCTGTCCCAAAGACAACTTCCCACTTCCAAAAATCGACCAACTAATCTGTTGACACCAAAACTGTCATCTTGCCTCTTCAAGATCCAAAGAGCTACATGAAGTCGCAACCTGCCATAAATAGGCAATGCTACTCCCAAAAAATCAAATCTTGTCAGAATCAAATAAAAACTGCAAGATTCTCCAAGACAGCTAAAAGAGGAGTACACAAGAAGTTTCGGGCCATTTCAAAATCATTTGGCCTAACTTCGCTTCTCCGGCAGCCGAAAAGGAACTCCTGGCGGCGAAAGCATCGGAGACACCAAATCTTCGATCAGAGCCGATGGATGGTCTCAAAATACATCTAAAAGGCTCCACGTCTAGTTCCGAGTCAAACCGACAACGTTTGACCCTACATCAACCCTCGAACAGCTAAATCAGGCCTCTTGACGGCGAAGCTCCCCGGGACCATGGTTTCCAAGACAGAACCTGTGGATCATCTTAAAATGACTCCAATAGGTTCCCTGTCAAATTTCAAGTCAATCGGACATCGGTTGACCGCACATCAAGCCGCGACATCTTCATCGCGATAAAAGCAAGTCTACTGGTGATAGGACCCCAAACGGCTTCAAAACTCAAACAAAAGCCTATGGTTGGTCTTATTTATTGCTTAGCAGGCTTCTCCCCAAATTTCAGGTCATTCCGACATCGTTTGACCCAGTTTCAGCTTCTGACGGAAAATCGGCGGCTCTGCGCAACAAAGTCTTCGGCTTTCTCAGAAAATTGGAAACTTTGCAAAACAAAATGCAAGGATTCTCATCAGGTCTTCTACAGGGAAATCAGGCCAATAAATGATAAAAAATATCAAGAAAAAATACAGAAGAAAAAAGAATAAAAAAACAGTAAAAACGGACACAAAACAGGAAGAAAAGGGGAAAATCCCTCCAGGGTCACAGGTGGGCCAGGGTTGCCGGCGACCTTGGAGCCCGGGACCGCCGGGAGGGCCCCGAAAACTCCGTTTTTCGCCGTTTCTTCGCTATTCGAAGCGTTTGACCTCTGGTAGTTTCCAAAATTCATACTTTGAGACACCAAATCCTCTGACATCCGTCAAAGTCACGGGTCAATCATCAAGTGTATCGAAATCAACATTGATCGCCAGCCGGTCAACCAAAAAAAAGTGTGCTTTCTACTCGACCGATCGAGAAATCGACAGGACAGATGGCACCGACCCGCTATTGGCAACCAATACCTGAAATTACATGGTCATCTGATGCCGATCTATATGAAGATCCATCATTGATCATCGCCAGAAGAATCCCAAAAGACGCGGCACGGCCCACGACTCTTCAACTGCTCGACGACCACTCAATGCGATTAATTGACTAACTTTATTACAGTCATTAATCCATTTCTTTGGACGGCCCAATCAGAAGCAAGCATTCGGGAGTTACAAGTCAAGAGATTCATGACATTTGAACCATGAAACTCCTCCCATCATGGCGATTAAAGGAGATTAAATGCCCTCAATCTCCTCCGGCCAATTAGAAGCCAAGAAAAAGGAGTTACAAAATAAAGGAATTAAATCCTGTAACTCCTCCCATTATGCAGCTTAATGACAATAAAAGCCCATAAACCCTCCTAAATGGCGACCAAAAAGCCTATAAATAGGAGAGCACTCCAAGAAGAAAAAAAAAGACAAAAAACACACAACAGACGGCAGAAAATCCGGAAACTCAGACAGAAAAAAGGCATCAGAAATCCAGAGAAAGAAAGAGAGAAAACTCTGCGGAAGTTCTACACCGACCACCGCTACAAGGTGACAAAAGTCCCTTTGGGGGTACCCCCCCCCCAAGGTCCTTGCCTTCTCCTTCTGCCTCCAATGGCTTAGACGTGGCTTTTCAGCCCGTCTACTTAGTTTTTTATTGGACATAGGACCTCCTTTTGGTCTTTGTCCTCTAAAAACCTGAGGTTATAGCCAAGCCAAGCGAATCAATAGCATCCTTTGTTCTCATCTGCATGGATGATGGCGAAGTCCACATATGGCTTGCGACCGTCAATCTGAATGGGTCCCCCACAATCTCCTGAGAAGTTAGATCCTTATTTTCTTGCTTTTCATTGTAGTTTGTATTTTTTTAAAAGAGACAAAAATCACAACTCTTGTATTTCATTATTGATAAGAATTGTAAATCGGCTATAAACGCCAAAATAGGATATAAATTCCAAAAAAAAAATCGCCTTTCACGGCAAATAAAAAAAATGTCACTTTTCTTAAATATATGTGCAATGGAAAACTTGAAAGACGTTGATTTCCTTTTTACTTGCGAAGGTTGATCTCCGAATCACCACTTGCAATTCCAAGTAAAATAGAAAATCTGGCACACCTACATAAAAGAAATGTTGATGCGCGCCTCTGCCCCCACTCCGGTTACGAAAGGGTCGGACCCAAACGGACTCCCACGTCCGCCGACCTCGGTAGAACCGAGCGAGCAGAATGCGACGGTCCATCAAGCTGGCACACCCGGTGGGACTTGTTCATTTGAGAACACGATGCTAGAAATGAAATATTTGCATATCATATCTATTGCTCTATGCTTATACTTCTTTTCTTGATTCCTTGGTTACTTTCTAATTGGTGGCCTATGTTGGATTCCGCATCTAAAAAAAAATGAGATGAGATTTTTTTTTGGAAATGTCTAATTCTTTGAATTTTTTCCACTCTCTCTTTTCAACAAATAAAAAATCAGATTTTTCATTTTGGATTCAAAATTGAGAAACCTTGATCCTTTCCTATCGTTCATCGTGCTTGCAGAAATGTTGAGCCTGTTCGACTAAGGTTTTGGGCCATCGTTTCTCTTCGATGAGTTCATTAAAGATCTAGAAAAAAAAAAAAAAAACAAAAAAATCAGATTTTTCATTTTGAATTCAAAATTGAGAAACTTTGATCATTTCCTATCGTTCATCATACTTGCAGAAATGTTGAGCTTGTTCAACTAGGGTTTTGGGCCATCGTTTCTCTTCGATGAGTTCATTAAAGATCTAGAAAAAAAAAAAACAAAAAAAAAAAATCAGATTTTTCATTTTGGATTCAAAATTGAGAAACCTTGATCATTTCCTATCGTTCATCGTGCTTGCAGAAATGTTGAGCCTGTTCGACTAAGGTTTTGGGCCATCGTTTCTCTTCGATGAGTTCATTAAATATCTAAAAAAAATAAAAAAACAAAAAATCAGATTTTTCATTTTGGATTCAAAATTGAGCAACCTTGATCCTTTCCTATCGTTCATAGTGCTTACAGAAATGTTGAGCCTGTTCGACTAAGGTATTGGGCCATCGTTTCTCTTCGATGAGTTCATTCATAAGACCGAGTTGGAGGCCTATATGTACTCTCGCGTCTTTTAAATAAATTTTTTTCAAAAATAAAATTTTTAAAATAAAAAATAAAAAATATAAAAATTTTCAAAAAAAATCTTAAAAAATATTAAAAAAATAATAAAAATAAATAAAAAAAGATTTTTTAAAAAAAAACTTAAAAAAAAAAAACTTCCGTCATTTTCGATTTAGATTGGAGAAATCTTGGCTTTCTCCTTTCTGAGCACTGGCGCTCGCAGAAATCGCTGAGCCCGTGTTCAGATTGGAGTGCCTTTTGTTCTCTTTGATGAACCCGATATTGGCCTTTCAAAAAAAAAAAAAATCTCGTCATTTTTGGATTCAGATCTAAGAAATTATGGTTCATTTCCTTCTGAATACTGGCGCTCGCGGAAATCGCTGAGACTGTATTTGGATCGAAATACCATCTGCTCTCTTTGATGAATCCAATCTTGATCTTTCAAAACAGGGAATCTCATCTCATGGATGCGGTCTCCAAACATTTGTGTCTAGCGGTACTAGTACGCCCTTTCAGGGTCTACTGTATTCGTGACCGGCACATTTGTAACTCCAACTTTATATTCTTCTTACCTCGAGCAAGCTCTGCTCTCGATAAGTCGAATTTAAGTTCACAATTGCTTCTAGCAGTCACTGGGACGCTCATTCTAGGCTTACCATACCTGCGATCAGAACAATTGTGCACTCTATGGCTTTCTGCCTTCTCCATATTGCTTGGGTCATCTCCCTCGAGCAATTTGAAAAGACAAAACCATAGAACTTCCCATTTATGATTATTATTCTTGTGATTACTAATGGATGTGGTCTTGTTTCAGAAACTTTTCGAAAACTAACAATGGCAGCTTCACTAACCATTACCTTCGACGAGAACAAGCACCAACTTATGCTTCAACAGAAGCAAACCATGCGCAGCTACAAGCGCCCCATCAGCTAAGGAAGCGTCAACTCCCTCGGTAACTCTCTGAACTCCGGGTCGACCTCGACTCCCCGGACTATCGTCTTTGGGTCGCTGGGACCATTCCCACTTCCCGAAGAACAAACTGCTCCTTCCAAGAAGCAGAAACTCGCCTCTCAACGTGTCACTACCGTGACACCAAAGGCGAGCACCAGAAGGCCCGAAGCCCGTGGCAGCCCCACGAAGCCTCAACCCTCAAACGACCAGGTCTATCCCAAGACTTGGTCCCGAAGACCTTCACCAAAACAAAAAAGGTCCCAAACATCCACCAAGCCAGCATTCCTGGCCCCACTCAAGGAGAACCAGTTCTACCCTCTTGCCTACATGAAAGAGGAGAGACCCATCTCCAACCTGACTCCTAAGTCAACCCAGCATGAGCCGGCTTGTTCCTACAAGCCGAAAGTCAAGTCATGCATCACAAGGCCTCTGCAAGCACCTGCTAAGGCCAACAACCTGCAGTTCGACCCTTCATCTCTACAGGGGCCGAACTCCAAAACTTCAAAGCTTCGTTGCAACAGGCGAAGGACAGGGTTCGTATCGTGTCCTTGCCCAGCTACAAAGAAGACAGGCTCGGCTGCTGCGCCCGAGGGAGCACATCCTTCATCGTAAAAGCCTAGCCAGAGTTGACCGAAGCTCAAATTACTCGTCGTATACGCCGCCGCGTGTCGTATCGGCAAAAGAGACTAGAGAAGCAAAGGACCCATCCTCCTACACTTCAAGTCTCTCCCAAATGGGTTGAAAAAGAAAGACCCAACCAAGTTGCTGCTATCCATATGGTTGCAAAAACAAGAAGACGCCAAAAGTCAGCAACAAAAATCCATTTCCGACGTCCGATGACCCGCAGTGTCTCCAGGACAAGAAGACATTCAGAAGAATCCCCTGCTCCTTCAAGCAAAGGACGGTAGAGTGATCCTTCCTCAAGCTTTTCTTCAAAAAGAATCAGCCACAGCTCAGTCACCAGGACAGTTTCTTCGTTCGAATCACGAAGGATGAACGTCTTGGCTACAAATTTTGAGCCACCACCCCGCAATCCACCTCAAGATGATGCGCTCACACGCATCCAGCAGTTGGAACAAGGCCAGCAGAGGATTGAAACTCTAATGGAAAACCTTCTCCTCATCTCCACTTCGGCTCTCGAAGAGTTGGGCATCCCACCCAGCAAGCTGAGCCACACATCTGTCTCTATCTTTGGATATGATGGGAGTACTCAAAGGCCTATCGGCAAAATCAGGTTCAAGTTGCAGATCGGTGATCTTATTTCTGAGGTCATTGTGTACGCAATAAAAACCCCTTCATGCTACAACATCCTTCTCGGACGCCCTTGGATCCATGAGAATGGTGTTGTCCCTTCAACTCTACATCAATGCATCAAGTTTGTTGGTGACGACGGCATGATACATCGAGTCTTTGCGGACAGAAAACCCTTCAAAGGTAAAAAAGTCCACTTTGCAGACTCACAAATGTGTGAAGGTGAAAAAGAAGAAGAGGAGAAGCATACAGCACCCTTTGCCGAAAATCTCCAGAAAGATAAAGGCAAGGCTCCTCAACAATCACCAGAAGAAAACAAACCATCCGGTAAATCCGAAGAGAGCATTCAAACTCCCTTCATCATCTCCCTCAAACCTTCAAAGCCTTTGGTCATCACAACTAAAGTGAAGAAGGCAAAGCAAAAGCCTGGGGGCAAATTTGTTATCTCTTTCGTATCTATCATGCAAGACACGGATTCTGATTCAGAGCTAAAAGACGACAAATCGTTAAGCCAAGCTGACACTCAGTAAGTTCAGCCTGCTTTTACTCCAATGGAGACAACTTCTGACATAGAAGATCCTACGCCAGCTTCCTTCGTTGTTCCAGCAACTTCAGCAAAGGAAAAACCGATCTTCTTCCATAGATCGGATGCTTCTTCATCAAACTCCATGCTTGAACCTTTCCAAAATGAAGGTATGCCTCAACTATCCTTATATAGTTCTGTGGCACAAGCTATTATGAAGAAAATGGGCTATGACGTCAAAACCCAATCGGTTTGGGAGAGGGACGCGGTATTCTCACGCCATTGGGGCCCGTCATGACCAAAAGCCAGCTGGAAGATTGGAGACTCTACGGCTATGTAGAAAAGTCTTCACACGGGTTAGGGTATGATCCTGACACTCCCCTGAGACAGTTGACACAGGCTTAAAAGTCAATATACTGACCAAGCCTCAACATCTCGTATCCATGAAGACATTGATCTCCCTGGATATCTCTTTGATGAGTCACCTGACAAAGATCCAGGAAGCTCATCCAATTGGCACGATTTCTCTGAGAATGAAGAGGAGTTGTCCGATGGCACAGACATCTGGTCTTCTGACCCAGAAGAACCCTCATCTCCAAAAGAAGTAGCCTACTTCAACACGGTTTTAATAGGCGATTGGGATCATCTCATAGCAAGCCTTGGGAAAATTACCGATCAAGAAGACCCGTGGAAAGGAACAAAACCTTGGTCTGGAAATGCCCTTGAAACCCAGAAGGTTTCGTTGAGCTGGAAGCCTCCGAAAATATTATGGAGGAATCACCTTCGGACCTTCCAATAGAAGATCCTGTTCAAAAGAAAGACTCGGGAACACCAGATAACCCACGTCCTGTATTCATAAATAAGAATATAAAGGATGATGAGTTACCCGAGTATATCACCTTTCTTCGTGAGTTTGTTGATTGCTTTGCATGGTCTTACGCTGAAATGCCTAGCTTAGACCCCAAAATAGCGGTCCACAAACTCAATCTTCAAGAAGACATCAAGCCTGTCAAGCAAGGCCAAAGAAGATTCCATCCAGATGTGATGGATAAAATTGAACAAGAAGTTCAAAAACTCAAAAGCGTTGGCTTCATCCGTGAGGAACAACATCCTGAATGGTTGGCCAACATTGTCACCGTGATAAAGAAAAACGGGATCAGGGTCTGTATTGACTATAGAGACCTGAATGGTGCATGCCCAAAAGATGAATTTCCGCTCCCCATACCAGAAGTAATGATTGGTAATACCTGTGGATTCGAGAGAATGACATTCATGGATGGTTTCTTTGGCTACAATCAGATAAAGATGCATCTTGAGGATGAAAAACATACATCTTTTCGGACCCCTTTTGGCGTGTATCGCTACACTGTCATGCCATTTGGTCTGAAAAATGATGGTGCCACATATCAGAGGGCTATGATGAAGATATTCCAAGATATGTAGCACAAGACGGTTGAATGTTACGTTGATGACCTCGCCGTCAAAAGTAAAAGAAAAGAAGATCATCTCGAAGACCTTCGAGAAGTCTTCCTCCGGCTTCGCAAACACAAACTGCGAATGAATCCTTTGAAATGCTTCTTCAGCATCTCGTCGGGTAAGTTCCTCGGATTCTTAGTTTGGAAAGCTGGAATAGAGCTTGACCCCATAAAAGTCAAAGCCATTCTAGAAATGCCCTCTCCAAGAACCTTGAGAGAACTCAAAGGGCTTCAAGGGAGATTGGCCTACATCAGACGGTTCATCTCCAATCTTTCGGGGAAATGCCGTCCATTCTCCCGGTTGATGAAAAAAGGTGTAAACTTTGTCTGGGATGCTGACTGTGAAGCTGCTTTCTAAGATATCAAGTCATACCTGACAAAACCTCCAGTGTTAACTACTCCTACCACGGGAAAACCATTCATCTTGTACACAAGAGCCCTTGATAACTCTTTGGGAGCTCTGCTTGCACAAGGAAATGATCAAAGAAAAGAAGCTGCTTTATATTACCTCAGCCGCATGCTAGTAGGTGCAGAGCATCGCTACTCTCCAGTTGAAAAAGAATGTCTTGCAGTGATGTTCGCCGTACAAAAGCTGCGTCACTACTTGCTTTCCAACACAGTCTACCTAGTCTCGAGGGTCAACCTCTTGAAGGTCCTTGTCACAAAGGTAGGTTCTCTCAATGCTCGATTGGCAAAATGGTCCATCCTTCTGTCACAATTTGATATTAGGTATGTACCACAAAAGGCAATCAAAGGGCAAGCTCTCGCGGACTTCCTCGCAGAGCATCCATTGCCTAAAGATTCTCCACTCAGAGATGATCTCCTAGACGATCTAGTCTACAATGTGGAGACTTTCTCACAAAATGCTTCCTGGGACATGTACTTTGACGGTGCAACCAGGACAAATGAAAAAAGACAGCTGATCTTGGGAGCTGGCATCCTCTTTGTTAGCCCCGACAAATACATGATTCCACACGTTTTCTCTCTACTAGAACCATGCACAAACAATCTAGCTGAATATCAAGCTCTGATCCTAGGATTGGAACTCGCCATCGAATCCGGTATCACCATGCTGGAAGTCTTTGGAGACTCTTAACTGATCGTCAACCAGATGAATCAGAAATTTGAAGTCAGGAAGCCAGATTTGCTGCCTTACTACAACAAAGCACAATCGCTTCTACAAAAGTTTGACATCTGTCACTACAAAATCCAAAGCTGTCCTTCGACTCCATACAATCCAGCAGCAAACGGATCAGCAGAAGCTTTCAACAAGACACTTTGCAAAATCCTCAAAAAAATGGTCTCTAGTCACAAAAGAGATTGGAGCGACAAACTGTCTGAAGCTTTGTGGGCCTATCGAACCACTGTTCGAGGACCAAACCATAGCACACCATTCTCCTTGGTCTATGGATGCGAAGCTTTCGTGCCCTTGGAAGTAAAAATTCCTTCCTTAACGGTATCCTTGCAAAATGACATGACTCAAGAAAGCAATGTCAAATTGCGACTCCATGAGCTGGACAATCTCGATGAGAGACGGCTCGAAGCTCAACAAAGCATTGAACTTTACCAAGCACGCATGGCAGAATCTTTCGATAAAAAGGTCAGGTAACGTGCCTACAAAAAGGGTGACTTGGTTCTTGCGGTAAAAAGACCAATGGTCTTCGCTCACAAGTCCAAAGGCAAATTTGAGCCAAAATGGGAGGGACCCTACGTCATCGACAAGGTTTTCCCCAACGGCGCATACGCACTCCTAAACATGGAATGTGACAGATGTATGCTGCCCATCAATGGCAAGTTCTTAAAGCGGTACTACCCTTGAAGACTTACCCAACTGGGTAAGAGCAATGCCTGTACGGCCAAAACCGGTTTCCAGGTACACGCTCGCTAAACCCACCTTTTTTAGAATTTTCATGTCAAATGTTGAAATTTCTGGAAATTTAAACAATGCTTACTTTCATCGTTTCATTGTTCAAAAAAAAAAGTCCAAGTTTAGGAACCTTTCCTTAACTTGACCAAAATTTTCAACCCTTGAACCCAAAATTCATGGTTTGAAACGAAATCCGGATTCAGGGATTTCCACCCAAGTCCACCCTACCTTTTACCGCCTAAATGGTTTTAGGTCAAAACTTATGACCCTCGTGTCTTTAAACAAAAAAAAATGGTTTTTCAAAAAGCCACGAGGAAGCGACGCTTAGTCGATACTCGCACTAGTCGGAAGCATGCAAACCACGTTCGACACTTCCAAAATAGCAAGGAAGCGATATTTCGTCGATACTTGCAAAATCCAAAACCGTGGAGATGCAACATTTCAGTTGATATCCACAACCCAAATTTCAAAGGTTCAAAAAAAAACCAAGCAACTGTGGAGGTGCAACATTTCAGTTGATATCCACAACACAAATTTCAAAGGTTCGAAAAAAAACCTAAAAAACCATGGAAACACAACATTTTAGTTGATATCCATAACCCAAAGGTTCGAGAAAACCACAATTTTGAAAAATCATGGGGAAACGACATCAAGTCAGTACCCGCAAAACCAAAATTTTTGAAAAGCAAGGATGCGACATTCCATCGATACTTGCACCCAAATCCATGAGGATGCGACATTCCATCGATACTTGCACCCAAATCCATGAGGATGCGACATTCCATCGATACTCGCAACCGAATGAGCAAAGATGCGACATTCCATCGATACTTGCAAGAACATTCAGCAGGGAGGCGACTTTTAGTCGATACTTGCATTTTTGAAAACCAAAACAAACCTGCTATAGATGCCACCAAAACAAATCGGCTATCAAAGCCACAAAACAAAACTGGCTATCAATGCCACCGGCTATCAATGCCACAAAAAAAAAGGCTTTAAAAAAAAACCCGGCTATCTATGCCACAAACCCGGCTATAGATGCCACCAAAACCGGCTATCAGTGCCACAAATCGGCTATTAATGCCATGAAACAAAAAAGCTGGCTCTCATGCCAAAATCGGCTTGCATGCCACAAACAAAATCCGGCTCCCATGCCAAAAAAATCATTTGACAAAAGATTTTCACAAAATGACAAGCTTTTGATCAAATCCCATTTAGCAATCACTTTCATCACAAAAAGATTTAAGTGAGCGTAGGGAAAACAAAAAAAATAAGTATCCCATTTAGCAATTACTTTTATCACAAAAAGATTTAAGTGAGCGTAGGGAAAACAAAAATAAAAAAAAGCATCCCATTTAGCAATTACTTTCATCACAAAAAGATTTAAGTGAGCGTAAAACAAAAAAAAAAGTACCAAAAAAATACATGTGGTACCAAAAAAAAGAAAGTGTTCACAGGCACTACAAAAAAAGTACCAAAAAAATACATGTGGTACCAAAAAAAAAAAAAAGAAAGTGTTCACAAGCACTACAAAAAAAGTACAAAAAAAAATACATGTGGTACAAAAAAAAAAGAAGGATAGTTTCTGCTACAAAAATCAGGAGCTCAGCCAAAAATGGTCTCCAGCCAAGAGTTCAGCTCCTCAAGCAAACTTTTGGCCTCGGCCGTCAGGGATTCCAGGGCACGCTTCTTCAGGAACTTGCATGAGATGCTGGGGTGGGCTGTAACCCTTCTTTCACACCGGGAAGCTTATTCCGAGCATTTTGCCATTGTTTATCCTCTTGAAAATTCCTTTCAAGGACTCGATCAGCATCTGCAACCCGGCGAATCAGAGCACTCTCCCTGTCGCGAGCCTCTGTTATAGCAGCCCACTTGGCAGCGACTTGTGCCTTTAAATGCTCAAGACATTTCCTGGCCTCATTGACCTCCCCATCAAGGATGTTAAGGTCATGTGTTAGCCCAATGATGGCTAGCCCTTCTAAGTTATTCTCTCGGACTATCTGCTTCCTGCTTTGTGTAGCCTCATTCAGGTCAGACTTAGCCTTATCAGCAGGGTCCAGGAACATCTCCTTGAAGAACTGGTCGTCAGCAAAACCCAAGGTCTCAAACCACTTGTCACCTAGTGCAATGATCCTATCAACGATCGTCATGGCACCTGTGACATCCAGACCGGCCTCTCCGGCATCACTGAGAATCTCCTGCACATGCTAGATCATGCCAAATCCGGCATCCAAGTGCCCAGAAAGGAGAGTCTCAATCCAAGAGCTCAGAACCCGCACCATCACCTTCTTCCCAAAAAGAAGAGATGGCCCAGCTGAAGATTCGCCCAACTCCATTGGTCAGCTGCTCATGTCATCACCCGTTGGAAGAGTAATAAAAGAACTCTTTCCAGTTAGAGCTGCTCGGGGAGGAATCTCAGCACGAGGTATCTCCTCAACAGTGTCAGAACTGTTCCCAGGAGTCTCTGCCTCTGGATCGACCTTTGGCATCTCTTGCTCCGGTTCTGAAGGAAGCAACGGACTCTCCTCTGTCACTTCAAAACCTGCCAAAGAAACAAAAAGGTATGAGTATGATCTTGTTTGAAAATCATTATCAGGGTTATAACTACAAAATACCTTCTTCGACGACTGGCGGAACACTCTCTTCCTCCATGAACTCATTGGAAGCATCATCAACATTTGTGTCCATCGATGGTTCAAAGTCATCGGAATCTTGTGGCAAGTCAGCGTGTTAGTAAACCAAGTCACAGATAAAAAAAAGTCAAAGCAATTGGAGATTCTGGATTCACTCCAGAGTCCCTCGGTTCTTTTTCAGGTGCCCCGACAGGGTCTGTCACCACCTCATTAGCTGGAACCTCAGGCATCGCCAAATCTTCCTCTGCTAAAGAAAAAAGAGAGGAGTAGTAGGGAGATAAAACAAATCAAGACATGGAAAAATCCCATGAAAAGAAATGGAAAGAGAAAAATGAAGAATCATACCTTCACCGACGGTCTCTTCTTCTCAGCTTCTCTTCTCTGGAGGCTCGTCAGCATCCCCTGGCGCCTCCTCATTGATAGTAAGAGGTTCTTCCAAGTTAGGAGAGTCCTCATGCTGCCCCTTGCTGCGATGACTCCTCCTCCTCCTCTTACTCCTGCGGGCTCGCTTCTTAGAGGAACCTGCCCCTCTATCAGAGTCAGGTTTCCCACTTGACTCCTCACTGGATGGTCTACTCTTGCCAGTAGACTCCACGAAAGCTTGCCTTTGCGCCGCTTGCATCCAAGCATCAAGTTCGGCTTCCTCCTGTTCTAGCTGCTCTAAAGCCTCATCATATATTTCTCGAACAGCTTCAGAACCAATGACGCCCTGGTCACCTAGAAAGCCTATCTTGTGCTTCTCTCCAGAAAGGAAGGCCCAAACTTCCTCTCGCCGGACGCCATCCGATTTTCTAAGGCCTTTTCCAGATGCCAGCTTCACATTAAGCTCCTTCTTGGAAAGCCCCTGATATGCCGAAAAGCTCTCCGCGAACCACTTCGCAAAGCCGGCAGTCCGGGAAGTCAACAACACAGGATAAGAGATCATGGCTGTAGTGTCTTCAGCACTATAGAAAGCCCATGCATTTCTCCCGTCCTGTAAACCTCCAAAGCGCTTCACCATGCTTGAAGGCACTCCAACAACGCCTTGAGAAAAACCCAACTGCAAAGCAAAACGAGAGGGTACATACGGCTGGATGTCGACGAAAAGATGTCTGCTGTACACCATCGTGCTGACACGTATGCTGAAAAGCCACTCCTTCTCTGCGTTCGTCAAGGAGTAATGCCTTCCCGACCCCGCCCTGGTAGAGTCTCGGGAGGCACCAAAATCAAAAGCCTTCTTCCGCAACTCCGGAGAAAGCTTCAGTGAAGACTGCCCTATATCGACGTCCCTGAACCGTCGGATCCTCATACGTGCAAACAAAAGTGATTCGGACACGGCTTTGCCCTTAGCCAGCCGAATCATCAGAGGATCATCATCCTGTGCGGCACCTAGCCAGTGGAAGCCAGGACAGTGGTACACGGACCACAAATAAAAGATGTGGGCTGAAAATACCCTATTCATGGGAAGCACAAGCCGAACCAAAAAAGCAGCAGCCTGCAGTTCGGTACACAGGTAGGAGTAAAGAGCTGGCACCAAAGCAAGCTGCTCTCCAAACGCCGTCTAACAAGCCGGAAAAATACAGTGCGGCCTGATGTGTGTTCCATCTCCTCCAGCAAAAATAGCCTCACCAAGCCAATAAGTGAGGTAAACAGCGAGATCTCTCCGCAGTGCAATGTCAGGACATATGGCGTTTGTACTCGCACAGAAATCTCTCAACTCTTCTTGCATAGCCAAGATCTTCTTCAAACTTGGATCCTGAGCCCTGGCTTCCTGGGTCACACTATCAGAAGGCTCCCTGCTATCAAAAAAGTTGGGGAACGAAGAGCTAGAACTCTTCCAATTGATGGATCTAACTTTCAAACCCTCCTTCTCCTTAAAAAAATCATAGAAAACGACGAGCTGAAAGTACAGAAGCCTGAACTCCTCAGATTGCTCCCCAAGGACGCTGTCGATCAGCGTAAACTCCTTATAGAGTTTGCCAAGGATAGGCAATCCAGTAATGGCGCTCAGCTCCTTCAAAGAGAAACCAATCTCACCATTCGTCACAACGAAGGTATTGGTTTGTGGAAGGAATGACTCCAACATAGCCATGAAGGCCTCGTCGGAAAAGATCACGGTCTCCCTACAGGCACGGACCGCATCAAAAATCCCGGCTTCCTTCAAAACGGCACCACCAATCAGCAGGACGCGATTAGTCCACGACTTCCACTCGGAGTCAGCATTGAAACGGCCACGAAGTCGAAAAGGCTTTATCCAATTGCTGCCGTCACCGCTGAAAATACCAAGGCCCACCAGTCTCAAATCGACCGACAGATAATCAGAGCCCTGGTAGCCACTGGATGGCATCAATAGGTCCATGTCAGCAGGCGACCTCTCCGTTTATCCAGGAGAACTGTCAACAAAAACCCCGGTCTTGATTACATTTGTCCTTCTCACCCAGCTTGGAGGATCTTCCCTCTTAGAGCACTTGGGGGCAAGGCTCATGATCGAGACAGTGCGATCAAATGTCGACCGGGTAGCAACAGTCTTCTTCTCACCATCTGCTATGAAAGAAAACTGAAAACATCTCCTCTGGCATGTCATGTCATCAGGGACGGCATCACCAAAGAAGAAGGTAGGCTTGGGTAAAACACTCTGATCTTCCATCATCTATGGACGACTGCTTACCATGATCTTATAGAATTCCTCTCCCTTGAGAGCGATCAGTCGCTACCTCATCTCATCTCTGTTGAGGGAGTCGCACTCTTCCATATTTCTCTCAACATACTGGACCTTCTCAAAGGCCTGCTGAACGACCGGATTAGAAGATCTAGCAGATCGACGAGGTACGCTTGTAGCAGGCTCTTTACCCTTGTTCGTTCTGGAAGAAGCACCTGCAAAGGATGGAAAAGAAAAAGATCAAACATCAAAATGACAGAATCTCGCTAAAAAAAATCTGGCGAAATTTTGACATGATGCCGGGGCAATTCCGAAGAAAAGGAACTATCCCGAAAGAAATAGAAAGCTTAAAGATGGGCTCAACATTGCTGCGAGCTCCGAAACTCCAAACTTTCGAAACCTCAAAGTCTCCGTAAAATCAGGAAGGGCTCAACATCGCTGCGAGCTCCAAATTCCCACATTTGCGAAAACTTCCAGGTATGCTATCACATCATGTTACAAATTCAATTTACAATAGAATGCATGGATGAACATCTAGGTTTGCCAAAAAAAAAGGGGCATTATCATGATGAGCAAAAGAAAAAGAAAAACAAAAGGGGAATAAAGAAACTTTCTCAAAAAAAAAGGGAGAAAGGAGAAAGAAAAAGAACAAAAAAAAAAGAAAAAAATAAGAAACTTTCTCAAAAAAAAAGAGAGAAAGAAAACAAAAAAAAGAGAGAAAAAGGGCTGGCCCACAGGCCACGTGGCCGTATGGCCAGATCCGTATGATCTATCCGTACGGCCCACAAAAGAAAAAAACATGCAAAAAAAAAGAAGAAAGCATAAAAAAAAACACGTGAAAAAAAAAAAGAAAAGAAAAGAAAGAAAGAACTTTTTTTCCTACAATGGGGTTTTCTTGAAAAAGAGAACTTACTTGAAGCCATTGATGGAGAAGAAGAAGATAAGTCTTGAAGATCTTGAAGAAGAAGAACTCTTGGTCTTGAAGCCCTCTTGGGATTGTTGCAAAGAAAGCAATAAGAGTAAGAGATCTAACCTCCTCCTTGCTTTTATAGAAGAGAGCAAACCAAAGAAGGAAAGAAGAAAGAGGTAAGTGTTACTAATTAGTAACCTTACCAAAACAAAGAAATTAGAAAGATTCTTTCCCAAAAGAAAGATATCTTGAGGGATTTTCTCCCAAAAAGAAATCAATGAGAGATTTTCTCCCAAAAGATAGGATCAATGAAAGATTCTTTTTCCCAAAGGAATATATCTTGAGATATTCTCTCCCAAAATAAAGGGAACATGAGAGATTCTCTCCAAATAAAGATATTCTTAGATATTCTCTATCCAAAGGAGATATTTTTGGATATTCTTTACAAAAATGACACCTTATGAGATCTAAGCCATTTCAAAAGCTTAAGGTCCCATGGGTTAGCCCATATGAGCTATGTTTGACCACCTAGGCACAAAAAAAAAAAATTTTGGGCTTTTAGTCATAGAGAAATCCCTCTTACCAAGAGCATACAAAAATGGTTCCATGCCTCCTTTGAGTTGATTAGACCATATAAAAAAGAATTCCAAGCCCCATGAGCTTCCAAAAATCAAACCATCCAGCCTCATATACCAAATTGCGCCAAAATCTTGAAATTGACATTCCATAAAAATCCAAACCAAATCCTGGTCCCCTAACTTGCCACATACAACTTGTTAGGTCACAAGACCAAAAAAACCAAAACCTGATCCCCTAACTTGCCACATACAGCCTGTTAGGACACAAGATCAAAACCAAAATTGATCCCCCAACATTCCACATATAGCTTGTTGGGTCACACGGTCGAAACCAAATCCGACCCCCTAACCTGCCACATACAGCCTGTTAGGTCACAAGGTCAAAACCCAAATCCACATCCCTGATGTCATCTTCAAAACTCTGCCTCGAGATGGTACGTGATCCCTTTCACTACCATAAAATTCCCCTGGAAGCTCAAAAGGCTACAAATACCAAAAAGAAAGACTGCTCAAAGACTCTTGGTCAAGTCACAAGCTCTCCTTCACAAACCTCTTCGAGGCACATCGACTACAACAGTTAAGCAACTCGTCGCTGCACCTCGAGGGGGCATTTGTTGACACCAAAAATGTCACTTTGCCTCTTCAAGATCTAAAGAGCTACATAAAGTCGCAGCCTGCCATAAATAGGTAATGCTACTTCCAAAAAATCAAATCTTGTCAGAATCAAACAAAAACTGCAACATCCTCCAAGACAGCCAAAAGAGGAGTACACAAGAAGTTTCGGGCCATTTCAAAATCATTTAGCCTAACTTCGCTTCTCCGGCAGAGCCAATGGATGGTCTCAAAATACATCCAAAAGGCTCCACATCAAGTTCCGAGTCAAACCGACAACGTTTGACCCTACATCAACCCTCGAACGGCTAAATCAGGCCTCTCGACGGTGAAGCTCCCCGTGACTATGGTTTCCAAGACAGAGCCTGTGGATCATCTTAAAATGACTCCAATAGGTTCCTTGTCAAATTTCAAGTCAATCGGACATCGGTTGACCGCACATCAAGCCGCGACATCTTCATCGCGATAAAAGCATGTCTACTAGTGATAGGACCCCAAACAGATTCAAAACTCAAACAAAAGCCTATGGTTGGTCTTAATTATTGCTCAGCAGGCTTCTCGCCAAATTTTAGGTCATTCCGACATCGTTTGACCCAGTTTCAGCTTCTGACGAAAAATCGGTAGCTCTACGCAACAAAGTCTTCGGCTTTCTCAGAAAATTGGAAACTTTGCAAAACAAAATGCAAGGATTCTCATCAGGTTTTCTATAGGAAAATCAGGCCAATAAATGATAAAAAATGTCAAGAAAAAATATAGAAGAAAAAAAAATCGAAAAACAGCAAAAACGGACACAAAATGGGACGAAAAGGGGGAAAACGCCTCCAGGGTCGCAGACCCCTGCGACCCTGGAGCCCGGGATTGCCAGGAGGGCCCCGGAAACTCCGTTTTTTGCCGTTTCTTCGATATTCGAAGCGTCTGACCTCTGGTATTTTCCAAAATTCATACTTTTGAGATACCAAATCCTCTGACATCCGTCAAAATCGTGGCTCAATCATCAAGAGTATCGAAATCAACATTGAACGCCAACCGGTCAACCAAAAAAAAGTGTGCTTTCTACCGACCGATCCAGAAATCGACAGGACAGATGGCACCGACCCGCTATTGGCAACCAATACCTGAAATTACATGGTCATCTGATGCCGATCTAGATGAAGATCCATCATTGATCATCGCCAGAAGAATCCCAAAAGACGCGGCACGGCCCGCGACTCTTCAACTGCTCGGCGACCACTTAATTCGATTAATTGACTAACTTTATTACAGTCATTAATCCATTTCTTTGGACGGCCCAATCAGAAGCAAGCATCCGGGAGTTACAAGTCAAGAGATTCATGACATTTGAACCATGAAACTCCTCCCATCATGGCGATTAAAAGAGATTAAATGCCCTCAATCTCCTCCGGCCAATCAAAAGCCAAGAAAAAGGAGTTACAAAATAAAGGAATTAAATCCTGTAACTCCTCCCATTATGCAGCTTAATGATAATAAAAGCCGATAAACCCTCCTAAATGGCTACCAAAAAGCCTATAAATAGGAGAGCAATCCAAGAAGAAAAAACAGACAGAAAACACACAACCGACGGCAAAAAATCCGGAAACTTAGACAGAAAAAGGCATCAGAAATCCAGAGAAAGAAAGAGAGAAAACTCTGCGGAAGTTCTACACTGACCACCGCTACAAGGTGACAAAAGTCCCTTAAGGGGTACCCCCCCCAAGGTCCTTGCCTTCTCCTTCTTCCTCCAATGGCTTAGACGTGGCTTTTCAGCCCGTCTACTTAGTTTTTTATTGGACATAGGACCTCCTTTTGGTCTTTGTCCTCTAAAAACCTGAGGTTATAGCCAAGCCAAGCGAATTAATAGCATTCTCTGTTCTCATCTGCATGGATGATGGCGAAGTCCACATATGGCTTGCGACCGTCAATCTGAACGGGTCCCCCACAATCTCCTGAGAAGTTAGATCCTCCTTTTCTTGCTTTTCATTGTAGTTTGTATTTTTTTCAAAAGAGACAAAAATCACCACTCTTGTCTTTCATTATTGATAAGAATTGTAAATCAGCTATAAATGCCAAAATCGGCTATAAACGCCAAAAATCGGCTCTAAACGCCAAAATCAGCTATAAATGCTAAAAAATAATCGCCTTTCATGGCAAATCAAGAAAATGTCTCTTTTCTTAAATATATGTGAAATGGAAAATTTGAAAGAAGTTGATTTCCTTTTTACTTGCGAAGGTTGATCTCTGGATCACCACTTGCAATTCCAAGTAAAATAAAAAATCTGGCACACACACACAAAAGAAATGTTGATGCGCGCCTCTGCCCCCCCTCCGGTTACGAATGGGTCGGACCCAAACAGACTCCCACGTCCGCCGGCCTCGGTAGAACCGTGCGAGCAGAATGCGCCGGTCCATCATAATCGATGCCACCGCAGGCCACGAAAGGATGAGCTTCCTCGATGCTTATCGAGGCTACCACCAGATACCAATGTACGAGCCTGACGAAGAGAAGACTGCGTTCATAACGCCCAGAGGCATTTACTGTTACAAGGTTATGCCCTTTGGACTCAAGAACGCAGGGGCCACCTACCAAAGACTGGTCACTGAAAGAAACTGCGATTCAGATCTGAACATCACTAAGGAAGGACGTCCATGGCTGATTTGTATTAAAACAGGTTTTAAAAAATCTGATCTTGGCAGCAAAAATCAGCCATGTTGATCGCTTAATAACTCCATGAATTCATGACCAACAAGTGTATAATTAAAGGAGATTCAAGAAGACTATTACCTTGAAGATTTGTAGACTTCAAATCTTTGAAATAATAGATCCAAAGGGCCGAACTCAGACTTGCAATTAGCAAACAACTTGCTGGAATTTTCTGTAATAGAGTTGTTCTTGATCTTCTTCTCTATCTCACTTCCAAATCTGATTGGCTAAGATGGTGGGATCTTAATCTAGGTGTCTAGATGGGTTTTGAGAACTATTTTCTATGGAAAAAGATCTCAGACCTTGAACTCTCCTCAATGAAGAAGAAAGATGGCTGGACGTGTGGAATGGGGCTTTCTCAATGTTGTGGACGTCCAAAGGGGAGGCTTCCTCTTTTTTTATAGAAACTTTGGGAATCCTTTCCTAAAAAGTTATCTCTTCTAATTCTCATAGATGTCCTAAAAGGAAAGTATAATCTAAAGATTTATTTCCTTTTAGAAACACTCCAATTAGAAAAGGAAACTAAAGGAACATTCCATAAAGTTTGGCAATTAGTAATCCTAGTTGCACAACACTTACTAATTTAAGTTTCTAATTCAAAAAGGAAACTTTCTTATAGGAATACTAATCCAAAGAGGAGTCCAACCTTCCAAGTAGAGAGACCTACTCAAAATTGGAAACCTTACCCATGGAATTCCCGTTATGGACGTCCCACATACTAATGCACACCATGGCCCGCAAATAATTTATCTAGAATTAAATTCATGTATGCCATTAAAGGCCTATTTGAATTTAAACTCAAAATTATTTTTCCACTAAAATAATTCATCCAAATGTCATCTAAACAATTTAGGAAACCATGCCAATCTAGGAAAGTGACTAGAGAAGGGACCAAAAGACATATTTGCCCTTAACTCCCAAAATGACCAAAATGTCCATGCTAGACCCATAGCAACATTAAGACCATTTTAACCTTAACTCATTCCACTAAAGAGTTATGGTCGAACTCCAGGGACAAATATATAATATAATAAGCTCGTCAGAAAGTGACAGTTGTCTTCGACCTACTAAGTGTAATGACCTGAATGCCCCTCTATGTAACATCCATAATCAAGTCAGGTTATCCAATGTACTATCAACCTTCTCGATTACATCTAAACCTTAAAACTTCATATCCTTAACTTAATCATCATCCAGATATCATTCTCTTGGTCCAGGGAGCGACCCACAAGTTCAATATCCATATGGAACATCCATATACTAAGATCTTAGATTTTGATGATTAATCGGATAATTCTAAGGGGACGATCATTCCATCATTAGATGGCATAGATTCTTTATTGCATCTGCACGTCCCAACTGATCAGTCTGAGTACCCAAAACACAGAGCTGTTGACCCATGAAAAGAATCTCACCCATAGTAAATTAAAGCACAAGAACTTGACTTCGTTAGTTCATCCACAAATGCTTAAGATTAAGAGCACTGGTCACTCAGTAGCATGAGGTGACTTGATCTCTCTCAGTGATAGTACTATTTTAGAGATCACACCTACAATGGTCCTGTTCAATGCATTGCATATGCGCTAATGAGATAAATCCAGGAAAGTCCTCCCATGACTTAGGTAAGTCACCCTGAATACAGGAAAGTCTCTCACTATAACTTATACCAAGATGAAGTGCCCAACTCCATCTTTCAGTTATGAACAATTTTATTGTTTCCAGTATCCATGAGTCAGACCTATCTGTGTGTGGCCACTACACACCTAATTCATTTACTAGAAATAATGGGCCTTACACAACCATACATATATACATGTTTAAAGAGAAAATAGTCATTCCATTAAATAACCAGTAAATATCTAGTAACAAAAGATGAGAGTGCAGCTAGTGGGCTTTAGGGCATACACCAATCCCAACAGTCACGAAGATGTTCCAGGCCCAGCTAGGCAAGACGGTGGAGGTCTTAATTGACGACATGGTCGTCAAGTCCAAGCAGTCCCAGGACCACCTGGCCGACCTTAGTCAGGTGTTTGACATACTTAGGAGTTTCAAGCTGAAACTCAACGCCTCCAAATGCGCGTTCGGAGTCGGTTCAGGCAACTTCCTTGGAAGCCTGGTCACCAGAAGAGAAATTGAAGCCAATCCAGATCAGATCACGGCGATCCTGGGAATACAAAGTCCGACGACGACGAAGCAGGTCCAGAAGCTCACCGGCATGGCTGCCGCACTTAATCGCTACGTCAGCAGATCATCAGATAGATGCAGGCCTTTCTTTCAACTGTTCAAGAAAAACCTGAAATTCCATTGGACACCAGAATGCGATGAAGCACTGCAAAGGCTCAAAGCCTATCTCTCCTCACCTCCCCTACTCTCGACTCTGAAATAGGGAGAAGTACTCTACCTCTACCTCGCAGTCTCAGATCATGCGGTCAATTCGGTTCTCCTTAGAGAAGATGACAAACAGCAAATGCCGATCTACTACACGAGCAAAATCATGCTTGATGCCGAGACCAGGTACCTCCCAATGGAGAAGCTCACGTTGGCACTTGTCAGCGCTTCTCGCAAACTCTCCCACTATTTCCAAGCTTTCTCCATCGTGGTCGTCACAGAACATCCGCTCGGGGCGGTCTTCAAAAAGGCCGACTTCTCCGGCCGAATCTCGAAGTGGGCCGTCGAACTAGGGCAATACGACATCAATTATCGACCTAGAATGGCGGTCAAAGCTCAAATTCTAGTAGATTTTATCGTTGAATTCACCTTTCTGAGTTCGGCACCGACCCCGGTCGACGCTGAACTGGGGGGCGGGAGGTATGAGGACGAAGCCACTGGAACGGAGCAGGAGCAGGCCTGGAACCGATTCTTCACTTCCACTTGGAAGGTGTTCGTGGATGGATCCTCCACCCCCCAAGAGGGCTAGCGTCGGCGTAGTCCTTCAATCTCCAGAGGGACTGGTTATCGAGCAAGCCCTCACCCATGATTTCAAAGCATCCAATAACGAGGCAAAGTACGAGGTCCTCATAGCTGGGTTGAACAACGCTAAAATCCTAGGAGCCCAGCAGCTAGTGGTTTTCAGTGATTCATAGTTGGTGACGAGCCAGCTGACCAGAGACTACTAGGCTCGTGACGACAGGATGGCCGCCTACCTAACGCATGCAAAAAAGCTCCTCTCGTAGTTTCAAAAAGCCGAAGTCAAGCGGATCGGGAGGGACTCCAACTCGCATGCTGACGCCCTCGCCAGCCTAG
Source organism: Litsea cubeba (assembly GCA_012931725.1). Lineage (NCBI taxonomy): Eukaryota > Viridiplantae > Streptophyta > Magnoliopsida > Laurales > Lauraceae > Litsea > Litsea cubeba. Next base: position 152,963,001 of record CM022945.1, on the reverse strand, counting down.
CTTCAGCGGTTGAGGCTGGGAGGAAAAGAGCTGTCGAGGTAGGATCGCTAGAGAGGCCATGCACGGAGCTCCCTCCACCTCGGCAGATTCTATGCGTCAATTTCGGCCCGAGCTGGATGGACGAAATCATTGCCTTCCTCAGAGATGACCAGCTCCCCGAAGACAAAAACAAAACTAGCCGAATCAGACTCAAAGCGGCTCGTTTTTTGTTAAGCCCACAAGGCAAGCTCTACAGGAAGTCCTTCACTAGCCCCTACCTTCAGTGCGTGCACCCCGACAATGTCGACGACTTCCTCTATGAGGTGCATGAAGGAATCTGTGGAAGCCATATCAGTGGACGATCGTTGGCGTACCGGGCTATCAGCCAGGGATACTGGTGGCCGTACATGAAAGTCTAAGGGATCCTAACCCTAGAGGGGGGTGAATAGGGTGATCTTCAAATTAATGGCCAATTTTAATTTCTTTCCAATTTACTTTTAACTAGTGATGATTATATGAGTAAGTACGGAAGATAAACAAATCAATCACCACAAGCCATTCACCATTACACAATGGTTTATAGTGGTTCAACCTCAATGCCTACATCCACTACCGGCTTGTGCTCAACACCCCACCGGATTTCCACTATTTATGCTTTTGCAGTAGGCTAAGCAATAACCTTTACAAAGTTGTTTTTCTAGGCTAAACAACAACCTATACACTATGCTTTTCTTAGGCTTAGCAATAACCTCTACACTATGCTTTTCTTAGGCTAAGCAATAACCTCTACAATAATTTTCTTTCTCAAGAAAGTGTCTACACACTAGAAGAGAAAGAGATTAAGCTCTGATAAGGTGCCTCTTAATTAGGCAAATCTGAAAGTGAAAATAAACTCACACAACACTCAATGAGATGCAAAGATGAATTTAAATGATGTGTGTGTGTGTGAAGACTTCAATCAAGTTGGAAGTGAAAGTTTAATCAATGTATGCTAAAATCATTTGAAAGTTAAGACACAAGGATTTGATTGAAGATGATGCTAATCACATGTATAAAAACTAACTTGAAGAAGATATGAAAATCAAATATTCAAGTTATATCAAAAGGTATGACTAAACATGTAATGCAAATCCAATGTTGTTTTCAAGGAACAAGATTTAACTAAAGTTCAAATGATTGGAAACAACAAGGAAGTATTCGAACAAGATAATAAAACATGCTACAAAAGAAATCAAAGATTTTCAAAAGCATGATTACCAAAGATTGAAATATAACTTGGTTTGAATCAAGAGGTGGAATCCAAAACATGTGAATCAAGGATTAAATAAAATATGGATTCCACACAACATAGTTAGCATGCTAGAAAACATTTTCCAAAGGTTTAAAACAAAGCATGAAACATATGAACAAGGAAATTAAAGCTTACTAGAATTTAACTTCTTGTAATCAAGCTTTAGCTTTCCATTTGGACCAATTAAGCTTCCTTAATTCATTCCCTTTGCTTGGGCATTAAAAACACCAAAAATGAACTCTTTTCTCGTCACTCATTCTTTGGAATGATCTTGCGTTTTATAGAAAAAGTGGTCCAAAGGATGCCTGTAGGTCAGCCGACAACTAGGTGTCGGTCGATCGATAGCTCAACGGTCACATGCAACGGTCATATTTTTGAAAGTTTTTCTGACCCATATGCACTTGTCGGTGGACCATCATTTATCGGTTGACCGACAAGGAACCGATAGACGAACCGATAGCACAAAAATGTTGAAAAAGTCGCTGTCTATTTTTGGAACCGACGAGCTCTCGGTCTTACAATTTATGCACTGTCGGTTGACTGATAGGAGCCGAAGACCTGACCGATAGAGAAGGTTTGAAATTGTAGCTCTCTGGAAATGGAACCGACAGAGCCATCGGTTGACCTTGGTTCATTTTGTGGGTTAGCTGATACGAACCGACAACATGACCGACATTGTGGTCAGGTTAATTTTCTGAAGATCTGAAGTTTTTGAAGAGTGAAACATTGAAACCATTTGAAAACTCAGATTTGAAAGGTGTTTTTATAAATTGTTTCATCAAGAAAAACATGATTAAAATCAATATTCAAATCAACCAAAAAGAGTTTCAATAAAACATGAGTAGGTTAATTCAAAAGATGATTTTCAAGAAGAAACTTGTGAAATGAAAATGAAAGTAATGAGATGAATATAATGCAAATGCAAGACATCAAATTGCAAACAACTTAGGGTCTAACAATCTCCCCCTTTGCAATTTGATGGCAAAGAACACTAAAACATTAAAACTATCATCACCACATAAACTATCATCACCACATATCCATTCATTCATTTCATATCTTTTTGCTTCAACTCCCCCTTAGTTCATAATCAGCTCCTTCACTTTTCTCCCCCATTGTTCTTGCTCTCCCCCATTGTTCTAGCAATGGTGTTTTCAGATTTCTTCTTTTCATTTCTCTTCTCTTCACCCTTAGTCTTCTTCTCCCACTTAGTCTTTATGTTTCTTCTTCTCCCCCATTGACATCAAATTACTAAATAGTCTGCAAACAAAGCTCATGCAAACACATACCTTTCTCATAGCATAATTTTGATATCCTTAATGTAAGGGAAAGAGAAAGTAATCATGCAGATGGCAAATGGATCAAAAGATGTCATTCAATATATAAAGAGATTGAAAGTCTTACAATTTGACAAATGACATAGACATTAACATGACCATCCATAAAACGAAAATAGAAGTTCAAATGACAAATTCTAAACTGATTATCCAGCCTTTTTCCCAACACAAAAGACACCACCAAAAATACACCAATTAAAAACAAAATGTGGTGACAAGGAAAGTTTGTTCCTAATCAGAATTTGGAGATGGAGGTGATGGAGATGGTGATCCAACAACGTCATCCCTTCTGCAGCTCTTTGAGATCTTAGAGAAGTACTTGAACATTTTGCTTATTGTCTTTGATTGTTTCTTCTGTTTTCTCTTCAAGTAGGCTATGTCTCGCTCCACAGCTGCTTGCCAATCAGAAGATGTGCCAGAGGTAGAAGGACCAGGAGCATGCCTTGAAGATGAGGCACGAGAAGGAGGAGGTGGAGACCTAGGTAGCTCTTATCCCAAGGGAGGCTCTTGTGCCAAGGAAGGATCATCTGCTATGGGAATTTGAGGATTCGGAATGAGATTCATTTGATTCAGATTGGTCAAAGAAAATGGAGCTTTGATAATGGGGCTTTCTCTGGTGGTTATAGGAATACTAAACTAGAGGGCAATATGAGTCATTAAGTACCCATATGGAATTGCATTTTTTTGTGCAAGTGAATTTCGAAACTTGATGATTGTATGGCATATGAGAGAGGGTAGACAAATGGGAGTGCCAGTTACAACCTTGGACAAGACACTAACCATGAAAGTAGTGAGCTCAGTTCTATTTCCACCTCTTGGATATACATTATAGGTAAAGAGGTTGTGAATAACCCTATTGATGGGAGCTAGGGAACTGATAGTTAAATGATGTTTCTTCTTGTCCCAAGGACAGTTGAAACCACATATGTCAATAGTGGCTTTGATTCTTTCATCTTCCGAAGGAGTGTCAGACACAAATGTTATTCCTGTAGGAGTGCAAGGAATCCCCATGATTAAGCCTATTCTCTGGGGTGTAAACACTTCTTCTCTATCCAAGAAGGAGATGGTAAATGAACAAGCATTAATTGAGTCATTAGTGCTAGTGATAGATGCATACAAGAATTTGACTAGTGAAGGATATGCATTATCACCCCAATGAAGAATCATATCCCAACCTACTTAGCCAACTACATCACTCAGATTAAAGCCCATGGAACTAATCTTCTCCACTATAGTCCTTCTTTCCACTACTATAGGCCTTCTTTGAAGACTTTGTAAAATGTTAGAGTCAAGTTGTAAATTGGTTGAAGGAGGAGAAGGTGAAGGAGATGAACTTTCATTTCCACTATCCTCTATTGGTCTACTAGAGGAGGCTGTGGCATTTCCCTTCTTAATAGGACGTCTAGGGGTAGCTTTCTTTGTCCTAGGAGGCATTTCCACAGACACGTAGTGTGCACAGTGAGTTTATGGTAGAGAGATTTGAAAATTTAGAGAGTAATTATGTAAGAAGATGAAGGAAAGAGGTTGAATTCAATTTTACCTGAATCTAACTTGGAAAAGAAACAAGAACAGATGCTAAAATGTCAAGGAACCTTGGTTCAGACAAACTGTCAAGCATTTGGTAGGCAAAAATCGAAGCTGGATAAACACTGAACACAGTTGCTCAATCTTGAACAAGGATGTCTACAAATGATCACTGATCATTAACAAATCCATACATGATGTGAAAACAATCACGGATGTTCAAATCAGAATGTGACACCTGAAGTTGGGTTTCTCAAAACAGCACACAACAGTCGACAGTGAACATCGTTTGGCTTGGAAATCTTGACTTGTTGATGGCTTAAAGGCTTTTGGAGAATCTCGAAAATATTTTTTTTAAAAAAACACACGAAACATGCAGAGAGTCTTCAAACCACTTAACCACTGCTGCCGAACGAACCACGATCGAGCAATGAACAGCTGAAGCGATGCAAATAGAGATTTGCTTTGAAAAGGATTTTTCGAAAATCTATGCTAAAAATTGTTTTGATCTTCAGCCTTGAAGGAGTGTTGCTAGTAGAGAGAAGTAGAAAGAGCCCTAGGTTTGTTAATGAAAGAGAAGAACAGAACAGAAGAGAGGGTTTCTGCGCGTAGGGTTTTTATCGAACCACTGCTTTGTCGGTCAACCGATGACTTAAGTATCGGTCAGCCGATACTTGTAGAAAAGTGGACTAATCCACCGAATCTACATTCTTAGCTTATGATCCCTTGTTAGAGTGTTTTATGATTGATTTAACTTATGAAGAACAATTAAAGGATCATAAGAAAAGTAATCAGTAAATTTTTTTTAATTTTAATTTAAATTGATCAAACATATGCATTTTAATATAAAGTACCTTTTGAATTCAAAATTGCATTTTCAACAAATAATTCTCAAACAATTGGAAATTCTAAACATATAGAAAATACTAAGAAAGTTTCAACCATTTAGACTTAGGACCAACAAGATATATAACTTATGAGAGGGGGTTGGTCTAATCTAATTACTAGGCCTTAGTATTTGTCTAATAGTCTAACCTTAGGTATCCATCTAAGATCTTGAGCCTTTGAGCCTATGTTTGAGATTTCACCAACTATAGGAGATAAATATAGATTTCTTTTAGACTTGACATCATATCTTTGAGGTTTGACAACTTTATAATTAAATTGATGATTAGTCTTTGGTAGTTGGTGTTCAACTTTCTTTTTATTCTTCTCATTTCTTTTAGCTTTTCCTCCCTCTTTTTGTCTTTTGAATTTTAATTTTAATCCTTTAACTTTTTTCAAAAGTTTTTTCATTTCCAAGGTTAAAGGAGGTAAGGTGAGAGGTTTCTTATTGATAGATTTATTTTGAACATTCTTTACTTGTTTAGTCTTTTTAAAATCTTTCTTAGGTGACTCTTGTTGAGATGTTTTAATTTGTTGAAACTTTCTAGAGTCTTCCTTTGATTTAAATGCCTTAACCTTCATAGAATTAGATTTTCCATTTTTAGGTTCATAGATAGGTTTAGACAAATGACTTTTTCTTAATTTGCACTCAAATTTGAAATGCCCTTCATTACCACAATAATGACATTTTGTTTTGGGCAATGGAGAGTGAGTGCATGAGAATGAGGACTCACCTTTCACAAATGTGTTGGTGAAATTTAGGCCATGTGTAATATACTTATTGAATCTAAGACCCATCCTATCTCCTTGTGATTTACCCATTTTAAATAATTTTTCTAATTTCTCTTCACTTTGGGTAAATTTGCACTCATACTTGTGTTTGTGGGTCTCAAGTTGAGTGACTTGGTCTTTAAGAATTGAATTTTCATTTTTAACTTTTATGAGTTGAATTCCAATTCCATTAAACTTGTTAACTTTTTCATTAGCAATTTTTAATTTAAGTTTAAGTTCATTAACATTAGATCCAAGTTGTAAAACTTTTATATCACTTTGAGCATTAAATAAGTTTTCCTTGGTGATTATTAACTTGGATTCTAAATTAACAATGTCTTCAACTTGATTTTTTATATGATCACTTAGAGTTGAGTTTTCTTTGGTAAGTCCTTCACAACTTATCTTAGATACATTTAGTTAATCTTGAAGATTCGACAAGTTATCTTTAGAAATTTTCAATTTGGATTCTAAATAGATAATGTTTTCATCTTGTCTTTTTAATGTATCTCTTAGGTTTATATTTTCTTTATTTAGCTCATTATGATTTAATTTCATTTCATTTAGTTCATCTTGAGCATTGGATAGGTTGCGCAAAGTGATCATAAACTTAGAGTCTAGGCTTTGAATTAGTTCTTCTTTCTTTCTAAGTTCATCTTTTGAAGTGTCAAATTCTTTGTTTAATCTTTTAGATTCTTCTTTTAAACTTTTGTTATTCTTATCAAGCTTTAAGTATATAACTCATTATAAGCTTGTTGAAGGTCATCTTCATATTCTTCATATTCATTTTCTTCTTCTTTTAATTCAACTTGGGATTCATTAATTCCAATGTTTGGATCTCCAATAGATGGAAGAAGGGGTGGTCTAGAAGAATACAAGGGAATGTACAAAATCTAACATAGTGGAATCCATTCTAATGATTTTCATGCAATGCACAACTAGGGTTTAAACTCTAGGTTTTTACACCTAATCAAGAGTTTTAAACACTTGATCCTAATAAAATAGAGCACGAGGCTCTAATACCAATTGAAAGTCCAAGGGATCCTAACCCTAGAGGAGGGGGGGGGGTTGAATAGGGTGATCTTCAAATTAATGGTCAATTTTAATTTCTTTCGAATTTACTTTTAACTAGTGATGATTATGTGAGTAAGTGCGGAAGATAAACAAGTCAATCACCACAAGCCATTCACCATTACACAATGATTTACAGTGGTTCAGCCTCAATGCCTACATCCACTACCGGCTTGTGCTCAACACCCCACCGGATTTCCACTATTTATGCTTTTGCAATAGGCTAAGCAATAACCTTTACAAAGTTATTTTTCTAGGCTAAACAACAACCTATACACTATGCTTTTCTTAGGCTTAGCAATAACCTCTACACTATGCTTTTCTTAGGCTAAGCAATAACCTGTACAATAATTTTCTTTCTCAAGAAAGTGTCTACACACTAGAAGAGAAATATATTAAGCTCTGATAAGGTGCCTCTTAAGTAGGCAAATCTGAAAGTGAAAATAAACTCACACAACACTCAATGAGATGCAAAGATGAATGTAAATGATGTGTGTGTGTGTGTGAAGACTTCAATCAAGTTGGAAGTGAAAGTTTAATCAATGTATTCTAAAAGCATTTGAAAGTTAAGACACAAGGATTTGATTGATGATGATGCTAATCACATGTATAAAAACTAACTTGAAGAAGATATGAAAATCAAATATTCAAGTTATATCAAAAGGTATGACTAAACATGTAATGCAAATCCAATGTTGTTTTCAAGGAACAAGATTTAACTAAAGTTCAAATGATTGGAAACAACAAGGAAGTATTCAAACAAGTTAATAAAACATGCTACAAAAGAAATCAAAGATTTTCAAAAGCATGATTACCAAAGATTGAAATATAACTTGGTTTGAATCAAGAGGTGGAATCCAAAACATGTGAATCAAGGATTAAATAAGATATGGATTCCACACAACATAGTTAGATGCTAGAAAATATTTTCCAAAGGTTTAAAACAAAGCAATAAACATATGAACAAGGAAATTAAAGCTTACTCTCTTCTTTTTGCGAAGAAGGTGGTGGTGCGAGTTCTGAGCTCTTGGATTGAGACTCTCCTTGCTGGACACTTGGATGCCAGATTTGGCATGATCCCGCATGTGCAGGAGATTCTCGGTGATGCCAAGAGGCTGGTCTGGATGTCGCAGGTGTGAAGGCGATCGTTGATAGGATCATTGCACTGGGTGACAAGTGGTTTGAGACCATGGGTTTTGCTGATGACCAGTTCTTCAAGGAGATGTTCCTGGACCCTGCTGATAAGGCTAAGTCTGACCAGAATGAGGCTACACAAAGCAGGAAGCAGCTAGTCCGAGAGAAGAACTTAGAAGAGCTAGCCATCATAGGGCTGACACATGACCTTAACATCCTTGATAGGGAGGTCGATGAGGCCAGGAAACGTCTTGAGCATTTGAAGGCACAAGTCGCTGCCAAGTGGGCTGCTATAACAGACGCTCGTGATAGGGAGAGTGCTTTGATTCGCCAGGTTGCAGATGCTGATCGAGTTCTTGAAAGGAAGTTTCAAGAGGACAAACAATGGCAAACTACCCGGGATAAGCTTCCCGTTGTGAAAGAAGGGTTACAGCCTAACCCAGCATCTCATGGCAAGTTCCTAAAGAAGCGTGCCCTGGAAACTCTGACGGCTGAGGCCAAAAGTTTGCTTGAGGAGCTGAAATTTTGGCTGGAAACCATATTTTGGCCGAGCTCCTGATTTTTGTAGCAGAAACTATCCTTCTTCTTTTTTTTTTTGGTACCACATGTAATTTTTTTGGTACTCTTTTTTTTGTAGTGCTTGTGAACACTTTTTTTTTAGTACTGCATGTATTTTCTGGTACTCTTTTTTTTGTTTTCCCTACGCTCACTTAAATCTTTTTGTGATGAAAGCAATTGCTAAATGGGATGCTTTTTTTTTTTTCCCTACGCTCACTTAAATCTTTTTGTGATGAAAGCAATTGCTAAATGGGATATTTTTTTTTTGTTTTCCCTACGCTCACTTAAATCTTTTTGTGATGAAAGTAATTGCTAGATGGGATTTTTTTTTGTTTTCTCTACGCTCACTTAAATCTTTTTGTGATGAAAGCAATTGCTAAATGGGATTTTTTTTGTTTTCCCTTCGCTCACTTAAATCTTTTTGTGATGAAAGTAATTGCTAAATGGGTTTTGATCAAAAGTTTTTCATTTTGTGAAAATCTTTTGTCAAATGATTGTTTTGGCATCAGAGCCAGATTTTGTTTGTGGCAGGGAAGCCGATTTTGGCATGAGTGCCAGTTTTTTTTGGCATTGATAGCTGATTTTGGTGGCATTGATAGCCGGGTTTTTTGAAAGCCAATTTTTTGGTTTGTAGCATTGATAGCCGGTTTTGTTTTATGGCATTGATAGCCGGTTTGTTTTGTGGCATTGATAGCCGATTTGTGGCATTTATAGCCGGTTTGTTTTGTGGCATTGATAGCCGGTTTGTGGCATTTATAGCCGGTTTGTTTTGTGGCATTGATAGCCGGTTTGTGGCATTTATAGACGATTTGTGGCATTTATAGACTGTTTTGGTGGCATCTATAGCCGGTTTTAGTGGCATTTATAGCCGATTTGGCTTGCAAAAATGCAAGTATCGACTAAAAGTCGCCTCCCTGCTGAATGGTCTTGCAAGTATCGATGGAATGTCGCATCCTTGCTCATTCGGTTGTGAGTATCGATGGAATGTCGCATCCTCGCGGATTTAGGTGCAAGTATCGATGGAATGTCGCATCCTTGCTTTTCAAAAAAGTTTGATTTTGTGGGTACTGACTTCATGTCGTTTCCCCACGATTTTTGAAATTTGCGGTTTTCTTGAACCATTGGGTTGTGGATATCAACTTCAATGTTGCATCTCCACGATTCCTTGGTTTTTTCTAACCTTTGGAATTTGGGTTGTGGATATCAACTGAAATGTTGCGTCTCCACGGTTTTTAGGTTTTTTCGAACCATTGAAATTTAGGTTGTGGATATCAATTGAAATGTTGCATTTCCATGATTTTGGATTTTGCAAGTATCGACGAATTGCCGCTTCCCTGCGATTTTGGAAGTGTCGAACGTGGTTTGCATGCTTCTGATTTGTGCGAGTATCGACTAAGCGTCGCTTCCCCGCGGTTTTTGAAAAACCATTTTTTTTGTTTAAAGACACGAAGGTCATAAGTTTTGACCTAAAACCATTTTGGTGGTAAAAGGCAGGGTGGACTAGGGTGGAAATCCCTGAATCCAGATTTTGTTTTGAACCATGAATTTTGGGTTCAAAGGTTGAAAATTTTGGTCAAGTTAGGGAGAGGCTCCTAAACTTGGACTTTTTTTTTTTTTTTCAACAATGAAACGATGAAAGTAAGCATTGTTTAAATTTTTAGAAATTTCAACATTTGATATGAAATTTCTAAAAAGAGTGGGTTTAGCGAGCGTGTACCTGGAAACCGGTTTTGGCCGTACAGGCATTGCTCTTACCCAGTTGGGTAAGTCTTCAAGGGTAGTACCGTTTTAAGAACTTGTCGTTGATGGGCAACATACATTTGTCACCTTCCATGTTTAGGAGTGCCTATGCACCGTTGGAGAAAACCTTGTCGATGACGTAGGGTCCCTCCCATTTTGGCTCAATTTGCCTTTGGACTTGTGAACGAAGACCATTGGTCTTTTTACCACAAGAACCAAGTCACCCTTTTTGTAGGCGCGTTGCCTGACCTTTTTGTCGAAAGATCCTACCATGCGTGCTTGGTAAAGTTCAATGCTTTATCGAGCTTCGAGCCGTCTCTCATCGAGATTGTCCAGCTCATGGAGTCGTAATTTAACATTGCTTTCTTGAGTCATGTCATTTTACAAGGATACCCTCAAGGAAGGAATTTGTACTTCCAAGGGTACGACAGCTTCGCATCCATAGACCAAGGAGAATGGTGTGCTATGGGTTGGTCCTCGAACGGTAGTTCGATAGGCCCACAAAGCTTCAGACAGTTTGTCGCTCCAGTATCTTTTGTGACTAGAGACCTTTTTTTTAGGATTTTTCAGAGTGACTTGTTGAAAGCTTCTGCTAATCCGTTTGCTACCAGATTGTATGGAGTCGAAGGACAGCTTTGGATTTTGTATTTGTCGCAGAACCTGTAGAATCGATGATCCTGAAATTGTGGTCCGTTATCATGGATGAATCTTGTGGGTATGCCGAAATGACAAACGATGTTGGTGCGCAGGAACTGAAGGACTGATGAGGTCTTCATTTCGTTGAGCGCAAATGCTTCTGACCACTTGGAGAAATAATCCGTAGCGGCAAAGATGAAGCGATGACCTTTGCTCGAAAGGGGAGAAATAGGGCCTATGATGTCCATACCCCAGGCTTCGAAAATCCATGAAATCGCTGTAGGATGTAGCCATTCTGGAGGCATGTGAATGTAATCTCCATGAACTTGACATTGTTGGCAGTGCTTAGTAAATTGCATTGCGTCAACTACCATGGTAGGCCAGTAATAACCTAACCTTTTTATCTGATCATAGAGCTTAAGACCAGCCTGATGAGCTCCATAAAGACCAGCATGAACTTATTTGAGTGTTTCTTCAGCCTTTTGTTGTGACAAGCAGCGTAGAAGTACCCCGTTGAAGGATTTCCTATAAAGGATTTTTGAAGGAATATCCAAATGAAAGCTTGGGGTTCGCCTTTGGATGCTTACCCGTTCTTTTGGATCTTTAGGTAGGATTCCGAACATAGTGTAATCAATGAACGGATCCCTCCAGTCGCCGATTGAAGGTTGAAGGAAAGAGATCCGACTTCCAACCAGTCGGTGGCATTCAGCAACTGCTTGGTGTGTGTTAAGAGGAGGAAGGCCTCTTCTTTCGCACAGTGATTTGCATGTTTTCCCCTTCTTGGATTGCCATAGATGCGGCAAGTCCAGCCAGGGCATTTGCACATATATTTTCACCTCTACGAATGTGGGTGATGTGACAGATGTCAAACTTTTGCAGAAGCGATTGTGCCTTGTTGTAGTAAGGCAGCAGATCAGGCTTCCTGGCTTTAAATTTCTGATTCATCTGGTTGACGATCAGTTGAGAGTCTCCAAAGATTTCCAGCATAGTATTACCGGATTCGATGGCGAGTTCTAATCCTAGGAACAGAGCTTGATATTTAGCTACATTGTTTTTGCATGGTTCCAGTAGCGAGAAAGCATGTGGAATCATGTATTTGTCGGGGCTAACAAAGAGGATGCCAACTCCCGAGATCAGCTGCCTTTTTTCATTTGTCCTGGTTGCACCGTCAAAGTACATGTCCCAGGAAGCATTTTGTGAGAAAGTCTCCACATTGTAGACTGGTTCGTCTGGGAGATCATCTCTGAGTGGAGAATCTTTAGGCAATGGATGCTCTGCGAGAAAGTCCACTAGAGCTTGTCCTTTGATCGCCTTTTGTGGTACATACCTAATATCAAATTATGACAGAAGGATGGACCATTTTGCCAGTCGGGCATTGAGAGAACCTGCTTTTGTGACAAGGACCTTCAAGAGGTTGATCCTCGAGACCAGGTATATTGTGTTGGAAAGCAAGTAGCGACGCAGTTTTTGTATGGCGAACATCACTACAAGGCATTCCTTTTTGACTGGAGGGTAGCGATGCTCTGCACCTACTAGCATGCGACTGAGGTAGTATAGAGCAGCTTCTTTTCTTTCATCATTTTCTTATGCAAGCAGAGCGCCCAGAGAGTGATCAAGGGCTCTTGTGTATAAGATGAATGGTTTTCCAGTGGTAGGAGCAGCTAACACTGGAGGTTAAGTCAGGTATGACTTGATATCTTGAAATGCAGCTTCACAGTCAGGATCCCAGACAAAGTTTACACCTTTTTTCATCAATCGGGAGAATGGACGGCATTTCCCCGAAAGATTGGAGATGAACCGTCTGATGTAGGCCAATCTACCTTGAAGCCCATTGAGTTCTCTCAAGGTTCTTGGAGAGGGCATTTCTAGAATGGCTTTGACTTTTATGGGGTCAAGCTCTATTCCAGCTTTCCGAAGTAGGAATCTGAGGAATTTACCTGACGAGACGCCGAAGAAGCATTTCAGAGGATTCATTTGCAGTTTGTGTTTGCGAAGTCGGAGGAAGACTTCTCGAAGGTCTTCGAGATGATCTTCTATTCTTTTGCTTTTGACGGCGAGGTCATCAACGTAACATTCAACCGTCTTATGCTGCATATCTTGGAATATTTTCATCATAGCCCTCTGATATGTGGCACCAGCATTTTTCAGACCAAATGGCATGACAGTGTAGCAATACACGCCAAATGGGGTCCGAAAGGATGTATGTTTTTCATCTTCAAGATGCATCTTTATCTGATTGTAGCCAGAGAAGCCATCCATGAATGTCATTCGCTTGAATCCACAGGTATTGTCAATCATTACCTCTGGTACGGGGAGCGGGAATTCATCTTTAGGGCATGCGCCATTCAGGTCTCTATAGTAAATACAGACCCTGATCTGCCCGTTTTTCTTTGTCATGGGGACAATGTTGGCCAACCATTCAGGATGTTGTTCCTCATAGATGAAGCCGACGCTATTGAGTTTTTGAACTTCTTGTTCAATTTTATCCATCATATCTGGACAGAATCTTCTTTGGCCCTGCTTGACAGGCTTGATGTCTTCTTGAAGATTGAATTTGTGGACTGCTATTTTAGGGTCTAAGCCAGGCATTTCAGCGTAAGACCATGCAAAGCAATCAACGAACTCACGAAGAAAGGCGATATACTCGGGTAACTCATCATCCTTTATATTCTTGCTTATGAATACAGGACGTGGGTTATCTAGTGTTCCCAAGTCTATCTTTTGAACAGGATCTTCTGTTGGAAGGTTCGAAGGTGGTTCCTCCACAATATTTTCGGAGGCTTCCAGCTCAACGAAACCTTCTAGGGTTTCAAGGGCATTTCCAGACCAAGGTTTTATTCCTTTCCAAGGGTTTTCTTGATCGGCAATTTTCTCGAGGCTTGCTATGAGATGATCCCAATTACCCGTTGAAACCGTGTCGAAGTAGGGTACTTCTTTTGGAGACGAGGATTCTTTAGAAGACCACATGTCTGTGCCATCGGACAATTCCTCTTCATTGTCAGAGAAATTGTACCAATTGGATGAGCTTCCTTGATCTTTGTCAGGTGACTCATTGAAGAGATATCCAGGGAGATCGATGTTTTCATGGACTTGAGATGTTGAGGCTTGGTCAGTAAATTAACTTTTAAGCCTTTGTGTCAACTGTCTCAGGGGAGTGTCGGGATCATACCCTAACCCGTGTGAAGACTTTTCTACATGGCCGTAGAGTCTCCAATCTACCAGCTGGCTTTTGGTCAAGATGGGCCCCAATAGCGTGAGAATACCACGTCCTTCTCCCAAATCGACTGGGTTTTGAGCATCATAGCCCATTTTCTTCATAATAGCTTATGCCACAGAACTATATAAGGATAGTTAAGGCATACCTACATTTTGGAAAGGTTCAAGCATGGAGTTTGATGAAGAAGCATCCGATCTATGGAAGAAGATAGGCTTTTCCTTTGCTGAAGTTGCTGGAACAACGAAGGAAGGTGACGTAGGATCTTCTATGTCAGAAGTTGTCTCCATTGGAGTAAGAGCAGGCTAAACTTTCTGAGTGTCAGCTTGGCTTGACGATGTGTCGTCTTCTGGCTATCAATCCGAATCCGTGTCTTGCATGATAGACATGAAAGAGATAACAAATTTGCCCCCAGACTTTTGCTTTGCCTTCTTCACTTTAGTTGTGATGACCAAAGGCTTTGAAGGTTTGAGGGAGATGATGAAGGGAGTTTGAATGCTCTCTTCGGATTTACCGGATGGTTTGTTTTCTTCCGGTGATTGTTGAGGAGCCTTGCCTTTATCTTTCTGGAGATTTTCGGCAAAGGGTGTTGTGTGCTTCTCCTCTTCTTCTTTTTCACCTTCATACATTTGTGAGCCTGCAAAGTGGACTTCTTTACCTTTAAAGGGTTTTCTGTCCACAAAGACTCGATGTATCATGCCGCCGTCACCAACAAACTTGATGCATTGATATAGAGTTGAAGGGACAACACCATTCTCGTGGATCCAGGGGCGTCTGAGAAGGATGTTGTAGCATGAAGGGATTTTTATTGCATATAAGGTGACCTCAAAGATAAGATCACCTATTTGCAATTTAAACCTGATTTTGCCGATAGGTCTTTGAGTACTCCCATCGTATCCAAAGATAGATACAGATGTGTGGCTCAGCTTGCTGGGTGGGATGCCCAACTCTTCGAGAGCAGAAGTGGAGATGAGGTTGAGTGCAGAACCTGGGTCGATCTGAACTCTGTGCATAGGCATTTCCTTGATGTACCCTGTGAAGTACAGGGGTCGGTTGTGCCTTATTTAGCCAAGTAGGAGGTCGTCCTTAGTGAAGGCGTTGGTTGCACCAGCTGCCTTTTGAACCGAGAGGCATTCAATGCATGATCCCTCAGTTTTCTTCTTTTCTCCCTTTGAGGACGCTTCTGAGTTTTTGACCGGATAGTCCATTTCAATTTGGAGGACTTGCGGGGCATGTTTGTCGACATCCTCATTCAGCTTTTGTAATTCTGAAATGAGATTATAACGAGAGCGTAGAGACATTCGCAATAAGTGTAGGATGTGCAGACGTGCAGGTATGTGCTTGAAATGATTAATCAAGTCATACTTGAATGCCTCCTTAGGGCCTGCATGTTCATCATTGTTTCCACTAGGGGCACTTACAACATCTTTTCCCAAAGGATTTACATATGTAAAGGAAGATTGGTTGTAATTTTTGTGGTAGTCCCGGCCAGAGAGGGGGCCTTTACCAAATTCGAGAGCTTCTTGAGAAGGGTCTTCATTTGGAAGATTATCTTTGAGAACAAGAGGCTGTCATTTTTTATTTGCTGAGGATGTATCTGCAGCAGAGTTGCCACCCTCAGTGATTGTGTTGGACGGAGCATTTTTTGAGAACAAGTCCTGAACAGCATCCAGCAGCCTTTATTCTTCGTTGACCAATTCATCGTCCCAAACATCAATAGCTGGGAATTCTTCAGTCAGGAAGGGTGTGAGCTTTGAAGTCACTGTCTCAGGAGAAGAAACCTGAGAGGGTGTCGTCTCAGTGAAAGTCACGTGAGATGAGGTGGCTCCAGAGGATGTATTGCTCGGAGTCGTCGGAGTGTAAGTGATCTCGTGAGATGATGCTTCGGAAGAGCTATAATCCCGAATTATCACATTACAGGAAGCTCTAATAGGAGACGTTGCCTGATCGGAGTCAGACTCATCCTTGGATGTAAGAGGATCGTCTATCCAGCAATTTTCTCCATTTTCAGGAGTTAAGGGAGGATGTACCTGATGGTCTTCAGGGACTTCAGGCTCTGGATTGCGAGGAAGCTCGTTGATGCAGTCTTGCTCTTGTTCTAGAGCGAGACGCTGCAAGATCCTTGGATATTCTTCAAGATCAGGCATGGAAGCCAAATCTTCTTCTTCATCTGCTCTTTGTGGCTCAACATTGTTGATTTCCAATGGAGCAATGACGGGTGCTGGTTCAACAGCATTTTCTTGTACAACCTCTTGGTCTTCTTCATCATCAGACCATGATCCTTGTGGCTGTAGGGGGCTATACCGGATTACTAGCATAAGATGAGTCTCAGGAACCCATTCTTCATCGGAGAGATATTCTCCTGTTTCAAGGGACTCCTCCCACTCGTCGGTGTAGTTGGATTCGAATCCATCATCGGTGTCGCTGGACTCGTATCCATCAATGGAGAATCCAACTACCGAATTGCAAGAGTATGATGCCCCCTGCGTGGCTTCTTTGAAGTGAGGTGGCATGAAATCATTAAGAGTGAATTTTCTTACCCCCTTTGAAGTCCCTCCCTGCGTGGCTTCTTTGAAGTGAGGTGGCATGAAATCATTAAGAGTGAATTTTCTTACCCCCTAGTCTGAGTTTTGTTGCCTCTAGTGAAGCGTAGAGGAAGCCTCTGCCTTTTCTTAGACTTCTTGTTTTGGCTGGGTCTTCTCTTGCCGTTTGAGCTTGAGGAGATGTTTCCTAGCTTGCCTTCGCTGTTGAGCTATAGGTTTTGTTTTCACGACCTCCCAATTTTCATCTTCTAGGAGATCGGGATGTACCCATATGGGTTGTCCGTCTGGTGTCCGGTAAGGAACCAGTTCCTCGGACGCTTGGATTGAGTTTATCACCTTGAAGGAAGTAATGATCTTCTTCTTCGGTGATTTTGATGTTTGTCCACATGACACCATGTTGACGGAGGCAGACCCATAGTTTTTGT
Organism: Litsea cubeba; assembly: GCA_012931725.1. Classification (NCBI taxonomy): domain Eukaryota; kingdom Viridiplantae; phylum Streptophyta; class Magnoliopsida; order Laurales; family Lauraceae; genus Litsea; species Litsea cubeba. The sequence goes on along the minus strand of CM022945.1, from coordinate 152,945,893 downwards.
CAAAGGTGATGACTCCGTTTTTCCATATCTCGTTTATTTTCTCCCTCACAATGAAGCATTGATTCAGAGGATGCGAAATCATCTGGTGGTATGGACAGTACCGAGGATCGTGGGTTTTTCCAACATCACCCGGTCTTTTGGGTTCAGGCAAAGTGAGCTTGCCGTTTGCCATGAGAGCCCCGAAGATTTCATCAACATCTTCATCGAACGGGTATTTCTTTTCCACTCGCTCCTTGAAGGCATCAGAGAGTTCGGGTCTCCTACCAGCAGCTTTGTTTTCAGCTTTCTTTGGTGGCTGAGGAGCTGACTTGGTTTACACATTGAGGACCTCTTTCTTCTTTGGTTTAGAGGTTGCAATGGCAGTTGGCTATTTTCTTGATGATTTCTGACTGTTGAGGTCTTTAATCACCGTTTCAGCTTCCATGGAAGCTTCTAGGAGTTCTCGCAGGTTCTTTGATTTGTTGCCGATGATCATGGAGTGGATTCTAGCTCTCATGTTGTTTTGGGAAATGTCAACAAGCGACGCTTGTGGCAATACATCAGAGCATTTGTATGCCATTGCTTTTCACTTGTGAATGAAGTCATATGTTGACTCATTCTCCCCCTGTTTTAGGCTGCACAGCTGAGCCATAGTAGCGGGATGATCTTCACCTTTGAAGTGAGTCAGGAAGTGTCTCTAGCATGACCCAATTTTGGATGGAGTCCTTCGGCAAAGTGGAGTACCAATCGAAGGCCGTACCTTTTAGGGTAGTTGTAAAGAGGCGGATCTTGAGTGCATCTTGATCCGCGATAGCTCCGGTTAAGATCTTGAAGTAGATAACGTGCTGTCTGGCTGATCCTTTCCCCGTATATGTTTGGAGAGTAAGATACTTAAATTTTGTGGGGAACGGGACCGAGTCCATCTATAAGGGATATGGTGGCTTGATCCCATGCTCCTTGAGTATATCCTCTTCTTTTGCTTTTGCGAGGATACTGTCTACGTCCTTTTTGGTAAGGGCGTGTGACTCGTTTTCTTCTCCATTTACCTCATCATACTGATGATTCGGAGGAGGTTCATTGTTCGCCTGATTTTGGAAGGCGAGGAGAATGTTTTCCATCAGAGTTTCAATCCTCTGCTGGCCTTTGATGGACCAGCGCATTCTGCTCGGTTCTACTGAGGTCGGCGGATGTGGGAGTCCATTTGGGTCCGACCCTTTCGTAACCGGGGGGCAAAGGCGTGCATCAACATTTCTTTTGTGTGGGTGTGCCAGATTTTCTATTTTACTTGGAATTGCAAGTGGTGATCCGGAGATCAACCTTCACAAGTAAAAAGGAAATCAACATCTTTCAAGTTTTCCATTGCACATATATTTAAGAAAAGAGACATTTTCTTCATTTGCTGTGAAAGGCGATTTTTTGGCATTTATAGCCGATTTTGGCGTTTATAGCTGATTTTTGGCGTTTATAGCCGATTTATAATCCTTATCAATAACGAAAGACAAGAGTTGTGATTTTTGTCTCTTTTGAAAAAATACAAACTACAATGAGAAGCAAGAAAAGGAGGATCTAACTTCTCAGGAGATTGTGAGGGACCCGTTCAGATTAATGGTCGCAAGCCATATGTGTACTTCGCCATCATCCATGCAGATGAGAACAGAGGATGCTATTGATTCGCTTGGCTTGGCTATAACCTCAGGTTTTTAGAGGACAAAGACCAAAAGGAGGTCCTATGTCCAATAAAAAACTAAGTAGATGGGCTGAAAAGCCACGTCTAAGCCATTGGAGGCAGAAGAAGAAGGCAAAGACCTTGGGGAGGGGGTACCCCCCCAAGGGGCTTTTGTCACCTTGTAGCGGTGGTCGATGCAGAACTTCCACAGAGTTTTCTCTCTTTCTTTCTCTTAGATTTCTGATGCCTTTTTCTGTTTGAATTTTCAGATTTTCTCCAGTCTATCTGGAATTCTTGGGGTTGTCTCCTATTTATAGGCTCTTGGTAGCCATTTAGGAGAGTTTAAGGAGAAGGCAAGGACCATGTGGGGGGGGGGGTGCCCCCCAAGGGACTTTTGTCACCTTGCAGCGGTGGTCGCTGTAGAACTTCCGCAGAGTTTTCTCTTTCTTTCTCTGGATTTCTGTGCTTTTTTCTGATCTGGGATCTGTCTTGTTTTTTCGATCTCTGTGATTTTCCGATCTGGATTCCTTTGGAGTGCTCTCCTATTTATAGGCTCTTGGTAGCCATTTAGGAGAGTTTATGGGCGTTTATTGTCATTAAGCAGCATAATGGGAGGAGTTACAGGATTTAATTCCTTTATTTTGTAACTCCTTTTTCTTGGCTTCTGATTGGCCAGAGGAGATTGAGGGCATTTAATCGCCTTTAATCGCCATGATGGGAGGAGTTTCATGGTTTAAATGTCATGAATCTCTTGACTTGTAACTCCCGGATGCTTGCTTCTGATTGGGCCGTCCAAGGAAATCGATTAATGACTGTAATAAAGCTAGTCAGTTAATGGCATTAAGTGGTCGCCGAGCAGTTGAAGAGTCGCAGGTCGTGCCGCGTCTTTTGAGATTATTCTGGTGATGATCATCGATGGATCTTCATGTGGATCGACATCGGATGACCATGTAACTTCAGGTATTGGTTGCCAACAGCGGGTCGGTGTCATCTGTCCTGTCGATTTCTCGATCGGTCGGGTAGAAAGCACACTTTTTTTTGGTTAACCGGTTGGCGATCAATGTTGATTTCAATACTCTTGATGATTGACCTGTGATTTTGACGGATGTCAGAGGATTTTGTGTCTCAAAAGTATGAATTTTGAAAAATGCCAGAGGTCAGACGCTTCAAATCACGAAAAACGAAAAACAATGGGGTTTCCGGGGCCCTCCTGGCGATCTCGGGCTCTAGGGTCGCAGGGGCTGGCGACCCTGGGCCAGGGTCGGAGGTCTGCGACCATGGGGGGGTTTTCCCCCCTTTTGTCCCGTTTTGTGTCCGTTTTTGTTGTTTTTTTATTCTTTTTTCTTCTGTATTTTTCCTTGACATTTTTTTTTCATTTATTGGCCTGATTTCCCTGTAGAAAACCTGATGAGAATCATTGAATTTTGTTTTACAAAGTTTCCAATTTTCTGAGAAAGCCGAAGACTTTGTCGGGCAGAGCTGCCGATTTTCCGTCAGAAGCTGAAACTGGGTCAAACAATGTCAGAATGACCTGAAATTTGGCGTGAAGCCTGCTGAGCAATAAATAAGAACAACCATAGGCTTCTGTTTGAGTTTTGAAGCCGTTTGGGGTCCTATCACCAGTAGACTTGCTTTTGTCGCGATGAAGATGTCGCGGCTTGATGTGCGGTCAACCGATGTCCGATTGACTAGAAATTTGATAGGGAACCTGTTGGAGTCATTTTAAGATGATCCACAGGCTCTGTCTTGGAAACCATGGTCCCGGGGAGCCTCGTTGCCAAGAAGCTCGATTTGGCTTCCGAGCATCAAAGTATGGCCAAATGTTGTCGAGATGACCTGAAACTTGACGTGTAGCCCTTTGTAAGCATTTTGAAGTTGTCCATGTGCTCTATCTAATGAGTGGTGGCCTTGGAGGTTCTCCCCGCTGAGAGGCTTGATTTAGCTGTTCGAGGGTTGATGTAGGGTCAAACATTGTCGGTTTGACTGGGAACTTGACGTGGAGCCTTTTGGATGTATTTTGAGACCATCCATCGGCTCTGATCGAAGATTTGGTGTCTCCGATGCTTTCGCCGCCGGGAGCTCCTTTTCAACTGTCGGAGAAGCGAAGTTAGGCCAAATGATTTTGCAATGGCCCGAAACTTCTTGTGTACTCCTCTTTTGGATGTCTTGAAGGATCTTGCAGTTTTTGTTTGATTCTGACAAGATTTGATTTTTTGGAAGTAGCATTGCGTATTTATGCCAGGTTGCGACTTCATGCAGTTTTCTGGATCTTGAAGAAGCAAAGTGATATTTTTGGTGTCAACAGCCTTGTTCCTACTGCTAGATACGTGTGAGCGCATCATGTTGATGTGGATTGCGAGGTGGTGGCTCAGAAATTGTAGCCAGGACGTTCATCCCTCGAGATTCGATCGAAGAAACTGTCCTGGTGATTGAGCTTGGGCTCATTCTTTTTGACGAAGAACTTGAGGAAGGATCACTCTGCCGTCCTTTGCTTGAAGGAGCAGGGGATTCTTCTAAATGTCTTCTTGTCCTGGAGACGCTGCACGTCACCGGACGTCGGACATGGATTTTTTTTGCTGACTTTTGTCGTCTTCTGGTTTTTCCAACCATATGGACAGCAGCAATTTGGTTGGGTCTTTCTTTTTCGACCCATTTGGAAGAGATTTGAAGTGTAGGAGGCTGGGTCCTTTGCTTCTCTAGTCTCTTTTGTCGATACGACGGGCGGCGGCATATACGACGAGCAATTTGAGCTTCGGTCAGTTCTGGCTGGGCTTTGATAATGAAGGATGTGCTCCCTCGAGCGCAGCAGCCAAGCCTGTCTTCTTTGTAGCTGGGCAAGCACCGAATGCGAACCCGGTCCTTCTCCTGTTGAAGCGAAGCTTTGAATTTTTCGAGTTCGGTCCCTGTAGATATGAAGGGTCGAACCGAAGGATTGTAGGCCTTAGCAGGTGTTTGCAGAGGCCTTATGATGCATGACTTTATTTTGGGCTTGTAAGAACAAGCCGGCTCATGCTGGGTTGACTTGGGAGTCAGGTTGGAGATGGGTCTCTCCTCTTTCATGTAGGCAAGAGGATAGAATTGGTTCTCCTTGAGTGGGGCCAGGCATGCTGGCTTGGTGGATATTTGGGACCTTCTTTGTTTTGGTGAAGGTCTTGGGGACCAAGTCTTAAGATAGACCTGGTCGTTTAGAGGTCAAGGCTTCGTGGGGGTGCCACGGGCTTCTGGCGTTTTGGTGCTCGCCTTTGGTGTCACGGCAGTGACACGTTGAGAGGCGGACTTCTGCTTCTTGGAAGGAGCAGTTTGTTCTTCAGGAAGTGGAAATGGTCCCAGCGTCCCAAAGATGATAGTCCGGGGAGTTGAGGTCGACCCGGAGTTCAGAGAGTTGCCGAGGGAGTTGACGCTTCGGCAGCTGTAACGCCCCAATTCCGGATACCGAGAAAATCGTCAAAGTACCAAAATTGGCGCGCTACTTCCCGAAAAATCTGAGAACTTCCAAGATCATAGGTCCACAGTGAGGTCCAATTTAAAACTTTTTGAGCAATATTATAACAACAGTTATATTGCGGAAGCATAAAGAAATAAGCGGAAGCAATACAGAGATAGCGGAAGCACAAGGTATCATCAAAATCATATCATGTATAACGGGCTTATCCAGCCTAAAATGACAAGTGATAAAAACCAAGGTTTAATTACATATTTGTCTAACTACTCAGCTCACCACAAAAATCTCTCAAAATCCCAAACAAATAGACACTCAAGCCCCTGCCACTGGTGCTGGCTCTCCACCCTCCGGCTCGACCTCTTGGTCGGTCGGTCCCCATCCGTAGTCATCTACTACGGGCACCTCTACGAGTGCTTACGCATCGCCCTCGAACTCGGGGTCAAGACCTAAGCACCAAGAGTGGATCAGATCTAAAGATCTGGCAAGTCATAGTATGCTAATAATATAGAATGTATGCATCAAATGAGTAGAGATAGTAATAAAGTTAAGAGAATAGCAATGGTACAGATTCTAGGCAGTTGAGCAAGATACACAAATAGAATCAAGATAAACATAATATAATAAACCTACACAAAATGGCACACTCACACAAGCTGGATACCGCGGGATATTATGTCGTGGCCCTCCCATACTGAACACAGTCGTGGCGGGGAAAATCTCACAGTGCTGGGGATTATCTAGCCCCGCAAATAATAGCATCCATCAACACACACTGAGACCGGACTGGGTATCGCACCGTTCGTCTCCAACAATGCTCATCATGATAGCCACACAACACTCTCAATAGCTCCTACCAGTGATGATCAGTCCAACTGGCTGAGCTTAGATCAACTGAGTGAATGTCTGTAAGACCCCGACCCGAGAGACCTCGTTTAGAGTTGTTTTAGTTGTGTTTTAGTTTTAGTGTGTTTAGTGGTTTTGGATTAGTTGGGGATTAGAATAGCTTTTATAATAGTTTTGGGGAATTTGGAGAGCCTTTTTATTTGTGGGACCCTTTGGGGGTTCTTATTACGAATTGTGTGAGATTGGGGGTTTACCGATGATTTTCAAGAATCGTGTTTTTAACCCCATTGGACTTATCTTATTAATCCCTACAACTTTCATGTTGACATCGTTTTCATTTGAAGACCTTAACCCGATTTTTCACTAATTGAGGGCAAAATGGTCTTTTTACCCAAAATCTGGACACCGATTTCAATGTCACCAAAATGAGCAAAATATATACTTTTTGGAAACTAGAAATTTTTCCGATCAACTTTGTCTTCTTCGTCGAATTCATTTGAAGCCCCGAAAACCATGTTTTGAGCCCGAGAAGTTCTTTAAGTTGTGGGCCCCACTCCCACTTACTATATATAGAAAGCCTCTTCTTCTTTTTCCCATTTCTGGCAAAAACCCTAGAGGAGAAGAAAAACCCCAGCCCTAAGGGTTTTCCCTTACCTTTTTCTTGCCTCTTCATCTTCAATCCCCACTAAGCTAGTGCTAATGGAAAATTAGTTGCTATAATCTTCTTCCTCATCTCAAGGGCTTCGCCTTGACACCATTTTTGAAGAAAACCGCCCACTCCAAGACTTCCTTTGGACAACACCTTGCTTTTTGAAGAACTTCTTTGTAAGTGATTTTCCTAAAAGTCTTAGAATCTTGTTTGTTTAGCCCTAGGGTAGCTCTATTTCAATTATTGGAAAATTCCGTCTTGTTTTACTTGGATTTTGTTGATCTAGGGTTTGGATTTGGGGGTTTTGTGTATAGGTGTTTGATTGGGGGCCTAAGAGGTGTTTAGAGCTCAATTGATTTGCAATTGGACCCAAGGCAAGTGGATGAAATGATTCTCATTTGTTTTATCATGTTTTATGCAAAATCTTGATTGGTTTTCCTTAATAGTTTTATTGATTTATCATGTTTTGATGGTTTAGTCTTATTGATTTTGAATGATGAATTGAGGAGATAATGAGGTCAAGGAATAGCCCAATTAATTGTGAAGATATGTATGGGAGAAGGGGAAAGAAAGGAAATGGATTGGAGTTGGACAAGAGAAGAATTCAACCAAAGGGGTTGAAATTCGCTACAGTACCGATCGATTGCCCAACAGGTCCGATCGATCGGACTGTAAATAACTGAGAGGGTTCTCAGGACCGATCGATCGCCCAACAGGTCCGATCGATCGGACTGTAAATAACTGAGAGGGTTCTCAGGACCGATCGATCGCCCAACAGGTCCGATCGATCGGACTGTAAATAACTGAGAGGGTTTCCAGGACCGATCGATCGCCCATCAGGTCCGATCGATCGGACTGTAAATAACTGGAAGCAAATTCAGGACCGATCGATCGGCCAAGGGGCCCGATCGATCGGACTGAAATGAGAGGAGCTATAAAATAGGAGAATTGTGAGACTATTTTCCAGATTCATTCCAAGCCCATACTCAAGTCCAATTCAGTTCTACCCCTTATCTTCTTATTTGAAGACATTGAACATGTAAAGATGCATTTAAACCCATGAAAGATTGGGGCAAATTGTGAGGGGCTGTAGTGTGGAAGTATTGTTTGGAGGCACAACGCTATTCAAGGATGGATAAGACATTGAATGAAGTCCGAAGGAAAGAGGAATCTCATCATGGTGATTCGATGAGGTTGTCTAGATTGATCAATGTGTATAAGGAACCGGAATGTCCCTAACTCTTAAAGAGTACCAAAATTTCATCATATCCGACATACGGGACCCTATTCGCACTGATTCAATTCTAGAAACCCATTGTTAGCCTGTAAAGGTATTGGGAACTATTTGTATTTGATTTCCAACCAATCCCCTATTTTGAGATTTCAATCGTGATTTGTGAGTACTCTTGAACCGAGAACATTGTGTTACCATATTGTTAATGGGTTTAGACTCGCCCCGACTTTTATACGTTTTGTACCTATGAGTTCCCGCCCCGTTATGTGTATTTAATTGTTTTGATTTTCGCATGTTACCTATGAGTCGGCACCACTCAGCTTGGATAACCTTATCGGTTTGATCCACCGGTTTGGATATCCCCCTTCAGTTATACCCGCTGCAGCATGGTTCCCGCCTCGCCCCGATATACCCGGTTCGCTACCGTGGTCCCGCAGAGTATTATATGTATTTATTATATAAAAATCGTTGACTCTCCTCACCTCGTGTGACTGAGGTTAACGTCGTTGATTCTCCCCACCTCGTGTGACTGAGGTCAATGTCCCGATGCGCTCTTATCACTTTTGTGAGAGAGGATTTAGCTTTGTGTGGTTGCCATCTTGTTAGTCCCGAATCCTTGTCACCTTACATATTTTATTTGCATATGTAACTCTTTTAAATGTTGCATTCTTCTTTTATGAAAAGTTCATTGTTTATCTAAAATTTTACTATGTTTCTAAAGGCATCATTGTTTTGAATTATTGTTATATCTTTTCACCCACCTGCCAGACCGTCGTGTCTGATCCATTTATTTTGGTACTCAGGTCCCGAGCTTATTGCCATTGAGGAGGAGCCAGAGGAGGCGGTCGGTGAACCGCAACGAGTGATTGAGTGGCAAGCCGATGATGTCATGTAGACATTCGGCTTTGCCTTGAGGACGATACACTTTGGGAACTTGATATCTTTGTTTTAGATTTCCTTGGTTGTACGGTCTTTGTCGACCGTTATATTTTGGGGGCATTAATCAACTGATATTTTGTAAATATACTTAACTTTACTTTTGGGGAAATATGCCTATGATCATTGCTCATTCTGATATCTTGTCATGATTAATCATAAATCAGTCTTGTTTATAGAATTGAATGGTATTAGTATGGTTTGCTACACGCTTCCGCAATCTTGAAAATATATTGGATATGGTTATATGTGAGATGATGTGTAAAGATAATCCTCACCGCGGAACCCTGTGGGAAATCACGTGCACGGATAAATGTTCTTTTAATTCCGTGTGCGGTTTAGCCAAAGAGATGCACGTGGCGCGGCATCACCCCACCGTCCCGACTCCCGGACTCGGATCTTTCCCCTTTCGGTCCGGGGTCGCGACAGGACTGGTATCAGAGCGGGACATGTTTCAGGCAATTAAAAGAAACTAGAAACCTTAAGTACGTGGCGAGGATTCGTTAGATAGAATCGTGTGAGCAATGTGTGACCACCCTGTACTTGATTTATATGTGCTAACAATTTGTTTTGCAGCGTTATGCCACCTCGCAAAAGAATTGCAAACAGTAATCACGTTGCCAGTAACAGTGAGAATACAGAACCTATTGGAGAGGAACCACAAGACAACAACATGCAGAACCAATTCCAACAGATGATGCAGGCTATGATAGACCAACAACGCCAGGCCAATGAGAATCAGGCTAGGCTCCAAGCACAAGCATATGAGACACAGACCAGATTGCAAGAACAGATGCTTAAGAAAGACGAGGATCATGCTAGGGAGATAGCTCAAATGCAGGCACAGTTGTTGGGGATATTGGAGAGGAGACCGGAGCCAATCCCAGTTGCACCACCTGGTCCGGTGAATATTAGAGGGAATGATCCTAATGTGTTGTATGAGCGGTTCAGGAAGAGGGGACCGAAAGAATTTTTGGGGACCGAGGATCCAATGGCAGCAGATGATTGGCTTGAGCACACCGAAAACATATTTGAGATATTCATATGTACCGGAGTAGAACGTGTACAGCTTGCAGCCTCTATGTTTGTGGGTTTAGCAGATATTTGGTGGAAGACCATCAAGGCAGAATACAGGACGATAGCCGATGCAGAAGCTTGGGTTAACTTCAAGAGACAGTTTGGAGAGAAATATGTACCTGCACATGTCAAGAGACAAAAGGCAGCAGAATTTCAACAACTTGTGCAAGGGAACATGACAGTCCTCGAATACCTTACCAAATTCGAGAGATTGTCAAGGTATGCACCGGAGTTGATAGACACGGTTGAGAAGAAGATAACCAAGTTCCTTGAGGGACTTCACCCGATTATTGAGAGGGATGCTACCGGGGTTGTACCACCCGTTACTTTTGAAGAAGCTGTCAAGAGAGCATACAAATTTGAGAACTTCCATAACAAGATCATCAAGAACCAAGGAAAGGGTCAGGGCCAACAGCAGAACTATCAACAAAGAAACAATCAGAACAAAAGGCCAAGGCAGGAGCAGAATTTGCAAAATCCAGTGGTTTGCATCCACTGTGGGAAAAACCATGAGAGTGCCAATTGCCGCTTTATTACAGGAGCGTGCTTTAGATGTGGCTCCATGAACCACCAAATGAAGGACTGTCCAAGGCCTGATAGACATAACAGGCAGCAGCAAGGAGCACAGCGTCAGGCACCACCTCAAAATGCGTTAGTGGTTCAGAATCAAGCAAGACCACTACAACAACAGGCACCTCAACAACAGTTTAGGCCACAACAACAACAACAACCGGCCCGTCAGCAAGGGCAGAATCAAAATCAGAATCAGCGTCCTCAGAATCAGAATAGGAATGCACCACAAGGCAGGCAACAGCAAGGACAGAACAGGCCACCACAAAGGGCACAACTCTATGCTGTCAATAGAGCTGATGCGGAGGCTGAAGGCAATGTAGTGGAAGGTACACTTCTCGTTTGTGGTTTTGATGCTAAGGTTTTGTTTGACCCTGGTTCTACTCACTCATTCCTATCTCCAAAATTTGCTATGTTGATTGATATGCATGCTAGAGAGTTGAGTTTCATTTTGACTGTGACTACCCCTCTAGGTAAGGAAGTTGTTTGTAGAACTTTTTACCCTAGTTGTCCAGTCATGATAGGAGAAGTAGTATTACCGGCAGATCTCATTTTATTAGAGATGCAGGATTTTGATGTCATCCTAGGGATGGATTGGTTAGCAGGATACCATGCTACGATGGATTGTTTCCATAAAACCCTAACTTTTAAGTTAGAGGAGACCCAAGCAGGGGTGTTGTTTCAGGGAGAGAGGAGTAGTTCTGGTGCAGGGTTTATTTCAGCATTGAAGGCTGATAGGCTTCTAAAAAGTGGTTGTGAGGGTTATTTGGCGTTTATCACGGAGGATAAACGGTCCCAAGGGGTGGAGGAGATCCCAATTGTTTGTGAATTTCCAGATGTTTTCCCGGAGGAGATACCAGGATTGCCACCCATAAGAGAGATAGACTTCACTATTGAGTTGTTACCGGGGGACTGCTCCGATATCTATCGCACCTTACAGAATGGCCCCGGCAGAATTGGGAGAGTTGAAGATGCAATTGCAAGAACTTTTGAACAAAGGTTTTGTGAGACCTAGTGTGTCACCGTGGGGAGCACCAGTCTTATTTGTGAAGAAGAAGGATGGTTCTATGAGAATGTGTATTGACTATAGAAGATTGAACCAAGTGACCATTAAAAACAAATATCCATTGCCAAGGATAGATGAATTGTTCGATCAGTTGCAAGGAGCTGCTTACTTTTCGAAGATTGATTTGAGGTCAGGCTACCATCAGTTGAGAGTTAGAGATTCAGATGTACCAAAGACAGCCTTTCGGACAAGATATGGACACTATGAGTTTCTAGTGATGCCATTTGGTTTGACTAATGCACCGGCAGTTTTCATGGCATTGATGAACAAAATATTTGCGGAGTATTTGGATCAGTTTACAGTGGTGTTTATTGATGATATTTTGGTGTATTCCAAGACCAAAGAAGAGCACGAAGAACATTTGAGGATAGCACTCCAGCTTTTGAGGGAGAATCAGTTGTTTGCAAAACTTAGTAAGTGTGAATTTTGGTTGGACCAAGTCACATTTTTGGGTCATATCATCTCCAAGGAAGGATTATCAGTGGACCCGTCCAAGATTGAGGCAGTCATGAATTGGGATAGACCGAAGAATGCATCAGAAATCAGGAGTTTTCTTGGATTGGCAGGATATTATCGGAGGTTTGTACAAGGATTTTCGTCGATTGCGTCACCTTTGACGAAGTTGACAAGGAAGAATGCACCATATGTTTGGACGGACAAGTGTGAGGCTAGTTTCCAAGAGCTAAAGAAGAGACTGACTACAGCTCCAGTCCTTACTTTGCCATCTGGGAGCGGCGGTTTTACCATTTTTACCGATGCTTCTAGTGTTGGGCTTGGATGCGTGCTAATGCAAGATGGGAAGGTAGTTGCATATGGGTCACGGCAGTTGAAAGATCATGAGAAGAACTATGCAACACATGATCTCGAGTTAGCCGCAGTTGTTTTAGCTTTAAAGATGTGGAGACACTACCTCTATGGAGAGAAGTTTGAGGTTCACTCCGATCATCGTAGTCTACAGTACTTGTTTTCTCAGAAGGAGTTGAACATGAGGCAGAGGAGATGGATGGAATATATTAAAGGCTATGATTTTCCAATCAAGTATCACCCGGGGAAAGCGAATGTAGTTGCAGATGCCTTGAGCAGAAAATCAGTGAGCATGGCAAGTCTTAGGGGGACTTATGTGGTACAACAGTTAGAGGAGATGAGAGTAGATTTTCAGCCACTAAGAGAGGGTGTCATGTTAGCAAACATGTCAGTGTCAGAGCCTTCGTTCATTCAGAAGATCAAAGAGAATCAGTTACAAGACCCAGAGTTGGCTAAGATTTCTTAGCACTTAGCAGATCGTCCGGATTTTCGTGTTGTAGATGGAGTTTTGTATTACCGAGACCGTCTGTGTGTGCCTAACTTGGAGGACTTGAGGAATGATATCATGTCTGAGGCTCACAATACTAAGTATTCCATACATCCCGGTAGTACGAAAATGTATCAGAATTTGAAGGGCAGATTTTGGTGGAATAACATGAAGAGAGAGATAGCAGCTTTTGTCTCTCGTTGCATGATATGTCAGTTGATCAAGGCAGAACACCAGAAGCCTCCAGGGTTATTACGACCACTAGAAATTCCGGAATGGAAATGGGAGCACATTACCATGGACTTCATATCGGGTTTACCGAAGACTAGTAAGGGCAATGATGCGATTTGGGTCATAGTGGACCGTCTCACCAAGTCAGCTCATTTCCTACCGATGAAGACTGGGAAGAAAATGCATATGTTACCTTTGGCACAGTTGTTTGTCACAGAGATTGTCAGTCGTCATGGACAGCCAGTTTCCATCACGTCCGATAGAGACAGCAGATTTGTCTCAAGATTTTGGAGGACATTGCATGAGTCTATGGGTACGAAGTTACAATTCAGCACAGCCTATCACCCACAGACCGATGGTCAGTCAGAAAGAACAATTCAGACACTTGAGGATATGCTTCGAGCTTGTGTTAGATTTCAAGACTCAGTGGGATGAAGCCTTACCGTTGTGTGAGTTCGCTTACAACAACAGTTTCCACTCGAGTATCGGTATGGCACCTTTTGAGGCTTTGTATGGCAGAAGGTGTAGAACACCTGTTTGTTGGGAAGAAGTTGGTACTCGCAGTTTTCATGGACCGACCATTGTTAGTGAGACAAGTGACAAGGTCAAGTTGATCCAAGAACGTCTGAAAGTGGCTCAGAGTAGACAGAAGAGTTATGCAGACTCTCACAGAAGGGATTTACAGTTCAAAGAAGGAGATAAGGTTTTCTTGAAAGTGTCACCTACTCGTGGAACTTTGAGGTTTGGACAGAAAGGCAAATTGTCTAGGAGATACATTGGACCGTATGACATTGTGAGTAGGATTGGTGATGTGGCTTACAGGTTAGCCTTACCACCCGAACTCTCCGGCGTACACAATGTTTTTCATGTGTCTATGTTGAAGAAGTACGTTCCCGACAGACTACACATACTCCGTTATGAGCCGTTAGAAATTCGAGAAGATGCGACCTATGTTGAGAAGCCTAAGCAGATCATTGACACCAAGGAACAAGAATTGAGAACTCGGACTATTCAGTGGGTCAAGGTACTTTGGGAGAATCATGGACCGGAAGAAGCAACTTGGGAATTACGGGATCAAGTTCAGAAGAAGTACCCACATCTTCTACCGGAGGTGAGTTTTAATTTCCATTTGGAGGACCAAATGTCCTAAGGGGTGGAGGATGTAAGACCCCGACCCGAGAGACCTCGTTTAGAGTTGTTTTAGTTGTGTTTTAGTTTTAGTGTGTTTAGTGGTTTTGGATTAGTTGGGGATTAGAATAGCTTTTATAATAGTTTTGGGGAATTTGGAGAGCCTTTTTATTTGTGGGACCCTTTGGGGGTTCTTATTACGAATTGTGTGAGATTGGGGGTTTACCGATGATTTTCAAGAATCGTGTTTTTAACCCCATTGGACTTATCTTATTAATCCCTACAACTTTCATGTTGACATCGTTTTCATTTGAAGACCTTAACCCGATTTTTCACTAATTGAGGGCAAAATGGTCTTTTTACCCAAAATCTGGACACCGATTTCAATGTCACCAAAATGAGCAAAATATATACTTTTTGGAAACTAGAAATTTTTCCGATCAACTTTGTCTTCTTCGTCGAATTCATTTGAAGCCCCGAAAACCATGTTTTGAGCCCGAGAAGTTCTTTAAGTTGTGGGCCCCACTCCCACTTACTATATATAGAAAGCCTCTTCTTCTTTTTCCCATTTCTGGCAAAAACCCTAGAGGAGAAGAAAAACCCAGCCCTAAGGGCTTTCCCTTACCTTTTTCTTGCCTCTTCATCTTCAATCCCCACTAAGCTAGTGCTAATGGAAAATTAGTTGCTATAATCTTCTTCCTCATCTCAAGGGCTTCGCCTTGACACCATTTTTGAAGAAAACCGCCCACTCCAAGACTTCCTTTGGACAACACCTTGCTTTTTGAAGAACTTCTTTGTAAGTGATTTTCCTAAAAGTTTTAGAATCTTGTTTGTTTAGCCCTAGGGTAGCTCTATTTCAATTATTGGAAAATTCCGTCTTGTTTTACTTGGATTTTGTTGATCTAGGGTTTGGATTTGGGGGTTTTGTGTATAGGTGTTTGATTGGGGGCCTAAGAGGTGTTTAGAGCTCAATTGATTTGCAATTGGACCCAAGGCAAGTGGATGAAATGATTCTCATTTGTTTTATCATGTTTTATGCAAAATCTTGATTGGTTTTCCTTAATAGTTTTATTGATTTATCATGTTTGATGGTTTAGTCTTATTGATTTTGAATGATGAATTGAGGAGATAATGAGGTCAAGGAATAGCCCAATTAATTGTGAAGATATGTATGGGAGAAGGGGAAAGAAAGGAAATGGATTGGAGTTGGACAAGAGAAGAATTCAACCAAATGGGTTGAGATTCGCTACAGGACCGATCGATCGCCCAACAGGTCCGATCGATCGGACTGTAAATAACTGAGAGGGTTCTCAGGACCGATCGATCGCCCATCAGGTCCGATCGATCGAACTGTAAATAACTGAGAGGGTTTCCAGGACCGATCGATCGCCCATCAGGTCCGATCGATCGGACTGTAAATAACTGGAAGCAAATTCAGGACCGATCGATCGGCCAAGGGGCCCGATCGATCGGACTGAAATGAGAGGAGCTATAAAATAGGAGAATTGTGAGACTATTTTCCAGATTCATTCCAAGCCCATACTCAAGTCCAATTCAGTTCTACCCCTTATCTTCTTATTTGAAGACATTGAACATGTAAAGA
Organism: Litsea cubeba; assembly: GCA_012931725.1. Lineage (NCBI taxonomy): Eukaryota > Viridiplantae > Streptophyta > Magnoliopsida > Laurales > Lauraceae > Litsea > Litsea cubeba. The sequence goes on along the minus strand of CM022945.1, from coordinate 152,930,178 downwards.
TGCATTTAAACCCATGAAAGATTGGGGCAAATTGTGAGGGGCTGTAGTGTGGAAGTATTGTTTGGAGGCACAACGCTACTCAAGGATGGATAAGACATTGAATGAAGTCCGAAGGAAAGAGGAATCTCATCATGGTGATTCCATGAGGTTGTCTAGATTGATCAATGTGTATAAGGAACCGGAATGTCCCTAACTCTTAAAGAGTACCAAAATTTCATCATATCCGACATACGGGACCCTATTCGCACTGATTCAATTCTAGAAACCCATTGTTAGCCTGTAAAGGTATTGGGAACTATTTGTATTTGATTTCCAACCAATCCCCTATTTTGAGATTTCAATCGTGATTTGTGAGTACTCTTGAACCGAGAACATTGTGTTACCATATTGTTAATGGGTTTAGACTCGCCCCGACTTTTATACGTTTTGTACCTATGAGTTCCCGCCCCGTTATGTGTATTTAATTGTTTTGATTTTCGCATGTTACCTATGAGTCGGCACCACTCAGCTTGGATAACCTTATCGGTTTGATCCACCGGTTTGGATATCCCCCTTCAGTTATACCCGCTGCAGCATGGTTCCCGCCTCGCCCCGATATACCCGGTTCGCTACCGTGGTCCCGCAGAGTATTATATCTATTTATTATATAAAAATCGTTGACTCTCCTCACCTCGTGTGACTGAGGTTAACGTCGTTGATTCTCCCCACCTCGTGTGACTGAGGTCAATGTCCCGATGCGCTCTTATCACTTTTGTGAGAGAGGATTTAGCTTTGTGTGGTTGCCATCTTGTTAGTCCCGAATCCTTGTCACCTTACATATTTTATTTGCATATGTAACTCTTTTAAATGTTGCATTCTTCTTTTATGAAAAGTTCATTGTTTATCTAAAATTTTACTATGTTTCTAAAGGCATCATTGTTTTGAATTATTGTTATATCTTTTCACCCACCTGCCAGACCGTCGTGTCTGATCCATTTATTTTGGTACTCAGGTCCCGAGCTTATTGCCATTGAGGAGGAGCCAGAGGAGGCGGTCGGTGAACCGCAACGAGTGATTGAGTGGCAAGCCGATGATGTCATGTAGACATTCGGCTTTGCCTTGAGGACGATACACTTTGGGAACTTGATATCTTTGTTTTAGATTTCCTTTGGTTGTACGGTCTTTGTCGACCGTTATATTTTGGGGGCATTAATCAACTGATATTTTGTAAATATACTTAACTTTACTTTTGGGGAAATATGCCTATGATCATTGCTCATTCTGATATCTTGTCATGATTAATCATAAATCAGTCTTGTTTATAGAATTGAATGGTATTAGTATGGTTTGCTACACGCTTCCGCAATCTTGAAAATATATTGGATATGGTTATATGTGAGATGATGTGTAAAGATAATCCTCACCGCGGAACCCTGTGGGAAATCACGTGCACGGATAAATGTTCTTTTAATTCCGTGTGCGGTTTAGCCAAAGAGATGCACGTGGCGCGGCATCACCCCACCGTCCCGACTCCCGGACTCGGATCTTTCCCCTTTCGGTCCGGGGTCGCGACAATGTCTATGCCGACTCAAGAAATAATAAAGGTATGTGTCTGTCTAGGCTTTGCCTTGCGTGAACAAGGTCCTAACAAAGTCCCTAAGAGGTCCAAGCATCCATGGATCATAATCCAAGTCCAAGTCCAGTCAACAGATCCATACCAAGGCCCACCAAATACATGGCCTGGTCTATAACAGTCCATATGAGTTACAAGTCCATGTTCGATAACATATGATCCATTTACATCCATAACGGGTCACAAGCCCATACAATCTAACCTCTCGAGTCTAGGGTAATTCTCATCCAAACTATGGCCATAAAAGGGCCCGCCTAGCCACAGACACGGGTCAATGTTCACCCAATCATATTACCGGGTCACCTCTAAGTAGTCTTAGGTTCAGGTCATCCATTTTCCATTTAATTAACAGGTATAAGCAATAATAAAGACAATAGAGTGATAGTAATAATATGAGGGAGATGAATCTCCAAGTATAAGGATCAATGGGAGATATCAATAGTCCAACCTAAGTAAATAATGCACTTCAGATTCAGGTCTATCTCAGGTAATTCGATCTTTAAGTGAAACCACAGATGCTAAGGAATATTGTGTTTGGTGCTCAGAAGTTGTGTGCATCACTTGGTAATGTATAAAGGTCGAATCATCTTAGATTACATAACCTGGACCTTAATTAATGGACCCCACGAGTCAAGGTTGAGCCACACCATCGACTCGTGGTTGGCACAATGATGGAAGTCTATTTGGATGGTCAATGGGTCCTACATATGATTGCAATAATAGAAATTAGAATCTGGGAAGTGTCACTGTACACAGTGTGCTCAATTGACCTCCTGGCCTGGGCGGTCAGCTCGGCACACTGGGATCAGAGAAGCAAACACCCTGCAGGCAAAGCCTGATTGTCCAGAACTTCCTGTGAGTTCGGCTAACCCCCTAGCCTGGGTAGTTGGCCGTGCACACTAAGAACTCTGGCAAAAGGGAATATCCCAGGTTCTTGTCTTCTTTGTTGGAATCCGGCATTTTTGGAATCCAGCTCGGAGTTCGGCTAAGAACTTGAGCTCAATTGATCACTCAGCTCAGTCACCCAACTCAGCTCGGCAAAGCACCTAGCTCAGTTCGGTCACCCAGCTGAGTTCGGTAAAGCGTTGAGCTCGGTCAGGCATTGAGGTCGGTCAAGCTCCTAGCTCGGTTAAGCGCTGAGCTCGGTTAAGCATGGAGCCCGGTCTGGCACGGAACTCGGTCTGGCACGGAGCTCAGTAAAACACTGAGCTCGGCCATAACACTAAGCTCGGCCTAAACACTAAGCTCGGCTAAACGTGGATCTCAACCTGAGCATTATGCTCGGCAGAACACTGAGTTCGGTCAACACTGAGCTCGGCCAGTGTTCAATCCAGCCATCGCTGAGCTTGGCCAGTACTGAGCTCGGCCATCGCTGAGCTCTGCCAATGCTGAGCTCGGCCATCGCTGAGTTCAGTCAGTGCTGAGCTTGGCCATTGCTGGGCTCTGCCAGTGCTGAGCTCGGCCATCGCTGGGCTCTGCCAGTGCTGAGCTCGGCCAACGCTGAGCTCTGGGTTTTAGAAGAATCAGGGATCTACCTGGGCCCCACAAATTCACTGGACCACTTTCCCATGCTTGATCAGATTAGATCAAAATCCACCCTCGTGGTCGCCCAGGGCCCCTCAAACAGATGTGTGGTCCTGATTTTCCAAAGGTGGTCCCACCTCGGTCCCATTCTCGACCCAGCAAGATGGGTTTTCACAATTCCACCATCCGGGAATTTGGTACAGTGACCCCAATCCCCCTGGACTTCTCCTCAAACCGACACAGAAGCTTAATCAAAGAAGAAAATCACTTCTATATCATCCATCCATCATCAACCGGACCATTGATCATCCAAATGAGGTGACCTCATCCATCAATGGCCAAAGAAAAACCAACAGACAAGCTCAAAGATCGATCTAAACATATATAAACAGAATTAAAATCTGCAGAATCAAGAGGAAGATAATTTATGCATTCTAAGTTAGCAGCATAGAGCACTTGCCTGATCAATGCAGTTAGAAGGAAAAGGGAAGATACAGAACCAAGCTATAATAGGGGAAATCCAGCCGTGGGGCTCCTCTGTTGCAGATCAGTCTGGGGGTTGGCCTTCTATTGGAAATTCTAAGGAGAGAAAGAGAGAGGGAGAGAGATAGGAATTGGAGGGAAGATGAGGGCTCGTTGGAGAGAAGTGGGGAAGAAGAAGAGAGAAAGAGATAAGAATTGAAAGAGGAGATGAACAGTGATTGCTTGGGCAGGGAGGGTTTAGTTTAAATAGGTTGGGTTTTGGACTAGGGACAAAAATGCCCTTGGGGTTATAATAGGATTAGGGTTAGGGTAGAGGGTACTTAGGTCTTTAGGTGGGCTTCTAGAAGATTCTTTGGTGCAAACCCCCTATAGTAAATACAAATTTCTAGCTAGGGCCTCAAATAAACAAACTAACTCTAAAATTAACAAAAGACACCTTATTGACTCTACTAATTACGCAACTAGACTAAACCTACGAAAATACATAACTACCCTTATCTAAACCCCATAATTAGTATAATTAAAATACTTAGGCTAATATATAATATTCAAATTCAAATTGAGGGTCCACCATGGGTGGGGCCTCACAGCAGTTGATAGGGCGCTTGTAGGTGCGCGTTGTTTGCTTCTGTTAAAGCATGAGTTGGTGCTTGTTCTCATTGAAAGTTTAGCGAAGCTGCCATTATTAGTTTTTCGAAAAATTTATGAAACAAGACCACATCCATTAGTAATCACAAGAATATAATGATCATAAATGGGAAGTTCTATGGCTTTGTCTTTTCAAATCGCTAGAGGGATATGACCCAAGCAATATGAAGAAGGCAAAAAGCCATAGAGGGTACAATTGTTCTTATCGCAGGTATGGTAAGCCCAGAATGAGCGTCCCAGTGACTGCTAGAAGCAATTGTGAACCTAAATTCGACTTATCGAGAAGAGAGCTTGCTCGATCTAAGAAGAATATAAGGTTCGAGTTACAAATGTTCCGATCGCGAATACAGTAGACCCTAAAAGGGCGTACTAGTACCGCTAGACACAAATGTTTTGAGACCGCATCCATTAGATGAGATTCTCTGTTTTGAAAGGACAAGATTGGATTTATCAAAGAGAGCAGATGGTATTCTGATCCAAATACGGTCTCAGCGATTTCCGCGAGCGCCAGTACTCAGAAAGAAATGAACCATAATTTCTCGGATCTGAATCCAAAAATGACGAGTTTTTTTTTTTTTTTTGAAAGGTCAAGATCGGGTTCATCAAATAGAGAAAAAGGCATTCCAATCTGAACATGGGCTCAACGATTTCCGCGATCGCCAGTGCTCAGAAAGGAGGAGACCAATATTTCTCCAATCTGAACTCAAAAATGACGGAAGTTTTTTTTTGAAGATTTTTTTTTTGAAAAAAATCCTTTTTTATTTTTTTTTAAGATTTTTTTAAAAAATCTTTTTTTTAAATTTTTTTAATTTTTATTTATTATTTTTAAATTTTTTATTTTTTAAAAATTTTCTTATTTTAAAAATTTTCTTATTTTTAAAATTTTAAGTTAAAAGACGAGAGAGTATACATAGACCTCCTAACCCAGTCTTATGAAATCTCGATTGATAGAATTGCCCCCAGTTAAGGGTAGGATTACTTAATGAACCCGTTTGGAGGACCCTTGCCTGGAACAGTCAAGCTGTCTCCACACTCTGGACAAGGCTTTTCTTGAATCAACCGTGATTAAAGAACGCAGTTGGTTTAACCTTAGTGGTCTATGTCTTTTTTTTTAGATCCCAAATAGACTCATCGAAGAGAAACGATGGCCCAAAACCTTAGTCGAACAGGCTCAACATTTCTGCAAGCATGATGAACGATTGGATAGGATCAAGGTTTCTCAATCTTGAATCTAAAATGAGAAATCTGATTTTTTTTATTTTTTATTTAGATCTCTAATGAACTCATCGAAGAGAAATGATGGCTTAAAACCTTAGTCGAACAGGCTCAACATTTCTGCAAGCACGATGAACGATAGGAAAGGATCAAGATTTCTCAATTTTAAATCCAAACTAAAAAATCTGATTTTTTTTTATTTTTTTTAGATCTTTAATGAACTCATCGAAGATAAATGATAGCACAAAACCTTAGTCGATCAGGCTCAACATTTCTGCAAGCACGATGAACGATAGGAGAGGATCAAGGTTTCTCAATTTTGAATCCAAACTGAAAAATCTGATTTTTTTTAGACCTCCAAGGAACTCATCGAAGAGAAACGATGGCCCGAAACATTAGTTGAACAGGCTCAACATTTCTGCGAGCACGATGAGCGATAGGAGAGGATCAAGGTTTCTCAATTTTGAATCCAAAGTGAGAAATCTGATTTTTTATTTTTTTTAGATCTCTAATGAACTCATCGAAGAGAAAAGATGGCCCAAAACCTTAGTCGAACAGGCTCGACATTTCTGCAAGCACGATGAACGATAGGAAAGGATCAAGGTTTCTCAATTTTGAATCCAAAATGAGAAATCTGATTTTTTTCGTTTTTTTTTTTAAAAGAGAATGAGTGGAAATAAATTCAAAGAATTAAAATTTTCCAAAAAATCTCATCTCATTTTTTTTAGATGCGGAATCCAACATAGGCCACCAATTAGAAAGTAGCCAAGGAATCGAGAAAAGAAGTATAAGCATAGAGCAAAAGATATGATATGTATACATTTCATTTCTAGAATGAACGAGTCCCACCGGGTGTGCCAGCTTGATGGACCACGCTTCTGTTCGGTTCTACCAAGGTCGGCGGACGAGGGAGTCCGTTTGATCCGACCCTTTCTTAACCGGGGGGCAAAGGCGTGCATCAACATTATTTTTTTGGGTGTGCCAGATTTTCTATTTTTACTTAGAATTACAAGTGCTGATCCAGAGATCGACCTTCGCAAGTAAAAAGGAAATCAACTTCTTTCAAGTTTTCCATTGCACATATATTTAAGAAAAGAGATATTTTCTTGGTTTGCCGTGAAAGGCGATTTTTTTCACATTTATAGCCGATTTTGGCGTTTATAGCTGATTTTTTGCGTTTATAGCCGATTTACAATTCTTACCAATAATGAAAGACAAGAGTTGTGATTTTTGTCTCTTTTGGAAAAATACAAACTACAATGAAAAGCAAGAAAAGGAGGATCTAACTTTTCAGGAGATTGTGGGGGACTCGTTCAGATTGACGGTCGCAAGCCATATGTGGACTTCGCCATTATCCATACAGATGAGAACAGAGGATGCTTTTGATTCACTTGGCCTGGCTATAACCTCAGATTTTTAGAGGATAAAGACCAAGAGGAGGCCCTATGTCCAACAAAAAGCTAAGTAGACGGGCTGAAAAGCCACGTCTAAGCACTTGGAGGCAGAAGGAGAAGGCAAGGACCTTGGGGGGGTTACCCCTAAGGGACTTTTGTCACCTTGTAGTGGTGGACGGTGCAGAACTTTTGTAGAGTTTTCTCTCTTTCTTTCTCTGGATTTTTTGTGCTTTTTTCTGATCTGGGATCTTTCTCTGGGAGTTGTTTGATTTTTTCTGATCCGGATTTCTTTGGAGTGCTCTCCTATTTATAGGCTTTTAGGTAGCCATTTAGAGGATTTATGAGCCTTAATTGTCATAAAGCTACATAAAGGGAGGAGTTACAAGATTGAATTCTTTATTTTGTAACTCCTTTTTCTTGGCTTCTGATTGGCCGGAGGAGATTGAGGGCATTTAATCGCCTTTAATCGCCATGATGGGAGGAGTTTCATAGTTTAGATGCCATGAATCAATTGACTTGTAACTCCCGAATGCTTGCTTCTGATTGGGCCGTCCAAAGAAATGAATTAATGACTGTAATAAAGCTAGTCAATTAATCGCATTCAGTGGTCGCCGAGCAGTTGAAGAGTCGCAGGCCGTGCCGCGTCTTTTGGGATTCTTCTATCGATGATCATCGATGGATCTTCATGTAGATTGACATCGGATGACCATGTAACTTCAGGTATTGGTTGCCAACAGCGGGTCAGTGCCATCTGTCCTGTCGATTTCTCGATCGGTCGGGCAGAGAGCACACTTTTTTGGTTGACCGGTTGGCGATCAATGTTGATTTTGATACTCTTGATGATTGACCCGTGATTTTGACGGATGTTAAAGGATTTGGTGCCTCAAAAGTATGAATTTTGGAAAATCCCAGGAGTCGAATGCTTCAAATCGTGAAAAAAACAACGGAAAACGGGCCTTCCGGGGAAAACCCGGCGACCATGGGCCAGGGTCGCAGGGGTCTACGACCCGGGGGGAATTTCCCCCCTTTTGTCCCGTTTTGCGTCCGTTTTTTATGTTTTTTTATTCTTTTTTCTTCTGTATCTTTTCTTGACATTTTTTATAATTTATTGGCCTGATTTCCCTATAGAAAACTTGATGAGAATCCTTGCATTTTTTAGTGCAAAGTTTCCAATTATCCGGGAAAGCCGAAGACTTTGTTGCGCAGAGTTGCTGATTTTCCGTCAGAAGCTGAAACTGGGTCAAACAATGTCGGAATGACCTGGAATTTGGGGTTAAGCTTCCTGAGCAATAAATAAGACCAACCATAGGCTTTTGTTTGAGTTTTGAAGCCGTTTGGGGTCCTATCGCCAATAGACTTATTTTTGTCGCGATGAAGATGTCGAGGCTTGATGTGCGGTCAACCGATGTCCGATTGACTTGAAATTTGACAGGGAACCTATTGGAGTCATTTTAAGATGATCAATAGGCTCTGTCTTGAAAACCACGGTCCCGGGGAACTTCGCTGCTGAGAGGCCTGATTTGGTTTCCGAGCATCAAAGTATGGTCAAACGTTGTCGAAATGACCTGAAATTTGACGTGTAGCCCTTTGTAAGCATTTTGAAGCCGTCCATGTGCTCTTTTTGATGAGTGATGGCCTCGGTGGTTCTCGCTGCCGAAAGGCTTGTTTTAGCTATTCGAGGGTTGATGTAGGGTCAAACGTTGTCGGTTTCACTCGGAACTTGACGTGGAGCCTTTTGGATGTATTTTGAGACCATCCATCGGCCCTGATCGAATATTTGGTGTCTCCAATGCTTTCGCCGCCGGGAGCTCCTTTTCAACTGTCGGAGAAGCGAAGTTAGGCCAAATGATTTTGAAATGGCCCAAAACTTCTTGTGTACTCCTCTTTTGGCTGTCTTCAAGGATCTTGCAGTTTTTGTTTGATTCTGACAAGATTTGATTTTTTTGGAAGTAGCATTGCCTATTTATGGCAGGTTGCGACTTCATGTAGCTTTCTGGATCTTGATGAAGCAAAGTGACATTTTTAGATGTCAACAGTGCACTACTAGTAAGGGCAAATTACCCAAACAAGATAAGAATTCGGATTTCATCACCGTTTCCTTGCCCTTAGGACTTCACCTTAATTTTCAGTTAGTTTAGAACTAATAAACCAAAACAAAATTGAGTAGAAACGTGACCTTAGGTTACGAGCTCACTAGGGAAGACCCCGCAGTTGTGCTAATTGTGTGCCTTGGCAGATTTTCTGGTGCCTAAGCAAACCTTGTCCCTTGGCTATCATCTTGCCAAATAGGGAGACAACTTTGTTGTTCGAGGAGTTGGTTTTTAAAACGAGCCTTCGCCTCGCGCGTCGAGATCCCACCATCTACCGGGGGTTAACTGGTCAGAATTTCCATTTCATAGGTCCAGGTTCGAGGCCAGAGTGTCCTATTCACAGTTAGGAGCTATCTAGAATTCTTTTAGGTAACTTAAGTTTAGATTAGCTTTTCATTTAGTTTTCAAAGTTTTTGTTATGTTGCATTCATTTCATTGAGCGGACCATTGCATTGCTAGGTTAGTCGCAGTTGTATGCGAGTGTGGATATGTGATCAAGGCCGATTAGTGAGGATTGATTACCTTGTTTTACCCGCCCCACCCATAGTACCCACAATGGCTACCCAAAACCCTCAGCAAAGGACCCTCAATGAACTATTTCCACCCTTTTCATCCACTTCACCTAGTTGTATAGTTTTGCGAGAAAATAATGCGGACCAATTTGAAATCCGGCCCGCCACCATCAACATGTTACCAAAATTTCATGGATCCGAGTGTTAGCATCCCTATATCCATTTGAACAAATTCCTGACCATCTGCCACACGTTTAGAAATCAAAATTTGAATAGTGAAGCCGTGAAGCTTAGGTTGTTTCCCCTCTCACTAGAAGATCATGCAGCCACCTAGCTGAATTCCTTGGCTCCAAACTCCATTGCCACCTAGGATGAGCTTGTCAAAAAGTTTATGTCCAAATTTTTCCCAGTGAGTAAAACTGAGCAGTTTAGGAGTGCCATCAGGAACTTTAGGGGACGACTCGAGGAAAAGTTTCCCGAAACCTGGGAGAGATTTCATGACCTACTAATCAAATGCCCACATCACAGGATTGACAAAGGAGAGTTGATACATTTCTTTTATAGAGTTCTTACGAACCCCCAGCGTATCTTGATTGAATCAATGCACAAAAGAGAATTCATGAATCAGACTGCCAATCAAGCATACGAATTCCTTGTCAAGCTTGCGGAAAATTCACGAAATTGGAGCAGTAATAGGAAATATTTGGAGAGAGATGAGACAGGGATCCATAAGCCTGGAATGTACAACATCAAACAGGACCCTGAATTGAAAAATGTGATGACCAGTTTAGTTCAGGGAGTAGAAAATTTGAACAAAAAGATAGGATATATATCTGTAATGTCATGCCAACCCAGCCCTCAGCAACATGAGCCCACCATGAGAAGTATGAGTGAACCGCATCATGTTTGTGTTATGCGATAGTTGTAAGCACGCGGTTGAGAGTTGCCCTAGTCTACCATTTGTCAAGGCCGAGCATACCAATGCGTTGAATTCCTATGGAAACTTTCGGAAACCAACTGTTAACACTTTCAGTCAGACCTACCACCCAGACATAGGTTCCACCCCAATTTTTCGTATCGTCAATCCGAGCCTATTCAGTCCCACGGAGGTCAACCAGGATTCCAGCCACAGTATCCTAGGCAGCAATACCAGCAAACCTGCTCAAAATAATAATCCCATGCTTCCTCATCCTCACCAACCCATACAGCATAATCAGTTCCAACCACAGAACCAATGTAGGGCACTAGTCCCGGATCAGATGCCTAACTACTCTACACCAGCACAAGCCCTTCAGCAATCCTCTCATTTGGAGAACCTGTTATCCAGATTCATTCAAATCAATGAGCATACTAATCAGGCCCAGAACCAGTCCATTACAAAACTAGAGGCCCAATTAGGTCAGCTCACCTTACAGTTGTCTGAGAGAGAAAAGGGCCAATTCCTAAGCCAAACCATTCCTAATCCAAAAGGACAGCCCAATCAGCCCAGAGGCCAGTGTTCGGTAGAAAGTAATGAGCATGTGCAAGCAATCCATACTTTGAGATCAGGAAAGACTATTAACAATAGAGTTGAGATGCCTGAAGAGGATCAAAGAGAGAAGATTTTTTTAGGAAAACCATAGAGTTCGAGGAAAGTTATCTAACCCGAGAGAGAGAATTTGAAGAAAGATTTGAAAGAGAATGCAGAAAGAGAAAAAGAGAAATAGAGAGAAGAATTAATACCAAGAGGAGAGCCACAAAGAGAGAAGATTCAGAAGCCTATTGTAATTGAACCATCATCTTTAGAAGTGGTACCTAGAGCACCATTCCCACATCGATTGAAGGAGACTAGGAAGAAGGATCACTTTGAGGGAATCTTAGAAGTTTTAAAAAATGTCCAGGTAAACATACCCCTCCTTGATGTCATAAAGCAAATCCCTTCATACTACAAGTTTTTGAAAGACCTGGCCACTGTCAAGCGGAAAACATCAGTACCCAAAACCGCAGTGATCGCAGCCCAAGCATTAGGCTTGATCCAGCAGACCATTGCACCCAAATACAAAGACCCTGACTGCCCTACCATTACCATTCAGATAGGAGACTCTATCATAGAGAGGTGTCTCCTTGATCTTGGGGCAAGTGTGAATTTACTGTCATACTCCATGTACATGCAGTTGGGCCTGGGAGGACTAAAGAAGACTGATATTACCCTCTGTCTTACTGATAGGTCAGTCAAGTATCCAAAAGGTGTAGTTGAAGATGTGATCATGAAAGTTAAGGACTTTTATTTTCCAGTTAATTTTGTGGTTTTAGATACCGAACCAGTGGCAGCCCCGACCGACATATTCATGTCATTCTTGGTCGACCATTCCTTGCAACATCAGATGCAATGATTCGATGTAGGAATGGGGTTGTGACACTTAGTTTCGGGAACATGAAGTTGGAGTTGAATGTTTTTTGAAATGGACTCTAAACATCAGACCTAGATGATGCTGAGGAAGTGAACATGATTGACACATTAGTTGATCAAATAGTTAAATCATCATGTTACACATATCCGCTAGAGGAATGTCTGGCTCACTTCAATGCTGACATAGACATCGACAAGTCCATATACGAAGTTAACGCATTATTGGATTCGGCCCAACCAATGGATGTTAGCCAATGGAAGCAGGAAATTGAGCCTATCTTTACATCCACCTCTAATCTAAGGTCGAAGAAGAATAAATTATTGTTAAGCCACCCAAGTTAGAACTGAAACCATTACCCAATAATTTAAAGTATGCCTACCTGGGGCCCTCTGCTAGCAACCCAATAATTATTGCCTCAGACCTTGAGGAAGAGTAGGAAAAAAATACTAGATATGCTAAAAGACCATCTAAGTGCCCTAGGTTGGACCATCTCGGATATTAAAGGAATCAATCCCTATATAGTTATGCACCAGATTCATCTGGAAGAAGGTGCCAAACCATCTTGTGAACCTTCAGTCCATTCCCACGTTGCAGTTGAACTTTTGAATCTTAGAGATGGTAGTACATTTCAAGTGAACGGGCACAGATTAAAAGACTACCTTGAGTTTGTGGATCCAGAGAATGTTGTTGAGGAGGTCTTTCTTGTGGGCCCTGGATAAACTGACCTCATACCATACTAGTTGCGTCTGGCTGAAGACGTTAAACTTAGCGCTTATTAGGAGGCAACCCAATATACCCTTGTTCAATTTATCTTCCTTGTCCTATTTTATTTATGTTCTGCATAAACATTGGGGACAATGTTTAGAATAGGTTTGGGGGTGAGGCATTGCATTCCATGCATTGCATTTCATTACATTTTGTATGGGCATAAGTTGTCTTGTTTTCCATTTATACCAAAAACCCTAAAAATTTGAAAAACTCCAGAATCATTAAAATCTGAAAAATTTTCAAATATTGTCCATGGATTTTAGCTTGACGAGTTGTCATAGATACAAGTCCTATAACTTTTTTACACATTTAGCCACATGAGTGTAGTCCAAAAGAAGAGCAAATCACTCCTGAGAGACCCGAAAGAAATTAAGATCCATTGAGCGGTTGAGCCTATCTATATCCGTTTGGGTGAGGACTCTTTTGCGCTATTCCTGAGTAGAATGAAGAGCTACTCCTAGTGCTTCTTAGTTCAGCACTTCCTATCTCATAGGTGCAATTCCTTGTTCTAACTATAGTGGTGACATCAAAATGCGAAGAAATCTTGACTTGTAGCTTATGATGCATTTTTCGAACTTAGGGGAAGATGATAGGCATTCTAAAAAAAAATCCATTGGCCAAATTTTGAAATCACCTATTACATTTTATACCCTCAGTAGCCCTCTTGGGCCTATTTTATAAGAAACCTTCCTTCATTGTCCCAAGCCTCATCACCCACATATATATAATCCTTTTTGACCTATTGTTTTTTAGAAAGGTAGAGATACATGAAGAAATGAAGGATTTGAGCATTAGCGATGAAGACTTCACATGGGCTACCAAAAGATAGATGTTCTACAAAGGGATGACAAAGGAATAAAGGAATTTGAAAGTTGAAAAAAAAAATAGAAAAAAAGAAATGAGAACCAAAGGAAAAAAAAAGAAATAGAAAAAAAGATATGGGAAACCAAGGAAAAGCGAGCTCCAAAAAGAGATAGAGTGGAATAAAGAACTCAAAGCGAAAGGAAGAAGTGAAGACAGTGGAAGACCTTCCTATGAAGACTTGAAGACCCTTACATTCTCAAGAACATGTAGCCACATTTAACCCTTATTCTACCTATTAACCCTAACCCCATTATAACCTATGAAAGACCTATTGGATCCTAAGAAAGGTTAGGTGCTAATGAGTGAGAAGTTGAGTGAGCATTTCCACTTTCTATTGGTTATATCTTATTTTTTGAGATCAATCCTTCTATACATAAGCTCCGTTCTTCATCAATTATGTGAGTCCTTAGCCTTGTTCATACTCACATACTAAGAGTTAGTCAGTAAAATATGTAAAGTTCCATTGTTGAGAGTATGACCTATAAGGCTGTAGTCAAGGCAAAATGTATTCGGAAGGGGATTAAGGTTGTGTGAGCTTCGACTTGAAGATTGCATGAATTTTGGCTAAATACACACACATACACAATGAGACTTTGATATTAACTGGCATATCTTCAGGGGTTGGCTAGTATTCCTAACTCAGTACACGTTCTTATTGGCTTGCTAAAAACTGTTGGACATAAAAAATATTTTCTTTTAAAAATAAAAAGATTTTAGGGGATTTATTCGCTAAAAACCCTCACGAGACAAAATTCGTCCACTAGGGTAAACCTAGGGGTTTAACGGCTTGTTGTACGAGCTAAGTACAACCGCGATTCCTACGAAAGTGAGTTACGATTTTTACCATGTTTTCTTGCATATAGTTTAATTTTTCTTCATAGTTTTTGCTTGGGACTAGCAAAATGTAGGTTTGGGGGTGTGATAAGTGTTAAATATTGCATATTTTACCCCTCATTAGTCCAGGTCTTATCAGCATCTTGTATGCATATCATTTGCTTTACATAAAGATTTTATCATTATCACATTAAACGGATTATCGGATTATCATGCATAAAATCCGATTATTTATAGCGCATTTTTATGTAATCTCTCTTGTGAAGGTGGACCCCACGACTACCCAACCTATGACTAGCGTCGTGAGGCATCAAGAAGAGATTTCAATAAAGAAGTTACATGAAGAAATCTTGGTGAAGTGTTGAAGAATTCCAATATAAGAGGATAAGACCTTAAGCATAAAAGAAGTCATTTTTCAACACAAAGAAGTGGTTGGTGTATTGGTTAGAATTGGAGTTCCTATGAAATAGGCTATGGGTTCAAACCCCAACAATTACATTTCTTTTTTACATAGAAGATATTTTTTCCAACTCTAACCTCTCCACAAATCAAGGCTTGCCATAGTACAAATCCATGTGAAAGGATATGAGCCAATCAAAAGCCTCCAAAATGAAGGACCATAAAAAGCAAAAAGCACATATGCTTTTGGAAGGAAAGTTTGTTTCAATGTTTCTATAAATTGAAAAGTTTTCGTAGAGAATAGGAGATCTTTTGGCAAGTTAGGCTTTTTGTAATTTTATTTTTACTTTTAGAATGTACTTAGGAACTTCTTTGTAACTAATCTAGAGAGAGTGTGTGTAATTGAAGATCATTAATGAAGATTTGGAGCACTTTCTTGATGTTTAGTGGCTAAAGCTCTTGGATTAGGCTCTCCTTTTGAAGCTAAGTAATGTGATTAGTTCAATTCCATGCATATTTTAGTTTAAATTCCCAACTTGTGCCTTAATTGATTAGTAGATTTTAGATCTAGTTGTGCTAATCTCTCTCATTTCTCATGCTCTATCTCTACACTTGATGCTTGGATAATCTCAATTGATGCTTTGTAATTTGATTAAGTTCTCTCACATAGCATGCTCTAGAGCCCTTATCTTTGATCTTTTGTAGCTTGATTTGATGAATTATTGTTAGGGTAGCTAGATGATGATTTAGGATCTTGGCCTTTGATTCTCTTTATTTTTATATCATCCAATCCAATTAGGCAAGAGATTGCAAATTGGATTGTAGATTTGGGAATTGGATTAGAACATGCATTGTTTGAATTAATTACATACTTAGTGGATTTTGGATTGCCTAATCTATTATTCTTATTGTTGTTAATTTAAATCTTTATTTGATTTGTTATTTTCACTTCTAGATTGTTAAATCTACACTTCACAACACTTGTTTTAAAATCATACACATTTCACACCACATATCTTCACCTTAAATCTTCCATTTCCACCACCATTCATCCATTAGTTTAGTGTAGTTTGTTAGATTAGCCTAGATTTTGTTAATCTCATATTTTAGATTGTTAATTATAGTAGTCTAATTGCTATTTTAGTTTTACTCTACATTTCATTTAGTTTAATTCCATTTTTCACACATAGTTTATTAGTTTTAATTATTCACTTCATTGTCTATATTAGCTATATCTTAGTTAAATTCTATTTAAATTGGATTCATTGCTTGTTCCATCCTCTCTCTATGGGATCGATAATCCGGACTTTGTAGTCCTTTACTACTTGATGACACCGTAGTCTTGCGTTTAAGTGTTGCACATATAAGTGTCGATCATTAATCACAAATTCTTCTTTCAAATTGGGTTTTCATGATTCTAATGCCAATTCACAACTATTTTGCTTATATGCAAGCATGGATAGTCTTGATTTTATCTATCTTTCGTTTCATAGACAACATTATCAAAGGGAATCCTTCATTTAGCCAAGTTGTCTCATTGATTATATAACAACTACACTTGCAATGGACTTGTAAAGCCTCGCTACTTCCTGGCCTCCATCTCGGTTATGATCATGGTGGGTTGTTCTATACTTAAAGGGGGAATGTTCATATGCATCTTTCCCTCACCATAGAGTGAGGGACACTCACCTTTTTGCACATGAAAAGTGCATTTTGTACCTCACCCTATGTACTTGAAAAGTGCATTTTGTACTTGGAAACTTCAAAAAAGGGAAGTGTGCCTCACCCTATGGTGAGGGAAAGATTCATATGAATGCTCCCCATACTTAAAAGAGCTAAAGTACACTATTGATCTCTTGAGATGAAATGTTGGGGATCTTTTTTTTTATTATTATTATCTTATTTTGGTATTCCAATCAAGGGGGCTAGGACCCAAGAAATAGCCCGCATACACATGAGAATCGAAAGTAGCCAGCACAAGCGGGAAGAAAGCCCACACAAGTTCGAAAGAAGGCGCACAAGCAGGAAGAGATAACCTACCTCGATTCGAACCTCAGGCAGCCAGGTAAGAAGTGATGCTCCTTGCACAACTCAAATGGGACTTGTGTGGGGTGATTTTTAAAGTACCAGGATTACGTTAGCCTCGGCGATAAGCTGCTAGTTAAGCATGTCGACGTGCCGCTCAAAGCACACATCGGCAGTAGGGTCAGAACCTTGGCCGATACCAGACCGACTTCAGCTGTGCTCTGACGTCGGCTATGGTCTGGCCACGGCTACGCAAGCTGACCTCGGCTATCCACCCGACCCCGGCCAAGGGAGTCGGGTTGTCAATCGAGATAAATACTGTGGTCACCTCCCTACTTCTGCTACGTCATCAGACACGTGGCTGAATACGGGTACGGACAATGAGACAGATGGGCCATCCCAGCTATCCACAATCTTCTCCGGATCGCTCACAAGGCGGCATCTAGTGGCTGTAGCCAAATCAGGGCAGACCCCGAGGATGGATCCGATGGGACCTCAACCGCCAATGACTTGAGACATGATCAGGCCCAACATGACATGCATTTAATGCGATGTGGGCTGATCGGACTGGCAATAAATGCTTTGTGGGCTATGATGGATCCTCATTTATTACTTTGTGGGCTAATGAGATCATTCCTATCAAATCTATGGGCCCACTCCAAGATATCTGGTAAAACCCTCTATAAATATGAGGACGTTCCAAGACAAAGGTATACACACACATCCTCTCTTGAGTCGTTACTCTGTCTCTCTTCTCCTTCAATCTTTGTGCTAACTTAGGCATCGGAGAGCCCTGCGCTGCCCACAGCCAGGGTCTTCTGACCGTTTGTTTCTCCCCTTTCAGGCTTTAAGGTAGCTAATCTCCATCAGATATTTGGATAAGTCCGATTAGGCACCCGCTAATCTTGTGAGTTATATTTTTTGCACTTATAATTGGCGCCGTCTGTGGGAAGGTATTAATCCGTTCTTCCCAAATACCATGCCTCCCAAAACTAAGAAAGGCGGAGAATCCTCAAGAGCGATGATCCAGCTGCCGCCACCTCCGGCCCCATCGCCGGTCACTCCTCCTCAGAGGCGATCCGAGGCAAGGTCTGACGCAGCTGCAGTTGAGGAGCATCCTGACGCACATCTCTTTGTCCAGATCCCATTCCCAGAGTGAGTTAGCAAGTCTCACCATTCCCGTCATTTCGCCGGCGACGGAGATGTCGCGGCCCAAAACATCCTCATGCAAGAGCAATAAAAGTTAATCTGTCAGCTCCAGCAGCAGCTAAGAGCCAGAGGAGCGACCTCGTTAAGGCAACCTTCAGGATGCCAAAGCGAGAGGAGGGCCACTCAGAGCAGGGTGATTGCCTCCTCCCACGAGGACTTGAGAACCTACCTAAAATAAAAGCGCGGTCGGGCCCGCGATGAAAGTTCGAGCAATAGTCGAAGCCATCACGGCCGAGACAGTCGCGCTCGTAGCCATCACAGTCGAGGCCATTCGAAGAGAAAGTCAGGAACCCTGTCACCAGAGAAGGACGATAGGCAAGAATGGCTCGACAAGCGAATCAAGCTGGTGGTCCAGCGCAATTTAGAGATAGCCGGACTCAGCCGAGATCAACAGGATGTCTGTGGCCCCATCGATCTTGGCGTTTCCCCTTTCACTTAAGAGATCAAGGACTCCTCCTTGCCCAGGAAGTTCTCCATTTCGAGATTTGTTCTCTATGACGGGGTCTCGGATCCCGCCGCTCACTCCGACACTTCTCCCAGAGGATGTCTATTTGGGGAGACGAGGGGCACCTGAACTGTAAAATCTTCTCTTCCAGTTTGGGTGACCTCCCTCTGAAGTGGTTATGCGCTCTCCCAGAGAGATCTGTCTCAAGCTGGAGGCAGCTCCAGCTCTCCTTCCTGAAGAAATTTCAACCTTACAGTGTCGTTCCGAAGACTAATGCTGATATACTGGCCCTGAAGATGAAGTAGAGCGAGAATATTACCCAGTTCGCCAAGCGATTTTGGGCAACATACAGTCAGATCAAAGTATCCAAAGTCGAAGTGGTGATTCTCGCCTTCCGAAACGCTCTGTTACCAGATAACGAGCTTAGGAAAGACCTAGTCGGAGACCCTGTAACCTCCGTGCCAGCGTTGATGTCCAGGGTTGTTGACACCAAAAATGTCACTTTGCCTCTTCAAGATCCAAAGAGCTACATGAAGTCGCAACCTGCCATAAATAGGCAATGCTGCTTCCAAAAATCAAATCTTGTCAGAATCAAACAAAAACTGCAAGATTCTTCAAGACAGCCAAAAGAGGAGTACACAAGAAGTTTCGGGCCATTTCAAAATCATTTGGCCTAACTTCGCTTCTCAAACACCCGAAAAGGAGCTCTCGACGACAAAAGCATCGGAGACACCAAATCTTCGATCAGGGCCGATGGATAGTCTCAAAATACTTCCAAAAGGCTCCACGTCAAGTTCCGAGTCAAACCGACAACGTTTGACCCTACATCAACCCTCGAACAGCTAAATCAAGCCTCTCGGCGGCGAGAACCACCGAGGCCATTACTCATCAGATAGGGCACATGGACGGCTTCAAAATGCTTATAAAGGGCTACACGTCAAATTTCAGGTCATTTCCACAACATTTGACCATAGTTTGACGCTCGGAAGCCAAATCAGGCCTCTCGGCAGCAAAGCCTGAAGCCCGTGGCAGCCCCACGAAGCCTCGACCTGCAAACAACCAGGTCTACTCCAAGACTTGGTCCCCAAGACCTTCACCAAAACAGAGAAGGTCCCAAACATCCACTAAGCCAGCATTCCTGGCCCCACTCAAAGAGAACCAGTTCTATCCTCTTGCTTACATGAAAGAGGAGAGACCCATCTCCAACCTGACTTCCAAGTCATCCCAGCATGAGCCGGCTTGTTCCTACAAGCCCAAATCAAGTCATGCATCACAAGGCCTCCACAAGCACCTGCTAAGGCCTACAAACCTGCAGTTCGACCCTTCATCTCTACAGGGGCCGAACTTCAAAAATTCAAAGCTTCGCTGCAACAGGCGAAGCACAGGGTTCGCATCCTGTCCTTGCCCAGCTACAGAGAAGACAGGCTCGGCTGCTGCGCCCGAGGGAGCACATCCTTCATCGTCAAAGCCCAGTCAGAGCTGACCGAAGCTCAAATTGCTCGTCGTATACGCCGCCGCGCGTCATACCGACAAAAGAGACTAGAAAAGCAAAGGACCCCGCCTCCTACACTTCAAGTCTCTCCTAAATGGGTCGAAAAAGAAAGACCCAACCAAGTTGCTGCCGTCCATATGGTTGGAAAAACCAGAAGGCGCCAAAAATCAGCAACAAAAATCCATGTCCGACGTCCGATGACCCGCAGCGTCTCCAGGACAAGAAGACATTCAGAAGAATCCCCTGCTCCTTCAAGCAAAGGACAGCAGAGTGATCCTTCCTCAAGCTCCTCTTCAGAAAGAATGAGCCCCAGCTCAGTCACCAGGACAGTTTCTTCGTTCGAATCACGAAGGATGAATGTCTTGGCTACAAATTCTGAGCCACCCCCCCCGCAATCCACCTCCAGAAGATGCGATCACCCGCATCCAGCAGTTGGAACAGGGCCAGCAGAGGATTGAAAACTCTGATGGGAAAACCTTCTCCTCGCCTTCCAAAACCAGGCGAACAATGAACCTCCTCCGAATCATCAAGACGACGAGGTAAATAGAGAAGAAAATGAGTCACGCGCCCTTACCAAAAAGGACGTAGACGGTATCCTCGCCAAAGCAAAAGAAGAGGATATACTCAAAGAGCATGGGATCAAGCCACCATATCCCTTATGGATGGACTCGGTCCCGTTCCCACCAATTCAAGCATCCTACTCTCCAACATATACGGGGAAAGGATCAGCCAAACAACACGTCATCCACTTCAAGATCCTGACGGGAGCTATCGCGGTTCAAGATGCACTCAAGATCCGCCTCTTTGCAAGTACCCCTAAAAGGTACGGCCTTCGATTGGTACTTCCACTCTGCCGGAGGACTCAATCCAAAACTGGGCCATGTTAGAGACACGCTTCCTGACTCACTTCAAAGGTGAGGATCACCCCGCTACTATGGCTCAGCTGTGCAGCCTAAAACAGGGGGAGAAATGAATCAACATATGACTTCATTCACAAGTGGAAAGCAATGGCATACAAATGCTCTGATGTATTGCCACAAGCGTCGCTAGTCGACATCTGCCGAAACAACATGAGAGCCAGAATCCCGCTCCATGATCATCGGCAATAAATCAAAAAAACCTGGGAGAACTCCTAGAAGCTTCCATGGAAGCTGAAACGGTGATTAAAGACCTCAACAGTCAGAAATCATCAAGAAAAGAGCCAACCGCCATTGCAACCTCTAAACCAAAGAAAAAGAGGTCCTCAATGTGCAGACCAAGTCAGCTCCTCAGCCACCAAAGAAAGCTGAAAACAAAGCTGTTGGTAAGAAACCTGAACTCTCTGATGCCTTCAAAGAACGAGTAGAGAAGAAATACCCGTTTGATGAAGATGTTGATGAAATCTTCGGGGCTCTTGTGGCAAACGGCAAGCTCACCCTTGCCTAAACCAAAAAGACCGGGTGATGTTGGCAAAACCAACGATCCTCGGTACTGTCCATACCACCAGATGATCTCGCATCCTCTCAATCAATGCTTCGTTGTGAGAGAGAAAATAAATGAGATGTGGAAAAATGGAGTCATCACCTTTGACAAAAACTATGGGTCTGCCTCCGTCAACATGGTGACATGTGGACAAACATCAAAATCACCGAAGAAGAAGATTGTTGACACCAAAAATGTCACTTTGCCTTTTCAAGATCCAAAGAGCTACATGAAGTCGCAACCTGCCATAAATAGGCAATGCTGCTTCCAAAAATCAAATCTTGTCAGAATCAAACAAAAACTGCAAGATTCTTCCAGACAGCCAAAAGAGGAGTACACAAGAAGTTTCGGGCCATTTCAATATCATTTGGCCTAACTTCGCTTCTCCGACAGCCGAAAAGGAGCTCTCGGCGACAAAAGCTCTCCGGGACCATGGTTTCCAAGACAGAACCTATGGATAATATTAAAATGACTTCCAATAGGTTCCCTGTCAAATTTCAATCAATCGGACATCGGTTGACCACACATCAAACCGCGACATCTTCATCGCGACAAAAAAGCAAGTCTGCAGTGATAGGACCCCAAACGGCTTCGAAACTCAAACAAAAGCCTATGGTTGGTCTTATTTATTGCTCAGGCGGCTTCACACCAAATTTCAGTCATTCCGACATCGTTTGAACCCAGTTTCAGCTTCTGACGGGAAATCGGCAACTCTGCGCGACAAAGTCTTCGGCTTCTCAGGAAATTGGAAACTTTGCAAATAAATGCAAGGATTCTCATCAGGTTTCCTACAAAGAAATCAGGCCAATAAATGATCAAAATGTCAAAGAAAAGTACAGAAGAAAAAAGATAAAAAAGAGCAAACACGGACGCAAAACGGGACACCGAAAGGGGGAAAACCCCCCCAGGGTCGCAGACCCCTGCGACCCTGGGCCAGGGTCGCCGGCGACCATGGACCCCGGGGTCGCCGGGAAAGCCCCGGAAACCCCGGGTTTTTCGCCGTTTGTTTCCGCGATTTCGAGGAGCCCAGCCTCTGGTACTTTCCAAATTCATGCTTTTGAGACACCAAGTCCTCTGACATCCGTCCAAAACCACGGGTAAAACATCAAGAGTATCGAGACAGTATTGATCGCCACCCGGTCAACCAAAAAAAAGTGTGCTTTCCACCCGACCGATCGAGCAATCGACAGGACAGATGGCACCGACCCGCTGTTGGCAACAAGCACCTGAAATTACATGGTCATCTGATGTCGATCTACATGAAGATCCATCGATGATCATCAACAGAAGAATTCCAAAAGACGTGGCACGGCCCGCGACTCTTCAGCTAGCTCGGCGACCACTTAATGCGATTAATTGACTAGCTTTATTACAGTCATTAATCCATTTTCTTTGGACGGCCCAATCAGAAGCAAGCATTCGGGAGTTAACAAGTCAAGAGATTCATGGCATTTAACCATGAAACTCCTCCCATCATGGCGATTAAAGGCGATTAAATGCCCTCAATCTCCTCCGGCCAATCAGAAGCCAAGAAAAAGGAGTTACAAAATAAACAATTCAATTTTGTAACTCCTCCCATTATGCGGCTTAATGACAATAAAAGCCATAAACCCACCTAAAAGGCTACCTAAAAGCCTATAAATAGGAGGGCTCTCCAAGAAGAAACACACATCAGAAAGCATCAGAAAAATCAGAGAAAAAGCACAAGCACACAGACAGAAATCCAGAGAAAGGAAAAAGAGAGAAAACTCTGCGGAAGTTCTACACCAGCCACCGCAACAAGGTGATAAAAGTCCCTTGGGGGGTACCCCCAAGGTCCTTGCCTTCTCCTCCTGCCTCCAATGGCTTAGATGTGGCTTTTCAGCCCGTCTACTCGGTTTTTTTATTGGACATAGGACCTTCCTTTGGTCTTTGTCTTCTAAAAACTCGAGGTTATAGCCAAGCCAAGCGAATCAAATAGCATTCTCTGTTCTCATCTGCATGGATGATGGCGAAGCCCACATATGGCTTGCGAGCCGTCAATCTAAACGAGTCCCCCACAATCTCCTGAGAAGTTAAATCCTCATTTTCTTGCTTTTCATTGTAGTTTGTATTTTTTCAAAAGAGACAAAAATCACAACTCTTGTCTTTCATTATTGATAAGAATTGTAAATCGGCTATAAATACCAAAAATCGGCTATAAACGCCAAAAATCGGCTATAAATGCCAAAAAAATCGCCTTTCATCACGGCAAATCAAGAGAATGTCTCTTTTCTTAAATATATGTGCAATGGAAAACTTGAAAGAAGTTGATTTCCTTTTTACTTGCGAAGGTTGATCTCCGGATCACCACTTGCAATTCCAAGTAAATAGAAATCTGGCACACCCACAAAAAAAAAAAGAAATGTTGATGCACGCCCTTGCCCCCTGGTTACGAAAGGGTCGGACCCGACGGACTCCCACGTCCGCCGACCTCGGTAGAACCGAGCAGGAGCGCGGTCCATCAAGCTGGCATCACCCGGTGGGACTCGTTTATTGAGAACACGATGCTAGAAATGAAATATTTGCATATCAAATATTTTGCTCTATGCTTATATTTCTTTTCTCGATTCCTTAGGCTACTTTATAATTGGTGGCCTATGTTGAATTCTGCAAAAAAAATGAGATGAGATTTTTTGTTTGAAATTTCTATTCTTTGAATTTATTTCCATTCTTTCTCTTTTCAAAAAAAAAAAAATTTAAAAAAAAAAAAAACAAAAAATTCAGATTTCTCAATTTGGGATTCAAAATTGAGAAACCTTGATCCGTTCCTATCGTTCATCGCGCTTGCAGAAATGTTGAGCCTGTTCGACTAAGGTTTTGGGCCATGGTTTCTCTTCGATGAGTTCATTAAAAAATCAAAAAAAATATATATATTATATAAAAACTTTCAGATTTCTCAATTTGGATTCAAAATTGAGAAACCTTGATCCGTTCCTATCGTTCATCGCGCTTGCAGAAATGTTGAGCCTGTTCGACTAAGGTTTGGGCCATTGTTTCTCTTCGATGAGTTCATTAAAATGAAAATATATATATATATATAAAAAAAAAAAAAAAAAAAATTTAGATTTCTCAATTTGGATTCAAAATTGAGAAACCTTGATCTGTTCCTATCGTTCATCGCGCTTGCAGAAATGTTGAGCCTGTTCGACTAAGGTTTTGGGCCATGGTTTCTCTTCGATGAATTCATAAAAATAAAAATAAAATAAAAAATATAAAAAAAAAAAAGAAGACATAGACCACTAAGGTTAAACCAACTGTGTTCTTTGATCATGGTTGATTCAAAGAAAAGCCTTGTCCAGAGTGTGGAGACAGCTTGACTGTTCTAGGCAAGGGTCCTCCAAACGGGTTCATTAAGTAATCCTACCCTTACCTCGGGGCAATTCTATCAATCAAGATTTCATAAGACCGGGTTAGGAGGCCTATGTGTACTCTCTCGTCTTTAAATAAAAAAAAAATATAAAAAAAATATAAAAATTTTAAAATAAAAAATAAAAATAAAAAAAAATTCAAAAAAAATCTTAAAAAAAATAATAAAAAATAAATAAAAAATTAAAAATTAAAAAAAAAAAAAAAACTTCAAAAAAAAAAAACTTCCGTCATTTTGGGTTTAGATTGGAGAAATCTTGGTCTTCTTCTTTCTGAGCACTGGCGCTCGCGGAAATCGCTGAGCCCGTGTTCAGATTGGAGTGCCTTTTGCTCTCTTGATGAACCCGATATTGGCCTTTAAAAAAAAACTCGTCATTTTTAGATTCAGATCCGAGAAATCATGGTTCATTTCTTTCTGAGCACTGGCGCTCGCGGAAATCGCTGAGCCCGTGTTCAGATGGAATACCATCTGCTCTCTTTGATGAATCCAATCTTGACCTTTCAAAACAGAGAATCTCATCTCATAGATGCGGTCTCAAAATTTGTGTCTAGCGGTACTAGTACGCCTTTTCAGGGTCTACTGTACTGCGACCGGCACATTTGTAACTCCAACTTATATTCTTCTTACCTCGAGCAAGCTCTGCTTCTCGATAAGTCGAATTTAAGTTCACAATTGCTTCTAGCAGTCACTGGGATGCCCATTCCGGGCTTACCACACCTGCGATCAGAACAATTGTACCCTCTATGGCATTTTGCCTTCCTCATATTGTTTGGGTCATCTACCTCGAGCAATTTGAAAAGACGAAACCATAGAACTTCCCATTTATGATCATTATATTCTTGTGATTACTAATGGATGTGGTCTTGTTTCAGAAATTTTCGAAAAAACTAACAATGGCAGCTTCCACAACCATTACTTTCGACGAAAGCAAGCACCAACTCATGCTTCAACAGAAGCAAACCACGCGCACCTACAAGCGCCCCATCAGCTGCCGAAGTGTCAACTCCCTCCGCAACTCTGTGAACCCGGGTCGACCTCGACTCCCCGGACTATCGTCTTCGGGACGCTGGGACCATTCCCACTTCCTGAGGAACAAGCTGCTCCCTCCAAGAAGCAGAAACTCGCCTCTCAACGTGTCACTACCGTGACACCAAAGGCGAGCACAAGAAGGCCTGAAGCCCGTGGCAGCCCCACGAAGCCTCAACCTGCAAACACCAGGTCTACCCCAACTTGGTCCCCAAGACCTTCACCAAAACAAAGAAGGTCCCAGGCATCCACTAAGCCAGCATTCCTGGCCCCACTCAAGGAGAACCAGTTCTATCCTCTTGCTTACATGAAAGAGGAGAGACCCATCTCCAAACCGACTTCAAAGTCATCCCAGCATGAGCCGGCTTGTTCCTACAAGCCCAAAATCAAGTCATGCATCACAAGGCCTCCACAAGCACCTGCTAAGGCCTACAATCTGCAGTTCGACCTTCATCTCTACAGGGGCCGAACTTCACAAATTCAAAGCTTCGCTGCAACAGGCGAAGGATAGGGTTCG